>VZRQ01009360.1:162857-194071 GCA_013397975.1 Machaerirhynchus nigripectus | reverse complement strand
CAAAGAAATGCCCTCCTCTCACACACTGGCAGGCCCTCTGCCCCCACACTTCCAGTGGCTTTCCTCTCACTTTCCACACCTGAGCCCTTACACCCACAGATTTCTAGTTCTCTGCAAATACATCCTCCTGACTCTGTGCAGTCCTTATTGTCAGTCTCTTCTAAATCTACCCTCACTGTGTATGCCAAAGCAGCACATTCATTTGTTTCTCACTTTCCTGACTTCAGGACTTGCTCCCTTCATCCCCACATACTCCCTCCCTATTCCAAATGGACCAAATTTATCTCTTTTTCATGGTACAGTTTGGTGCAGATCCCCTCCAATTGCCAAAATAAGAGTTACATAATGTGAAATGGAATTAATTATGCAAGCAAATTACACACATTTCAACACCTGTGTGCCATTTACATAATCCATGTGCAAATTACACTTTCAGGCTTGCAATCTTACTTTTTTTTCTCCATATTGATCTGTTTATTCCTGTTTCAAACTTAATCTTTGTGGAAAGAGCAGAGTCTTTATTAGACTGTGCCAGCATATGTACAATAATGGTGATCAATATGCAGTAGCAAAAAATGTCCTAAGACCTTCCACTAGAGGATCCTCAGCTGCCTGTGAGACCTCAGTTTAAGCACATATGTCACCAGTATGCTGCCATTTTCCTTGCAGTAAGCATTCATTTGGGGTCTAGGTTTGCTGCTAGTTTTCTTTCCTAATGCCTTATGATGACTCTTATGTTCCATTTCGTTTTCTTAGTTTCTTTGAATTTCCACTGAATAAAAGGGGTATGCTTCTGAACTTGAAATTTTAGGCAAGACTTAGTGTTTAATTTCCTGTTTTCAAATACTCTTGACTCAATGAACTAAAACATTTCTGCCAAAAAAAAAAATTAGAGCATTACATAGGTACTCTCAATTTCAGGACTGTGTAAGACACACAGATTTAAAGTAAACAATACCTTTAGGTGGATGAAGCTTATGACCTGTTTTTTCACACCATCCAACAGGATGAATGTCTGAAGAATCAGCGTTCACCCAGAAATCGTAACAATCTGGGTATCCATCAAAATGGAGTCGTATTCTGTACCCACAAACCTAAAAGCAAGAATTGACAACATACAACACTGTATTTTAAGATCTTTGCCCTACACATAACCACTTCCATTCAATAGTATGTGTAATAGCTATATGGTTTTAATCAGCTTTTTACTTCTGCTCAATCCAACACTGGGTGAATAAATTCATTTGATAAAGAGGAGAGAATTAGAAGGCAAAGAGATTCTCAGTCTGAGTGCCTTCTTTTCTGGTCAAAAGAATTTAACTAAAGGCTGGCTATTGCCAGTAGTGTTCAAAAACTTGAAAATGGTTTAACCCAGCATCAGAGTAAAATATAAGCCCTACAGAAGAGCATGAATACATCTGACACAACTAAGGACAAAGTGCAGATAATGAGGTTCTCAAGCTATCCTGATTAACTGATATGCAAGGGAGCACTGAACAATAAGTATGTTCAAAAGGCTCTCCAGAGAGATACTGAAAACTGTTTCAGTTAAGATGAGAAGTCAGTGGAGGTATTCCCCAGAACTTCATTATTCCATGAAGTCCTAAGTCAACCACTGAGAGGAGAAGAAAAACAGGACACAATAATCTCTCTGTACGCAAGTTCTCCACATCTCCCTGAGTGCCAAATGCCATAAATTTACTGCAGTCATCAGTGAAAATCTCAGCATCAACCCTATTTTATATTTAATTTGTATTCTGACATAACTTCCATTTTCCCCATTTTAATTCACAAATGAATCCAAAATGCCTAAAAAACTACGCAAAACTTAAAGTAAGGTATGTTTAAAAAAATATACAAAATACACCTGAGAATCAGGTTCTCTACTGAAAGCAAAGAAGCTGTTTGTCAGAAAAACTATTCCATGAACCACAGCGAAAAGAAAAACTGAGCTTATATTTTATGTTAACTTGCACAGGTTGCCACTACAGGCAATTTCTGCGGCCATCTGCCTGAAAAAGTTGCAGCACAACAGCAACACAAGAAACTTTTAGGTATCAGTGAATGGACCAACTGCAAATACTAACAAACTGCTATAAAACTGCTATGTATCAGTTGTCATGTTTCTTTTCTATTTATTTTTTCTTTTAAATACAAACTATGGGATTACAGATAAAACCACACATCATCCAACTAGTCTTATACTGTTTTCTCTAGCTGTGTATGTTAAATATATGTAAACAGTTACTGCTGCACTGACACTGGATGTATTTTTCACATGTCTATCAGGCAGAAATAATACAGCATTATTAATTTGAAAACCATCTTCCTACGTATAGTTTCTGTCTGCCTGTTAGGTAAGAGTGAGGGTTTTCAGCCCCTGCTGTTTATTTCAGTCTCTGCTACAACCCCACACCATGGCTGCTTGCAGCCTCTACTTACCTCAGCCACCGTGAGAACACAGTAGATGGACTGGTGCTCAGGATCCACACCCTCCAGCTTCATCCCCACCTTGAATCCATTCTTGTTGTATGGGAAAGACTGATACTGCAATGGAAAACAACAGTTTCAATGATTCTGAAAGTATAACAAAGAAACACACAGTATCTTTATAAGGAATAGAACAATGAATATTCATTCATAGAATAGAACAAGGAATATTCACGTTTCTGAAAGAATAAATGACTTTAAATTGTTCCACATTTTCGAAAAGCAGAGAGGAAAAGAGAAATTGATGATTGTTTGAAAAACACATTGATGACTAGAGTGACTAATGATGACACTAGAATGAGTTAAAATGTGAGAGTATGTAAGAAAATTAGGAAGAATTAGCAAAAGAGTCAAGGGAAAGAAGATGACATGATTTGTCTTCAACTTTTTTCACTATATGTCAATAAAACATCTTAGCCTGTACAGTGACACTGACATCTTCCTGGTGGACGTAATTCCTATAAAAATCACAACACTGACCCTCTCTTTTCCCTTTTCAGTTCCACATCTCAGGCCATGAAAGATGAACTTAAAGGCAGAAATACTGATTATTGTTTGTATATAGAGATGACTATTTGCTGTCTTTTATATGCTGAGTCCAGACTATGTAGTCTTCCAGGAGAATTTGTACATCACAGGAACACGACTACCCTTACATCACATTACAATGAACCCAGAAGAATATCTTCCAAAAAACAGAAAGTGAAAAAGAGGCTAAGTAGGAAGGACGTTTTCAACCAGAAGGCATCAGCATCCCTCTGTTAAAGAGGAAGGAAGGCAGCAGATATTAAGGTTAAATTGGAGGGAATATCAGAAAAATAAGTGACCAAAACTGAAGACAGTTTTCCACGGGTTAGCAAATTCACAGCCAGCCAGTTTTTATGCCCCAAATGGTTACAGAAAAAACATAGGAAAAACATCTTAAATGTCCCCTTTTCCTTCTGTTTCTGTCTAAAAGCTACACATGCTCCCGTATCAACTGCAGTACCTCTGCAGCCAGTGGGAAGAGAAGGGTACCAAGGGAGCTACTCAGAGAGGTATCACCTACTTGGAAGGAAGGGAAACCTTGTAAGACACATCTGAGAAATTCCCAGATCAGGAAGTGGCAAGGACTCTCCGTCATCCTGACCATTCCTAACTAATTGTACAAAACAATACAGTGAAAAGCACTGCTTCTCAACTGGTAAAATAAAAAGAAAAAAGAATAATTCTCAAAATGCACACAGAACTCAAGGATTCATAATTGGTGATGTTTGACTCAGGTTTTTTTTAACCTACCTGTTTATGTGGCTTGCTTGCTCATTTGTAAAATGGAGAAATACTACCTGGCCAATTCTGAGTGTTAATAAGAATTGTCTTTCTGCTACAGGCTTTAAATACTGCACACTAAATCAAGCATTACCCAGGGCCTAAAGACTTTGAAAGAAAATACTAAATTAAGATGCACTGGAGGAGAAAGGTACAATGTGGAGGAAACACCACGTAACTCCAGACTTTACCACCATGTGCAGTGCCCTGCAAAGCCTGTGTGCTGCTGTAGCATTTCAAGGACCTTCAGACAGGCAGAGCAATGCTTTGTAAATCTATCTTCCCACTAGGACATTCCTTACCCAGATTATTTTCCTGGTAATTTTTGAACCAGTATATGGCACGGGAGGATACAACTAAAGATAGTCAGGGAACTGCTGATCTTGCACCTACAAATCTATGGATTCTGTATACCTCAATCCTAGTTCTTCACTTTTCTAACTCCATAGCATCTAAAATCATCAATTAAAGGTCAGCATCACACGCATGTGTAAGCTGAAAAGCTAATTCCTGCACAGAAGATTTAACAGGTGAAGTATGAAGTACACAGAAAGAAATGGATGCAAGAAACAGACTACAAGTAAGAACAGAATTATCAAAGAAAGTAACACATAGCAGGAGTACAGCAGCTGAGACATGTTCATATGTTTCACCAGGTTTTGCAAGAGAAGGTAGCAGCACGGAAACCTTGTGGATTTGGATATAGAGCTCCCTTCCAAGCAAGAGAGGTGGCAGTAATGAAAGCACTGAAATGACAACAACTACCATAGCAGGCAAAGGACAAGCAGGACATGATGATGTGACATCCAATCAGATGACAGGCAAAAGGAGAACAAGACAAAGCAGTATCTGATGTAGTAACAAAAAATAATGCCAGCAGAAGCTGAAGAAAATACAGGTAATATAATCAAAGCAACAAGACAAAAGATGGCCTTTGTACCACCTTTCCAAACATATTTAAAGAAAATGATATGGCGTGAAAAAGTGTGGGTATGTATCACATTCTTAGCTTCAGAGATTAGAAGAAATGGCTACAACTGCAGATTTTGGAAGAGCATCTGCTTTCTGCAGCCTGATTTGACAGCATTCATCTAAAACAACAGAATTCTCTGAAAAAACAGGGAAAGGTAATTGCTTTCATAATTGCTGATGGACACAGCATTATTTTCATCATGCAGGTTTTCTCCAAAAAAAGCATAAAATCTTCAAATTGTTTTTGTTTATTGATTTCCTAGGAATTTCATGATCTCAGGTGGTTGACTGACCTAAATTTCAGAAGGTCATACCTCTTTGAAAAGCTTAGTAGGTACTGCAATGGCCCTTTCTTCCTCCAGATAGGATGCCCAACACCACGCTTGCCTTCCTTTAGAGGGTACAGCTATAAAGAAGCACAAAACAGTGAAATAATTCTGTAACTGTTAAGGTCTCAAGAAAAAAAAAAAACCCACAACATTTTGAAGTTTATAATATCCTTAAATTTACATTTTATGAAATGTATTCATGGTGTTGCTCAGAACTTACTTCAGAAAAAGGAGAAGCTCTGTAGGCTGAAAGGCATCAGGAACATGAAGGTTCCTGGTTTGTCCAGAAACATTTCCAGCAGTTCAAACCTTGATTAGTAACAAGACAAAGCTGCTTCAGAAGCTTACAAGAACTTACAAGGTCTTGCTCCAACCCCTTTTTCCTTATTGCTCCTAAGAAGCATTAAGACACACAATTTGCAAATGTATAAAAAGATGAGTTCAAATCACAAAATAGCTCAGTATTTTAAGAGGTTTCTTTTCCCCCCATGTACTTCTTTTAGTGGAAAGCATTTTCAGCTGGATACCACTCATAATAGTTTTTTTAATCACAGTTGAAACACCCTATTCTTTTAACAGTACTCAGAATGTTTCTCACCTACTCCATCACTTTGTAGTGTGACGATTTTGGGTAGAAAGGCAGTGATTTAACAGTATTTTCTCCAAGCCATCAGAACTGTCACCAGTGCTTTTTTTCCTCATGATGTCATTAGCATATGACAGAAACCTCCATTTTCAGCCTTGTTCATGCAGTATGAACACTTGCATAGTAATTGCAATATTGCTTACAGTCCATCTTAATACTGGCTGCAGTCACACAGCTTTTAGGCCTTGAAAATAAGGCACTACCTGCACTAGGAAACTAGCCAGGAACTTCAAGAACAGATGGCCTGTGAGGCTGGCCACATATGTATCTACTTTCATACACCTCTACTCTGCTCTACTGATCTCCACCTAAAATGCCTCCTCTGCACAGGCAGCTTAGCATTTCAGACCGTAAGATCATATTGTCAGAAGGATTCATCACAGTCCACACTATGAATCTGGCTTGATCCAGACTGTGGACTACTCCAGAAAAATAAATCCCTTAAGTAACAGACTGGGTTAGCATTTTTATGATTAAAAACTTGACCATAACAATAGTGATGCCAAACTCTCCTGAAGAAAGCTGATAATGTAACCAGAAGATAGTAATTTTCAGAGTGATAGCAACTGCTCAACAGTATTAGAACGCATTACTTTTATTTGGGATTTACCCAATTTTTAACTATTCCATTAAAGAAATTAATTGCACTTGGTTCTGAATGCAAATTGGTCTTTAATAGCAGTTTATACTTTTATACTGATGTTTTCCCAAATACAAATAAAAAAAACCCAACAGAAGAAATGTGTACAATCATTCTGTCAGTGGGCAGCAGTGATTTCCACAGAGCATCAGATCTGTGCTTGTGTCTCACACGCTTCTCATCTCTTCAGCATTAGAATCAACTGTAGAAACATTTCAGGAGTGCTTCTGTCCTGGGAGGGGGATCTTTCATAACTTCTATTGTTGCATCTTCAACCTAGCGTACATCAGAGCTAATTGGAGTTCTGTGTTGATTAGTGGCCTGGCAACCTCTCTTAATGTCTCCCCATCTACCATAAGAAGCACTCTGGAGGGGAAGATGTAGGTCTGTGGTTGGTGTGCCACTGTGGTATAATAGCAGCTGATTCTCCAATTCTTCCTAAAACTATCTATCATACAAACAGCTTGAAAGAATAGCACTCATTTAAAAATATGTTTTATTATGTTGCTTGATGCAGTATATGTCCCTCTGGATTGATTATAGCAATTATTCCTAAACAGTTCCATAAATGTGTCTATTTCCAGCGCGTAATGAAGATGCAAAATTGATCCCCAAGGAAACAAAAGTAAACTTTCACTTCTGCTTGATACATGTCTTTCAACATCTGGGAACTCAATGGAGCTGATTCCCTCTAATACTGCCACTATTTAGGAGGATGAAAAGAAAAAAAAGCCTAAAATGTACATTAGTTGCATTTACACTCACTATATCCTCCCCTATGCTGCCTTAAAATTTAATTGCTATAAATGACACTTCTTTTACAGTACTGAAAAACATTCAATAAGGAACACAAATTCTGTGAAACAATGCTGGCAATTCACAATAAGATATGGATATTACCTAAAGAATTGATGGTTGAGATTTTTGTTTCCTAATCTAACTTACTTTGTTTCAAAACAGTTATCTCCCCTTTTCTTTTTCTCCTGGCTCTCTGTGAGACTCTCAAGATCCTTCCTTCAGGTTTGTCCTCCTAAATTAGAAAGAGAAAAAAACAAACAACATTACAGTAAACTCAATAGCTAAGTCTACTATGATAAAACTCGAGATATTGGAGTTTAACTGTGACTTCATTTAAATGGCTATTGACCCAGCTCTCTCCTACCTCAAACAAATGTGCAGATCTCTAATAGAAGCAAAGTGAGCCATCAGTCACAAATCACAGCAAACACAGTGAAAATGACAGGCAGAAGGACTCTCACCACTTGGCACTCAGCCAGCCAGCCTTGCCTGACCGAGGGACACATCATGAAGCCTTCAGCAGACCTCACTGAGACACTGATAAATAACAGTTGTTATTGGCATGTTCATGCTTCCAAAATAATTTAAAGGAAAACCTCTCACAGCTTTAGTCTGGTTTTTTTTCAAAGGTACAACTGCTTTATTAAATATAAAATGGCGCTGATCCTTTTAAATTTTTTCAGTGTTTTTGGATTAACAGGTTTGTGAGCACCTGAGCAGATGGGAAGAGTGAGTACTCATCTGGGAAGCCAGATGCATGGAGACAAAGAAGGTATCCCCTGACTTTTGCCTCAGATACTGCTATACAGAGAGCAGCAAACTCCCCTCTGACAACTCTAGTGTCTTCAGCCTTTTGACAATTCAGTGGCTGCAGAACTCTACCCTTCTCCCTGAAAACTGTGCTACCCCCAGTAGTGTCACAGCTATTGGGAAGAAAACAAATACAATAGGAAAACAAACATTATGGGAAGGTACTGTGGTAGCTTTTTCTAAAATGAAGACTAAATCAATCAATCCAAAAGGAAAAAAAACTCAAAAGGTGCCCCAAAGCAAATTACACTGCAACACAAGAGCAAACCAAATTTTTGGTTATGATTTTCAAAGGCAAATTACACTAGGGAAATCCAAAGTATTGCCTTCTTAACTGTAGTGGAGCTTTCTCTGTAAATAAATTATTGGTCTATAGTTATTTATTCATGTGCAGAATGACAAAGTAACAGGTGTTGGGAAATATGTACTCCTGTTTTTCCATGCTGAAGACATGGCAAGTCTACATTTGCGTCATTTTTCCTTCAAATTCTTTTTGTTCTGGTCTTAAAATACCAGGAAAGAGAGTTAAAAACCAGCTTTTATCAGTTCATTGTCAATAATATTACAATTTACTGCTGAGGCATAATTAAATGCTCAAACGAACCAACTATTTATTGTGGCTCTGACAGAGTGATAAAGTGTCTTCTCTTTGTGGACTGATGGAGCTACTGACATTGCAATACATGGCAAAACTCCCACCCAAACACTTGCAGGAATGGGTTTACCATGAATACTAACAATTTCATCGGGATTCTCCTTCTTCTCCCCATTATCCCGGGACTCTTCTTTGAAAGGTAATTTTGCTTTTCTTTTCCGAATGCCTTTAGAATCATCTTCCCCATTGCATTCCATGCTGGGATTTTCCTCCTTTGGTTCTCTATCACAAGAGTAACACAGTGACACAAAGCCAGTATTATTTCACTTCTCATATTCATAAAACAAGTAAAAAAGCAAGTAAATGTGTGGGTCCCATAGTATTATACCAAATATATTCTTAGAAATACTACTGAAAATTAAGTCTGTCAAAAGAATTAATCCGAGAGACACACAATAGCAACTGCAAAAGGAGAGCTGTCAGCTTATGCTGAACAAGTTCTACATGTTTTAAACAGTGTGTCTTTTTCCATGTACCATCAAGTCTCCTGGAGAAGCAAACTGTGAAATGTTTGGGACTGCAGGGCAGTTTAGAGAGAGGAAGGCAAAAGTAATTGTTAAGTCTGACAAATCCAATTGGAGAAAGCTAGTATGTGACTGTACAAATTGCTAGACAAGAAATCAGAACAGAAAACTTTGAAGCGATTAGCTAAAAATGAAAGAAAATGCACAAAATCGTAAATGTTAAAAACTGCCATATCTAGCAATATGCAATACAGAATGGACACACTAACACAAACGTGCTTTTATGATGAGATTAAATGCACTAGCTGGAAAAAAAAAGAACTGAGAAACTGCAGTATGTTCATGTTTTCACTCACTGTCATCTATAAAACAGCTCTTGCACTTAATTATAATTAACTTACCACCCCAACCATCTCATTACTGATTATCTTAATTCCAATGACTATGAAACAGGGTGGGAGTCTGACACTGATTCATGCATCCCATAGACTGTTTTACTGCTTGCATCTGACAGCAGAACACAGCACACTGAGTAAAAAAGACTGCCTTCAATGTCAGTGTTAGACAAAACCAAATGTTGTTAAGGCATTTACACAAAAAACAGTGAAAGAACATTATAAACCAATGGTGACACCACAACTTGTCTGCTTAATACCTCCCTCTGCCCCACCATGAACGTTTTATCCCACCACTTCTCTCTCGTGCTGCATTTATGCCAAATTCTTTGATTCTATGCTTTATTATAGCACCTACTTGTTTTTTACTTGCTGGGCACATTTCTGGCTGCAAAATTTCCCTTCAGGAACAAATTCTTCTATGGTACCATAGCGGTAACAGTTTTCACAGAAAACAAGTCCATCCACTTTTGCAGTTTCCTTCAACCTTGTGGGGATCCCTGTCTTTTCTGAAAAGGCTGCACAATGACAAAAGTTAACTTCACTTAGGTAGAGGCAATACATTCCCAACCATCCTCAGCAGGCCTTGCCAAGCAAACAGAGAAACATCAGCCACACCACTCTTGTCAGAACAAGAACTAGGAGTTAGTGTTTGTATGAGGTCCAGACTGCTGACAAGCAAGTTGGGTTTTCACATTGCAACAGGAAAGAGGAACCCACTGACTCTACGATTCTGTCACTGCTTGATGTGGCTACTCACAGAAGGACTGAATTTTGTGACAGGCACCACACTGACTGCCCACAGAGTCATCACCGCTCAGAATCCATGACCTCATCTCCTGCTGATATGCCTACACCTAAATTTGAGAGAAAAGGGTTGGGGGGAGTTATCTTTCATTAGGTGAAATTATTTCTGGAAGCAAATCGCTGACTACAGTCTGCAGTCTCTAGCAGCAGTTGCTCAACCTGCCGGAGGGCCACCAAAAGTAAAAAAATCACTAAACCTGCAACAAAGCAATCTTCAAATACTAAGTTACTCACTGATCCTAAGCTGCAATTCCCCTGCAACAGGCATATAGCCTAGGAGAGGCTGTATCTAGGAGAGAATGCAGTTTCTTTCCCTCACAAGCAAGTATGAAGCACTGTCAAGTACTGCAGCCTCTAGAACAGGTTGTTGTCTTTGTACCTCCCCAAAAGGCAAATTTCAAGTCACAAACTATTTATGTTGCTTAAGCACTGTAGTGTTTTTGAAAGCAGAGTCAAATGAACTCTTGCATGCAGGCTATCTCCCCTAGAAGAATATATAATGTATGTCATAATTACACACCAGCATCATAAGTGGTTCAAAACAACTGTTTCTTCTCACAATGGAAATTTTAGCAGTCTTTTTACTTTTGGAGAGCACTAAATTTATCAAGGACAGTGTAAGGTAGCAGATGAATGCTTACTTGATATGTTTAGATGTCCATAATTCAGTAGAATGACAATTTTTTGTTTAGGTTTGCCAGACTGTAGGGGATGCAGTTGCATGCTTTACTGTCAGTAACTGTGATCTCCCAGTCTAAGCAGAGAATCTGTTCTGCTACTACAGTATCACAGTTTTGCTACTCTCATCACAGATTTGACACTTGAATTAACTGTCACTGCCTTGCTACAGAACACATTAACTGTGGTCTGAAGCTTGAGACCTCAGGGGGAGCCTGAACCACTTTCCCACCAGTGTTAATGTTCCACAAGACAATTATGATCTAATGGCAAGGGAGCAGCAAAGGAAAGCTCTCACTGACTTCACTTCTCGTGCTTATAGGGATGATTATGAAACAAAAAATGTGAAGTCTGCTTTTCAAAGGACTTACAGAACGCATATTTTAAAAGAAAGTTGACAAAATGTATTACCAACAAGGAAAAAAACTAGGAAGTTGTAAATACTCACAAAACCAGTTGTAATAATTCTCTTCCACCCTACTCCATCGTTACTGGAGTCAGTGTAAAAAGACTGCAGTAATTCATGACCACATAAACCAAGCTTCCTTGAACAGCACAGGTGTTTCTTACTTCAGTATTTTAAATCCACAAAACACCTTATCTGGTAGATAGAAACTACAATTCTTAGAATTTTACCATTCCAGATAAACACTAACTGTTACTACACACTGATTTTAATGCTGAAAAAAAGCACAGTTGGCAGGAGCAAGGCATCTGTGTGGGTACACGCTGCACAGCTAACACTGACATTGGTGGTGGCCGCTGAGCTGACTGTACGAAGGCAATTTGCAGTGCACAGATGAACTCCAGGCAGTTAGTAAAGTCTGTGGGCAGTCTGGAGAACCAGCTCAACAAAAATGACCTCTAAAAATTCTCAATAATTTGAAGAAATTTACTATTTTGCAAATTAAATAGAGAGAAAACACCAATTCTAAATTTAGAGAAAATTACTGTAAGGAAAAAATTGTGGCTGTAATTGAACTTGAGATGTTTAAAAGTGGAATTATTTCCTTTTAACTTGAAATGAATTTTTTTTCATACTAATTTACATCCCAAGAAACAGGTTACTTCATCAGAGATACTCTGTCTATTAAAGCAAGTAAGTTGTTTTTTTTTTTTTATTCTGTAGGCAAGATTTAAAGGAAAGCTGACACATTAAAGAAACTACAGACTACTGCAGAAAATGGTTACTGCTTCTTAACTGACCTTCTTGAGCAGTTGGAACCATCCAGGTTGTGGTAGCAGTTGCCTTTTTAACACTTTCCATCTCAGTTTCATCTGTAATTACTTCCAGGGCCCCAAATTCATTGACTCTAAACTGTAAGACAAAACAAATGGCATAGAGCATGGTAAAATTTACTAGAAGTCTCTTGAAGTATCTTCTATTCAATATAGTTTTTACATGGTGTCCTCGCCACACTGCCTATTTTCTATGTGTTTCTGCTAATCCCCATGGAATTCAAAACGAGCCTTTCGTGTTTCTATCAAGGCAAATGTGAATTCATTTTGATATCTATAAATATTCATTTGCAATGTATACTGATACAGCTGCCTCCACATACAGATCAATATCTAACTTACACACATAAAAAAAATCAGTAACAGAAATTCATGAGAACATCCCTTAACCATATGCTTTTCATTGCCAGCAAAATAACACACTCCAGACACCAAGTATTATTTCTGAGGACAAGGGAGCTGAATGAACATCACAAACCAAATGCTTCACAGAGTACAGAAATTTCAGCATCGTCTGAAAACACAGTACTTCTCCACTATAAAGTGCATATAAACAAACATCTCAAGGCAGTTTATGAGGTGTTTAATTACACGCTGAATGTGATATTGCTGTCAGCCAGACGTGAGGCTCAACAATGCCCCACATGCTGTGCTTACACTGGAGCACCGCGAGTTACAGCCGTCCTGCTGCCAGGAGAGAAGTTTCTTTCTGCGGCAACGCCGTAGCGATTACAGCACTGCCACATGAAAATAGCTTCTGCTTCCCAGTCACTACGTGGTTTGCAGGCCCAGCTGGTTACATGGGCTTAGCTCAAGGAGTGTTTTGTCCCTGATCATGTGCTCTGAACAGCAAAGGGGTGCCTTTGCCACAGAGAACAGGTCTTTATCAGTGTGGTGCTCTCACCAACAGCTTTCAACAGGGAAAATTACATCCAAGAGAGTCTTTCAAAGCTCCCCAGCATCCACCAGAAAGAATACTCCTTCAAGGCCATAGCAAGAAGCCTGTTTCTGTTTCTCTGGTCAGGCAACTTTACCTTGGGAAAATGAGAAAGGGAACAATTGCCTGGCACTACACTGACCCTCTCTGTGCCTCCAGAGGCTGTTGAACGCATCACTCCCCCTCATGTTGGACCCTGCCATGGTACAGTACTGAAAATAAGCCATTCTGGCTGCAAGCAAAGGTGACCCCCATATACACACACCACAGGAGTGTGCTTTCATTAATATAGTCCTTCCAGCTTTAACATTTGCAAAGATCCAACAGGTCCTAAGGAATGTGAACAGCTAAGAAATAATAAGCTGAGGGAAGGAAAAGGAAGAAGAGGCCCTCACACAATCACATGACATCTGGAGCTAAGATTTTTATTTGTGATCAGCTGTGCTCACAGCAGATATGAAAGCATGGAGAAACTGTTGATAAATCCATCTGGACTGAAATACCATGAGTTCAACTTTGAAAGGCAACCAAATTCAGTAAACACCACGTGCTGGTACTTCAGTGTGAGGAGAGATATTCATGCTGTTCCACCCAAAGAAAAGCAGTAGAGTTACTATTTAGAAGAGTCTTACAGCTGACTTACGCACTCAGTCCTGTTCCTGTTTTGGTTAGCTCATTTTTGCTATTGGTGCTTTGATGCCTCTGCAACAGGTGGATGCCAGAGAGAAAACCTTCCTTGCTTTCAAGAGCTCCAGCTCTGCAAGAGCTGTCTCACAGCAGGCAAGCTGTGAACATGGGCCAAGACAGCTGCAGGTTGCTGCAGCCTACCAGGCGACTGGGCACAGGAAGGTTACTGACCAGCTCTTGGAAACACTCTCCCACACCTTCATACTGTGTCAGCTGGAACATCCATGCACCAAAGGTATTCCTGAACAGCCCTGGGATACCTAAATACCTGGGATATTTCTGCATGATTTGATCAATGTCCAGCCCTGACACCACACACACATGTTCCTCCTCCACCAGGGCCTCCTGTGGAATGCGAGGACATCACCCCAGGTAATGCAGTGACCTGCCAGCCCTTCTGGCTCCAGAGGGCTGACTGATAGGCACCAAACAATGGAAGACAGATGACTGTAAGGAAGGCTGCTTCCAGCTGCTCTTTCCCTGGAGGCTGATAATAGCAGCAAGAGCTGAACCCTTAAGGAAAAGCTCTTCAACAGTCAGGCCACCACGCTAAGATGGTCTCAGTGATGGGGAGTGACAACTTGCCACTGCCTTATCAGGCACAACAGGGCACAAGAGTCCGACTGGGCACCGCCTCACTGACTGGTGTAACTTCTCTTTTTGCCTGCAGCCTTGCCTTTACCAGTGTCAGAGGCTTCCAGCCTCGGTTTGGATGCAAACTTAAATTCATGTCTGCTCTCACTCCCTATTTCCCCAGTGACAGCGTCAGCACTAATGCATATGCCAAGCCCTTTGTGGCTAACCAGAACAACGCCTCAGACCTGGGGCGTCATACTCTGGTTTTAGCTGGAGAAGAAAAGACATGAACAGCTTGTGACAAAGGTTAGCTGCTAAAAACAGGATAAATAGATGTACAAAGCAGCATGCTGCACAAAGTCATCACAGGATAAAAGTTGCCAGAGCAACATGCCAACCAGTGTCTACTGCTGGAAGCATGACAAAAAAGGATCTTGATTAATGGTGCTTTACATGCCTATGAAAAAATTCAACACATTTGTCTCTTCTACTTAGAGAGTAGGCAACAGAAAACCTAAAAGTAAAGGTTTCATCATAATATTTCCTCCAAGCCAAAATACAGTAAGAGCAGTCCTCCCAGACACTTCCCTAGGTGTCTTGACATTTTGGAATTTCACAGCAGGTGATACAGAGGGAAAGAAACAGTGTCATTGAGCTAACTTCTGAGGATGGATCCATAGCTTTCTGAGAAGTAAAAACATGGTTTTGAAATCACAAAACTCCCTAAGTAAATATAGAGATTTGCATTGGATGAAGCGATTTTCCTTAAATCTGCCTTCATTGCTTCAAACAGTAAAACTCCCCTTGATGGAAACAAAGGCCATTACCAAGTACTTTACAAATAAACTCACAAAAAGGACTGATTGTTGTCACTTCAATGTTTAAAAGAGAATAAATTGTAAAGCTTGTTGGGTATAAATTTAATCCACTTGACTATTGTCAAATGCCTATTGGCAAACTTTAAGTAATGTCTTAACAGCAACAAAGAAGAGAAAGAAACCTCAACAGCTTTCCTGAGTAAATTCACAGTAAGATAAACAGGAATAAATATAACATCTGGATATAAAATTTAACTTCCAAAGTTTCATGTAAAGGCAAGCAACGAGGGCAAAAATACGCATGTTCAATTAACTGCAATTCTCTTAATGCAAATATATTGTAACTGAGTTGGCAGGACGAGTCCAGCTGCTAGCAGGTAAGTGTACAACATACAACTTGCTCAGCTGCCTTGTCTGCAGTTTCCACAAGGATCGAGAACCGTAGCTTCCATTTAAACATCATTAGATATTCCTTCCACTCAGAGATGAGATACATTTTCACATTTTCAGGAAACAATGCCCTGATATACTAAAACTTCAGCATATATGACTGTTAATTTTATCCCCAGGAAAATTTTAATGTTCATTCAACCGATAACGAACATACTGAGGGAAGCCAAGGCTTAATTAAATAATAATCAAACATTACCAATACTTTCTGAATCATTTCTGTCTGTCCACATGCCAAAAATAATTTTTCAATAAACATTTTCCAAAAAAAATTAAAATTGTATGAAAATTTACACAGGACTAGAGCAAGTATCATAAGCCACTGATACGAAGCCTTTGTCTACTGCAAGCAATACTACCACACAAAGTATTTCATAAATGTTTCAGAAGCAGCCAGATTTTCTGTTACCAGTTCCTGAATCTCTTCCTTGAAAAACCTCCTTTTATGTTTTAATTTCCATGTATTCATAGTCTCTTAAGACACGTTACCATATGGATGACATAGCTGTAGTACCCTAACATGTACTCTCTTGGTATATGATAAAGCAAGGAATTATGTACCTCCTCAAACTTGATTTTATTGCACCAAGCACAAGGTCCTTCTGTTCTTACGAAAATCTTCTCCGTCTTCCTGTTCAGCCTGTCATTCTTTGCCTACCATGTGCTGTGCTGAACCACAGAAAGCCCAGGGAACATGACAAAGCATAGAGCCAAAAGTGGACTGCTGCTGTCTCTCCTCCAGTAGGTTTAGAGCACTTACATTTCTAATGGAAGTTCTTTGCCTTATCCTGCTGGCTGGAAGACGCTGTAGTTTTATGTAGGGGTAATTAAATGTTAAAAGGGCTTTTGGTTCTCTTTTCCACATTTCATAAATTACTCTTGAGCATTTGTCTCTATGTGGGATGAAAAAAATTGCAAACAATGCAAAATGTCTCTCATATTGTAGATTAATTCTTATAAGCTCAAACCTGATGGGAACAAATATGTAAAATCTAGTTTCAAATTAAGTCCCCACTGTTACATGTGTCAAATTCAGAGTAACACAGAACAGACTATCAATGTTTCCTGTTAGTTGCGCCCTCTTAAGAATGTAAAAGATCTCACCAGTTCCCAGAGATATCAGATCAGAATAAAAGTTGCTATAGTTTTATAGATGGTAAAATTATTATTTGGGAGAACTGACAAATAAAAACAAAGAATATGGAAGAACAACCGAAGTGCAAAGGAAAAAGAAAAGAACAAAAGCCCCACGTATGTTAATGCACAGCTTTAAAATAAATTAGAAAAATCAGCCAACACTACCATCTACTGGGCAAGATAAGGACAAAGAGTTCATTGCAATAAAGACAATTGTTGCTGCATTCTGACAGTATCTTCAGCAACAAAACATATCTTGACACCACAGCAGTGATGGTGGACACGCTCAGAAGAAACCTGCAAAATTTTTTATTATCCAAAACAGAAGGAAATTGAGTAGACGCCCAATGCTCTTTATGCCTATGAAGCAGCTAAGCTTAAAGTAGCAGAATTCCACAGCAGTCTGTCAAGAGGACTGACACCTAGGACTTCAGTGATACAAGCCAAAGAACTGCACTCTGATCTCTGGCTCGCAAAAAGTTATCATTATGCTTGATGTTAATCACCATTTAGTCACAGTGGTTTCAGTGGGACTGCTCAAATAAATCAGAGCTTTTCTGACATTTTACAGCTCCTCGCCTTTTTGAAGTGAAGGAATCGTCTGTCACCATTGAATTGTCCAACCTCATCCTGCTACATGTCAGACTATTTCTTACATATTACTTAAGTTGAATAAGTTATTAAATACCACAGTTTGTCCATTCAACCAGACCCCTCTTCCCTGTGTGTGTGATACACTCTTTACATGCACAATCACATACTATTTTTTCCACAGAACCCCTGCCTCAGGCAAAGGCTGGACAGCATTCAGAAGAAAAAGGCAGCTGTTGGTATTTTAATGCTCTTTCTTCAAGCAGTAAAGTCAGTCTTATTTACTCTACACGGTTTGAAAGCAGAATGATTGTTTATTTTCTTTTTTAAAAAACCCCAACATACAACAAAGAACATGTATCTAAAAAAGCTTTAGGCACTCTAGCAATTACTGTTACAATGCAGTGCAAAGTAATTCCTGAAACAAAATCTCTGTTCTCAGCCACTTACAAAAGAAAAAAAAACCTCTCTTGGTAGCTCTTCATCCTTCTGAGTACTCTGCTCCCAGCTTATTTTAAAGCAGTCAGTAAGCACATGACCCCTTACACTTGCCTCGTCACAAAATTTTGACTCTTTCAGGGATAGAGAATGTTGGGGAAATGTGTTCCTGCACCTGACAATTCTTCAATGATAAGAAGGGATCCTGCCTGCACACTGCTACTCAGCAAATATGGCAAAAGACAAACTTAAGTAGGACCACAGGGTACCTAGGGCTTCCTAAACCACAACCAGCAGAGATTAAATCCCTCACCAAGACCAACGGGCAAGGCCAGACCCACTCTCACTGGAATGATGCTGTCAGCAAGAAAGTCAAGCACTTCCACCAATCTCGGATTGATTTTAAGATACTTCAATAACTGCAATAGGCTAATCCTGAAGCAACAAAGAAGAGAGAACAATTTGCATCCAAAAGGAAAGGTTTTTTTCCTGTCTGGGCAGGCACACACAGGAAGGAATTGTTATCAAATTATATCCTTCCAAAAATAAAAATAATAGGAGCATTCTCTCATCACTGCTGAACAGAAAGCCTAGGTACCATCAGAAAACATATACCTTTAGCACGAGAGACTGACATTTCCCCAGCACATACTAATACCTCAGTCTTGTCTGCAGTAATGTTTATCTACTTTATTCTTAGACACTCCTCAGGCTCTTCCAAACCCCCCAATCCTGCTTCAAGTGCTCAAGAATTATCTTAGTACCAGAGGGCTTCCCACTGATTTCTCTACACTGCAAACTCAGTCTGCCTTATTATCTCCACTTGAGTAGGAAATTGCAGCTAAACAGACTTTCTTAAGGTGACACATAAATCAGCAACAGAGCCAGAAGTCAAGGCCTGCCAAGATGACGCTTATTGATCCAGAAGTTGACCTACAAGGCAACCCTGGCTCCAAATTATTTTGGCCAGAATATTTCTAAATACAAAACACTAATATCTCATGGGAAGGCCAAGCTAGCAACAAATAAAAAATGGCTACCTGCCAAAAATTTGGTTCCAGTGAGGTGTCCAGAGCTGTGCAGGAAGGCTGTGGTAGAAGCAAGTACAGTGCTAAGTGTTCCTGTGTGAGACTTACCTGCAATAATCACAAAACTATTCCTTTTCCTTCCTGAAACCCTCTGCCCAGTTGTTTACAAGTATAACAGCATCTACAGCAAATGGAACAGGAGATTTTGTGGTAAAATACCATGTGATCACTTAAGGGAAGACTACCATGACTACACATGAGGAAACCCAAATAAAGATCCAAAGTCAAAACTAAATCCAGCATTTCTTGCCTTTGCAGTTTTAACAATTTTAATAGTGAAATTTCATTTTCTGGTCTTTTTTTTTCCTTACATCAGGTTGACTCATTTTATAACATTGCCAAGTTTTAACCAGAAATCTATGGCAATGAAGCAGAGCAAGAGCTAATTAATTACATTAGATTGCAACAGAATAAAGTTAATTTCACGTGGAAAGGACCAAGCCACTAGGCAGATCTGCTGGGGCTCACACATGGTCAGAGAAAGTCCCCATCTACCTTGCTTTCTGCTGCCTATGCTACTCCTTACCACCTTCCCTGAAGGGAATCCATCTTCTCTCTGGAGCAGCACCTTCCCAGTGCCAGCAGTGATTTAACCAGTTACCCATAGCTGATGTTTCCCATGGACACCACTCTCATGGACTCTGCCTGCCTCTCCAGATTCGAAGTGCAGCACATGCCGCCCTGAGAGAACAGAAACAGCTTTGCACTGAAAAAGCGCTGTACTAAGTTATTGCCTGAGATGCTACCGATGTTTCCGTAACAATGTGAGAAAATAAGTTATTCTTAAGTCATTCATTATCTCAGGCAAGCTTGAACTCAATTTCAGAACAGGCAGGTGGAAGGATGTACTTTACTGCTTTGAGTTGCTGCACCCCTTCATCCAGAAACTCGGCAATCCAAATCACTGTTACCCTCTTTACAGCACTGCTGGAAATACCAAACACCACTGGCCATTACTCCACCATTCAGTTCCACTACTCTAGATAGTTTCCTACAATATTTGCTGCCCAACTTTATTTACAGGTTAATTTCTTCATCATCAAGTTTTAATTTTTTCTTTATGTTCAAGCACAATTTGCAAGCTGGAAATAACGACCAAAATTCTGTCCACGCAGTATATAACTGCTCATTTTCCAAACACAGCACTAGAAAATGCATTAAGAAGTACTTCATAAACTTCTGTCACTGCAGTAGGAAGTGACTGTAAATTATTACAGCTTTTCCAATTTAATGAGTATATTTAAATCTTGAAGCCATGGTGTTACTGTGTGCACTCAGCACAGAGATTTAAAAAAAAAAAAAAAAAAAAGGAAAAAAAAAAAAAAGGAGAAAAAAGAGAAGCACTTCACATTTACATTCACACCATGCAGAGTAACTGGTAAGCACTGATGTTTTTCAGATGAGCATACATTACTTTGCCTGCCACATGAAGGCATTCTGTAATTTGTAAACTATTTTAAATTCTACTGGAATTCAAGTTTTCTGTTTTATTTAAACATCTTGAAAGAACTAATATACAATGCTAAAATTTTTGTTCACAGTCTTCAGTGCATCATACTGTACAATTTTTAATTCTCCCTATTCCCTGTGTAATTTGAAATTCTAGCATTTTCCACAACTACTCACTACTTATCTGTCACACAGCATGCTCAAAGCAGTGTTCAAGGAGTGTTAACTATTTCTGCTGAAGATTTTTAACAAAATCTGTATGAGAATGTATTTCCACAGCCTTCTCCAACTACAAGTGACAAAACCCTAACAATTAACAGTGCCCAAAGTCATAGGAAAAGAACATTTTCAGCATTTTACTGGTATAGAAACAGATGCAGGAATAAGAGACTGTGGTATGGCTGAGAACGGAAGCTTGGTATCTGATTTGGCTCCCTCGTTTTGATTAGACTGGGAAGTGAGTGCCCCTGGGTGCAGCCCATCTCACTGAAGTCTGGTAGGCATGAAACTGCCTACTGGACTTCCTAACAAAAAGAAATAATCCAAGTATCTATTCCTGATTTAGATGTTCTTCTGCATCATAAGAAAAATGTTCAAGAAACATTTTGCTCCACTTACAATAGTGTTTTACCAACTTTTAGTCATTCAGGAACTCATACTCACAAAAATGAAGTGGTTCTGAAAAGAATGGCTGCTCATATATACTTGCCTGACAATCCCAGGCTGGATATTAATACAGCACACCAGAAAAGAGATTTCTTAGAACATGTATATGCTAAAATAGGCATGAAACTTCATCATGCAAGCAGTAAAGACAAGGAAATGCTACATGATTTATAAGACTAAAAATAAGGACTTCAAGTAGGTAACTCCCTAAAATGTCTATATTTAAAAGCAGCATTTCAACATTTTGGTATAGGTTTAACTTTATGTTAATATGCACATACAATATAGTTTACCAAATCTGACTGTTCAAAGACAATTTCGCCTAACATTTTTGGAAGAGAAAAGACTAAATGTGAGAATTTAAGCAATACATTGTCAGCAATGGATATTTAAGCTATTGCTTATTATTTGTTATAAAATGCCTCAGATACTCTAATCTATTACCAAGCTGTAAAAATAGAACATTTGTATTTGAGTATCTTGCTATTACAGTGTTTTACCATATTTTTCAAGTGCATTTCAATGTAAATACACAACAGTTGTTTGATACCTTTAGTGGAACAAGTCTATTACCATTTTTGAAAGACACATGCAATACAATTACAATTACAATACAATTACAATAAGTAACTGCTATGTAATGTCGTTTTCTTTAGGTTCAGGCCACAATAGTAAAATACTCTGTGATCAGGAGAGTTCAAGTAAATAATTCTAATAAACTCCATTCTGAGAATTCCACGAAGAGCATAACATATCTTCCATGATCACATCTACACTTTCAAGTGATTAGTCACCATTTCAACCATCAGTATTTAGAAGCAGTCCTGAAATATGAGTTGTTGCAATTATCATAAAAGCTTAAAAGTCCTTACTATTTTAACAGCTCAAGTTGTTTTGGTATCTGTGGAAACACCTAGTCTCTCACTGAATCTTGATGTTCCCTGGTACAGTGACCTCCTCAGGCTAATTTTGCATTGTTAGAAAATATTCTTCCTTCAGTCAGTCTTAAAATGGTTCCATTTCAATTTTATCCCTTCAACCCCTTGCTTTTGTATTTAAAAAATGCAAACAAGCAAACCCCCCCCCCGACCCCCCCAAATAATAACCCAGAAAGGAGCTGCCTGGCCAATACTCTCTATCTTTCACCATTCTGGGTAGACTACTATTGCACCTCTGAATGCACCTTCCCTAACACTTGGACCAAAGAAAGAATCTCTGTCCAAAAACCAAATTTATGTTTGTTTCCAAATCAAAATATATAAATAAACAAACTAAAAGCGCAGCTTTAAAATGAAGCTCATGCTTTCCTGAAAAGGACATAGTTAAGAATCTTCTTACATGATTTCTTGAAGGTACCCTGAGCTACTTCCCAGGTCCTTTTACTCACTTTACATGGAAACTTTCCCATTCCTCTACTAAATAGTGACTCAAACTTTGTTTCAGTTTTGTTTGACATAAGGTAACCACAACTGAAAAAAGCAGAAACCAGTGATATATATGAGATTATGATATTTTCCTGCACTGTTCCCTTTTGTATTGCTCAAATATTTCAATACTATGGTTCCCTTTCATACAACGTTGTGTATCAAAATAGAAGGAAATTTTAAAGGCCTGGACTTAAAAATACAGAACTGTTCAAGGATGTGGAAGCTCATCACAGCCTTGGCTATCATCATCACCATGAAATGATGAAGTCTGAAATCCTGAAAGAAGCCAGTGAAACGAATAGTGAAACAGCATCACTGGACTTCAGAAGAGGCATCTGTTGGCTTGTTCCGAGATCTGCTTGGCAGGATCACACAGGAGACTGCTTAAAAGGGTAAACAGGCCCAGGAAATCTGTCTCTCTCTCCCGGGACTTCACACCAGGAGAATGAGGCAGGTCAATGTGCAAGAAGTTAAGCAAATGTGGATAAAGGCCAACATGAATGAACTAGGGACTCCTGACTTCGTTCAAAAAGGAAAAGGAGGCAAGTAGAATGTGGAACAGAAACTTTATAGACAAGGTATATGGTGATATTGCTGTAGTGTAAAGTCACGGAAATTTATTCTACTGCTCTGCAAAAAAAAAAAAAAATTCAAACAAAACCACACAACAAACGAACAACCTAAACACCAACAGAAAAACACATTCACAACATGTATGTCCTGAATTTCAAACATTTTTTGACTCTTTACTTCAACAATAGAAATCCTCTGCTCTGCCAAAAGATAAAACATTGTTTTAAATGCCACATGTTTTCTTGCGAGATTCCTTTCAAAAAATAAACTATGAGCAAACCACTTTAGTTTGAATGATACAAAAATATTGACTTTAATCAACAGGAAATAGGTACAAGACAGTCTCTAATAACAAATTGCAAATACAGCAAAAGATACCTTCTTAGGACACATTACAAAGTATGAGATAAATAAAAAGATACTGAAAACAAAACCAAATAGTTATAATTTACTTCAGGAAACTCAATCAGTGTGAAAAATGTAAGCAAAATTACTACTCCAATATAATCAAACTTCTAAACTGTACCAAGGTCAAAAGTGCTCACTTTATTCATCTTTCTAGGCACCCACAAGACAAAGGCAAAGCAAAAATAAACTATTTTTAGAAATAAGAAGAACTAAGAATGTAAGACTGTGAGAGTCAATGACAGTACGAAAATTCTTAGAGATACATTAATATAATGCTCTAAGTGGACTGAATTTTCACACTTTTGTGATTTCTTTGGGATTTTGTGCATTTGATTAATTCTGTCTATATAGTGAGGCAGTGCTAATTTATGCCTTCCTACGGGGATGACGGCTGTCTGTGCCAGCACCACAAACTGAATCAAGAAACTCCAGAGCTTAAACCTAACAGGCTACAGTCTCTTAACTCAGAACTGCAGATTCATGTTTTATTCATAAAGCAGATACCTACACACCAGCTTTCCACATGCATTCTTTTGTCATTTAACATTTTTATTTCACTTATCGAAAAAATTACATATCTTACCTTTAGGTCACTTCCTGGCAAAGTACCTATGCCATCCTTCCAGTCCATTGCACTAAATACATCAAACTCCTGACCATTTCCACTAGAGGCAGATTCATTCATGATGCATGTACTAGGGAGGAAAAAAAAAAATTATCTGAATATTCTGTAAGTGGTTTAATGCTTGTATCACCAGATATTTCTTCTGATGCATTTCACAGATTTGTATCAAGTGCTTCCCTCTGCACACTGGCAACATGGACAACTGATGACAAGGGTGATAACATACATGATGTAACAAAAGTAAGGGGAGATCTTTCTCAAGCTTTGAAAATAATACCTGTTTCACACACTAGGAGGCAATGAGGCTGTACTGGAGAGAAAAGAATAATTTCAAACTGCAAATAAATTGACATGAGGAAAACATTTCAAGTACACTTAAAAACATCTGTTCTGGGAAAGGCAAGACATGAGTGCATGCCTATAATAAAAACATTAAGCACTGATTAACAGAACTGCATTTCCTTAATATTGGATATCATGCTGATGTGAATACTTTACCCAAGTTTAAATTAAAATTTCAAAATTAATTTGACCCTGTCAGTTTCCCAGACTGACTCAGGACACTTGAATATTCTTTACCCGTTTCCATACAGTTTCACTAAATTTTGAATTGCATTGGTTACAACTTATTTCCATGTAGAGAAGCACATATACAGCAGAGAAACCTACTGCTTTGCAAGACTTGACTTTACTGGATCACTCTGTTTCAGAACAGTGAATGGAGAGAAGATATTATTTATCTTCAGAAACAGTGCATCGGGACATCCCTTTCTGTGGTAAAAAACATGCACAAGCAACAGAAGTACATCACACTTGCCTCTGAGCCCGGGTTCAGCTCACCACTTGTCACTGGCACAAGCACACCTTCAGTTGCATTGAGCTGCAAGTGTTTCTAGCAGCCAGTTGTGAGCTCCACCAACATCTTCCTTCCCACTTCTCACAAACCCAGCAACCTATAAATCTGTGGCCTGGCACCTAATTTACTATCTGTTCAATGTGGAATCTGACTTACTAATTTTGTTTCCAAAGAACTTCTGCACTCCGCCTAGTAGCTGAAATAATTTGTGGCCAAAATTAGCTGTCATTATTTGTGAACTACTAGCAAAATCTCACCACTTTTGAAATTCGCACTTTCTGAACTTCTTGAAATATAAACTTTCTGAACTTTTAAACAAACACTTCCTAAGCCTCATGCCCCATTTGGAGACTGCAAACTTTTGCTGCAAGTATCAGTATTTGAAATTCAAATAGATAGAGAGCTTCCTCGCAGGTTAACCTTGTTTTCTAAAATCTAATTTCTAACTTAGGTCCCACTCTGAATCTGCAAATACTCTCTGGAAATCTTGACTTTTCACAAAATAAACCCAAAACTCAAAACAAAACAAAAGGTGCTATTTGTTCACTCTGATAACAGAAAAAGATGCAAACCAAGCAGAAGTAAACTCAGGTCATCTAGAAGCTTTTTACTGGAAGTTTGTGGAGAAAAATGCTTAGTTAACTTTGTTGCATGAAAACCAATCAAATTTACATGGTATTCATCTGAAAAACAGTAGCAAACATTGTAACATCACCACAGATACTAGTCTGGTTTGGGTTACATAATGTGAACTCCCTTGCATTTCTCCTTGGCTTCCTCTTCATTTCTAGCAGAAATCTTTAAAATCCTGAAAAACGCCTTACTCCATGAGTACTTTCATTACACTACAGCAACTACACAGTATCAACAAGATAACAGGAGCTGGACCTCAGTCAGTTTCCACTGCTAAGAATGAGAGCTTTTGCATTCCCCTTCATTTCATATGGCAGGTAGGATTCACAGAAAGCTCTTTGAGAAAACTTTGTTTTTCACATGACAAGTTTGAAGTAGGAAGAACAACATAATTCAGTGTGTCTTCCCCACATTTAGGTAATTTTCCATGAGAAAGTATTGAAAACCACAACAACAATGTACAAAAATTAATTTTAAAAAGTCAATAAATCTAAACAAATTCAGTGCAAGCTGAGAAATTCCCTAAAGCCATAGACCTCATCTTTTAAAATCACTCCCAGGCAAAATCCACCACTCTACCTCAGGGGAAGCTCCTGCAATAAAACTTGGGATCTCTGCTTGATCTGAGTACCAAGTACCACTGCAAACCAATTCAAGCAGGCTTGACCAAACTGAACTGCAGCACAGTGGCAGCAGCACAGGCCTTCCCTCAAGAACACAAGTCCCAAGCTGCTAAGGAGTAGCTGAAAAATTGGATCTCTCCAGATATCCGTGAAGTTTTAAGGACATGAAACATGCTGGTTCAAGCACATTGGTGGAACAAGCTCCCCAAGATTAGCCTGGCTAAGCAAACACAAAGCTGTGTTCTGCATTAACCGAAGTCCCTAAGTAATCTTAAATTATCATCCTATTTAGAGGACACTTCCCTCATCCCTCCTGTGGTTTATTACAGAAAACATGCTCCAATGACTTCTGCAGAAGGTATGACAGAAGTTGGGAAAAGACTTGGAAAGCTGTGGAGAAATGCTCCCTCTCAGCAGGCACTGTATCACAGAGCAAGGAGCATCGGACAGGACAGCTGCTCCATCAGATCCTGTCATCTCCCACAGTGCCACTCTCATTATAGACACGAAAATTACATGGGAGGTGGGAAACTGAAAGAGTCTAGACTACTTAGGCAGGGAGTAAAAACCATGAAGTGTAATAAAAAATTGTTAACAGAAATGTTCAGGGCATACTTGTCTCAAGAAAACATACAAATTCTGATTTAATTGCATCTAAGAAACTTTCCTCAGGTAACAAACAGCAATAATGATACATTCTAAAGATGTTTAAAGACATTAATTATTGCTTTCCTTTTGAAATTGAGTCAAACTCAAAGGCACAAACTTTTTACGTTTCACATTCAGCAGCCTTCAGAAGTCTTCTTGGTGGGGATGAAAAGGTCACAGGGCAATGCAGATAAAAATTAATTTACAAAAAGGAATTACTTTTAACAAAATATCTGTTTCCAGCTTTGCTGAGTTTGAACAGATGAAAGATAGGCCTTATCCCTCTACTAATGATAGTAAGAAAGGAGATACAGACCAGTAAAATTGTTACAGCAATGAGGTACTAACAAAGGATGAAATCATTGCAATATTTACATCTAAATCCCAGAACAAAGAAAACTAAGAATGTCTTACCTATTCATTTTATTTTTTGTTTTTAAAGCTCTCAAGAAGCATAACTCCTTCTCTAATTATTTTATCTGCTATTATTTCTGCTGCTGCACTGCCAGAAAAGTAGTAAAAATACTAGATGAACAAGGGGCAACGCCTGTCAGTGAATGCCATCTGATGTCAAGGAAAGGACATAATAATAAGAACTTGGAGCAGTCATCTTCCAAACGCATCTCCAAAATCCACCTTCAGGGATGCAACTGTTCCTCAGTCTTCACAGCCATAAGGGAAGTGTGCTGCATATTAATATTTCAACAGTAACTTTGTTTCAGACATATGCAATAAAGTCATTAAAATAAACAAGCATATTAAATAAGATTAAGACATATCCTTTAGAAAAACCTTCACTTTTAACCAATTGGTTCAACAACAAATGAGTATCTCACAGAGGAGATACTTACTGAGAATAACAGCACTAAAATTTAGATAGTTTCATCTGGTGAGAGACTGTCTAAAGATATAAAGCAAAGAAGCAGGACAGAATATGCCAATTAGACTTACAAGTAGATTTTGAAGTAATTATAGGGCTACATACTGAATACATCAGAAAGTAGTAATAGGGCTCTTTCTTCCAGCCTGTGCTTTAAAAAGACTACCTGACCCCTACCCAAATTTTTAAAATCTAAGAGGCTAATTGTGAAATGCCTGTATGATTTCTAACCATTGGGGTCAACTCAGTGCTGGTGACTGGTCAGCAAAGAGAGATTTCAGCAGTAAATCCAGACTGGCATAACATGTCTGCAGTAATTTGTCTTTTCTTCTTATGCACCCCTGTGTATTTTTATTTACACTTTTGAGGATTTCTGCCATGACAAGACAGCCTAGCAGATTTGCCCCATACTGATCCTCTCCCCAGCTGACGGCTCTTATGAGGAGAAGCAAAACTGGGAACACACACACCAGGGGAGGTCACAGCAAGTGACACCAAGAGTGAGTTCCAAGGCAAAAAGATCCCAAGAGAGACAATATCCTTCTGAAGCCAAGCCATGGTGCCTCTTGTCCACCAGACTGGGTGACACCAGCACTGATGGATGTTCAGAAACAAAGGCAACAGGTAAGGGGTTTTGTCCCAATATTGCATGCATTTATTTTGGACATCTCCAAGGCTGCCTGGCGTAGCACCCATGAGCTAGAAGGACACATTTTCCCTAACCCAGTAAATCAGGAAAACAGTATGGACCTGAAGGGATCCTCAGTGTACCAGAGGTGCAAATATACCAAATTCTAGACACCAGGGACAACTGGATATTCGGTTTAGTTTTATTTAACCTGTAAGAATGTGAATACTACCAGCATTGACTTGTTACACTCCCAAAGCCACATGAGGTGGAATTACCCCTCACAGTGTAAGCTCCCTATATTTGACAACAGTAGCAAGTTTGAGCTTCATGACAGCAAAAGCAAAGGTAATTGACTGTAAACCCACAGGGGTGAGCCCTGCTTCTCCCTTCACAGTCCTGTCTTTGAGCTGGGCACACCCCACACTTGCCTCTTTCTCACCCTTCATGTTTTTGCACCAGACTCCTCACTTAAAGAAAAACAACCACAACAGGAACAGTGCAGGAAATGGTAAAATTCTTTGATGCTACCCACCACATTTTAATATGTTTTTTTCTTGTACCCGTTTAAAGGTTTAATTATTTTAATATTTCATTAAAAGAAGTATTTTTGGATACGTATTTTCCTCAAAGATCTCATTTTTCATTGTTCAGAAACTACTTTACTAGTTGTGCCATGTTTCTATTCTCTGTGTTGAAAAGTTGCTTAGGTAAATTTCACTATTCTGCCTGTTGCTCGTGGAAGTTTATTACAAGTGAGGTATTTCAAAGATGAGCTATATAGCTTTAATATGTATGCACAAAGGGACATAGCTAAAAATTCTTAGACACTCAATGTTTGTAACAGCAGAAGGACCAGGGTTCCTATTGATGATGTCCCCTTAGCATTATTTACTCTTATTTTATCTGTTGCTACTCTTCTGACTACTAGATTCCCCAGAGGTACTGTGTATGTTTGCTCCTGCTTCCCAATACTTTGGCTTTAAACTTTTTTCCCCTCACAGGAAGAATCTGGCCACAGATGCATTACAAAATACTATGAAGCCTGGGTCTGCACCAGTGCTTAAAGGAGATTCATGCTGTCCTCATCTGAGTCTGGTCTGTCAGCAAGGTAACACAGTTATTGCTGTACCATTGTAAAGACTGGGTAACAATTACACACAGCCTTCATCTACTACCTCGTTTTCAAATATCCACAAGACACTATAACAGCAATAGTTACCCAATACCAAAGCTATTCTGTCATCTAATGAAATTTACCACTGACAGCCTTCCCTTGTTTATAAACAGCCTGTACCTCACAACCAGAAAAGTATTTCCTCTGCAAAGCTTTTATGGCTCCTTTGTTTCTGTTATTGTCAGTGCAGGCCTGAGTGGAGATTAAACCTACTCAGATAGTAAGAGTTGCATGCAACTTTGAAAACCTATTTCTTAAATTCTCTTAATTGCTTGAACTAGGCAAAGAAAGTTAGAAAAAGTTCAGTTTATTTGTGCCTCCTTCCTTCCCCTATGCAAACACCGCCTGCACCGAATCTTCACACCTCCTATCATCTGACCTATTTCAAATTGTTATTTCCTATCCAAAGTTAATTCCATATACATCTGAGCATCCCTTTTGTCTGACTCATGCCCTCCTCTTCCTCATCTGCCAGGTATTACCAGCTTCCATAAACTCTGCTGTTCATGAACAATTAGTTCACCTTTACTAGCTCCTAAATACACTCAGCAGGTTACGGCATTTATAGCCTTTCCCTTCTCCCCCATTCATAAGGAGCTGCTGGCATCTCCCATTGTGATAAGCGGTCCTACTACTGGAGCACTAACAAGCTATGACTATACACACGCTATCACTTTCTTTAGTAAGCCTCATGCCAGCTCATCACTGATTCCTCACACCCATCACTCACAATCCATCATCCTCTTTACCAGCAGTATTAAAAAACAGACAAGAGTAAATTGAACAGCCCACAAAAACTCAACCATCTCTCTTCACAGAACAGGTGATGCCAAATAAAACTCAACAAGTCCAAGGAAAAGGACTCATCACAAGTTACTGAAACTTTTAAAGTAATACTCTAAAAAAACTCAGTAAACTGAAAGTGAAATATACAACACAAAAGCAAACTAAACCAGAGTTTATTACAATTGCCAAACTGACAACAACCACCATCCAAGACGATTGCTTCAGCCACCTTCACTAGAGCACCAGTTCATGAGACCAACTGGACCACAGCCGAAGCTGATGAAGTCTCACCGGGAAAAAAAGTCTACCCGGCACCACCCGGATTAAAGTGGAAAGCTCTGCTGCCTTCAGCCACTACTTTCTGGGAGTTTCTCTCTTACAGATGTTCATCATATAGACTTCTGGGAACGTGGTAACTTTCTTGGTAAAGAGCATCGGTTTCTGAACAGCTTTAAAATTTGCACTAAGAAAACTGTTACAATCCTGAGCACACACTATTTCTTAAAATGACATAAGCTGAACTTTTTCTATCATGAGCTTTATTTACGCTCACCACCTGATTTTTAGCACTGAGCACCCATTCATGAGTAGAAACAGCAAAAATGATCGGTCCAGTGCCACCCAACTATACGGAAGAAATTAAGAAAATAGAACAAAACTAAAAATGTAACTCCTGCTGCCGTTCGCTGTAAAGCTTTCACACCAAGCTAAGCACAGGTAATTAAGAGACATGGAAAAGGCCGTGACCCTCACGCCCCGGGGGACGCTGCCGCATCTCCAAGGGCCTCCTACATATGCAGCGCTCCTCAAACCTAGAAACCCCGGGGGCTGGAGCCGCGCTCTCGAGTGGGACAAGTGACACGGCCGCAAGGCGCGCCCCCC
>VZRQ01009360.1:116935-160009 GCA_013397975.1 Machaerirhynchus nigripectus | reverse complement strand
CCGCCAAGGGCTCCGGCGGAGGTGCATCCTCCCCCTGATTTACTGCCGACGCTGGAGGAATAATAAGGAGACTTGTGCAGCAGCCGCGCGCTATTTTGGGCGCTTTCAAAAATAACGCCTTGCACTTTTCGGGGAGGGGGAGGTCCGGTCCTTGGGGGTCCCGCCAGGTGCTGCTGAGGTTGGGTGGTGGGCGCCGGGGGACCGGGGAGAGCCTGTCTGCGGCTCTTGGCCCCATCCTCTGTGCGGAACAGACCTGGGGCAGAGGCACGACAGCTGGGCACCAGTAAGGAAAGTGCGGGTCCTGCGGGGAAGTGGGGCTGCCCTCCGCCGCGGCCGGTCAGGGGATCCTCGAGGAGATGGTCTGAAGCCGGACAGCGCGGAGCCAGGCTCCTCCTGCGCTCCCGAAATACGGGGTGCGTTCAGTATGGACACGTTCCTTGTGATGGGCCTCCTCTCGTTTACAACCTCACCAGCTTACAAAATAAAACTAGTCTCAGATGTGCCACCTGCTTGAATACTCTCCATGGGTGCTCTGTATTCCTAAAGACAAATATATTCTTTATTTATTTTCTGTCCCTGGTTCAGAAAACAGTGAAAACTGAAGGCCCTTGTTATTTCATGGGATTGCCCAGGGTGGACTTCACCTGCAAGGAGGTCTGTTAGCAAAAGAACCTTACACAACATAGACCTGTATGAGGCCTAAGTGTACTGGGAAAGAGGAAGGATGGAGGATTGCTATCAGATGTAAATATGATACTTTAAAAACTATATACATATATATATGTAGTTCAAGGCGATGTATAAAACAACACAGAACACAATCTTAATTATACTAATCCTAAATATTTTTTGAGACCACAGAGCACCTCCCTAAAGTCATTCTGTCCTAAAGGCAAAAACTGGCAAAGTAAATTTTGAATTTTTGGTAGTTTGGCATATTATTATATATCTCTTAAAATAACTATAAAATCTCAATGCAACTTTTGTTAATCCCAGTAATGATCAATTTGTCTTGCTTTTATATATGCTCCCTTCTACAATTACACTCCCAACTTTGGCCCAAATTACTAGAACAGAAATAATAATAAATACTAATAGGCAGCCAGTAATAAGTATCAGATGAAAATCAATAGAAATAAAGACAAATTACAAGACTAAGTACAACCTTTTTGGTATTATGGATACATACTGTTACCCTATGATCCCCATGATGGGGACAGAATTGCACTGAACATGGGATAGAGATGGTCCATCTCTGACAGGACTTCCTAGCCCCAGCTTCTGTTCAGTAGAGTATTTACCTCAGAATGTGTGTTAAAATATTTAAGAACCAAGCTTGACAACTCTGCTCCCTTAAACTATGCCCATGTTCAAACAGTTTAGACAATCAGGCTTTTACCATGCTATCTTGACAGTTTCTATTTAATTTTTTTTCACAGCAGTAAAATGGGGCTCACGATTCGCAGGATTGGTGCCTAAGCAAAATACATTATAGTTGTTTTATGATGAGCAATGATGAGACTTCTCACACCACTTCAGCTGAAATGGCATTGCATATAGGCTGCAGTTTTCATCAATAAACATATGTTCATTAGAAACTAATTACAGAAAACAGTATTAACCTAATTGTAATAATTAGTGATAACATACACTTTAAGTCTTCTAAAACACAGATGCAAAAAATAGTAAAGAATGAGAAAATTCCTACTTTCCACCAGTAAACTCTTAGCTGAGGAAATGTATGTGTTAGAAACAAAGAATAAACTTTAACTGAAGTCATTCAACGCTTTTTTGAAAATTGTTTCCCAATGTTCAATGTTGTTGAAATGTTTTAAGTCAAGACAGTTGCCAAATAACTAGATTATTCTATTGTAGCATTAAATTAGCTGGGCTCTGCAGAAGATACTCAAAGAATGGTACGATTTGGTGATATTTCAAACTCTTTAGGATGCTTGACCTGTAGTGATTATTCTCCAGATGATATTGATGTTTTGGGGGAGGGTGTAATATTCCCCGTTAAGAAAATACATTTCTAAGAGTACAACTGGACTAGTTGTCTGCCATTATTTTATTTATGCTTGAAAGACTTTGTCCCTTTCCTCTGAAAATCTTAAAAGGAAACACAGTCATGTGTGACTATGATATAAGAGTGTAGCGCCTTACAGAAAATGATGACACAGGTGGAAAAGCTCCTTGAAGGATGTATATTGGAAGGAGTAACTGAAACCAAAGATTTGAAACAGCACATAGCTGCTTTATTGGATCAAACAGATAACTCTTTGATTAAAACAAAAGGACCTATGAAATTATTAAAGGTACCTTCTGTTCTCTGTTTCTTCTTCGATCCTTGCCCTAATCACAGTGTGTCAGCTCGTGATGTATAATAAACCCATTATTTTGTCAATAAAAATTTATTGAGTAAAAATAGATTAAACATTATTCACATACGCTCTTTAAACATTAGCTCTGTTGCCATTTTATTTAATACTAATATTCCATCTGTATTCCAAAGGCAGAGAATTTCAAACACTTGTTTTCTATATGTAAGTATGGCATTTAATATGATTTTGGCAGTATGTTTAATGACAGATTTTGGAGTAGCTAAATTTGGTCTCTCTCTGAGTATTCTTGTAACTCGTTGAATAGGTGTTTGTGCTGTAGCCAAATACTGATTATTTTTCTAAGAGCATGTGCATGAACATCCATATACATGGCTTCCAAAATCCAAATCTTGAGTACCATTTAACGGGGTGAGAGCAAAGATACGTACATTATCCATTCAGTTTGCATATTCGGTTTGTGTGATCTAATGGCTCCTCAGCAAGCATCTACATAAGCTGAGAAAAAGAGAATCGGGATTTACATTTTCCCAAATTATTTGACGTTTCTGGGGTCTTGATTTCTACGATACAAATGAACATGCCTTAAAGATGGCCTTGTTAATCAAAAATAGCCTGCATGGGATTTTTTATCACACTTGCAGTAACCTGTGCAGCTCATTGTGTGACCTTTGTCACCAGTGACAGTCATCAGTCTTCCATGTGACTCTTCCCAAACCTGGAGGACAGGAAAGAGGGCTTGAGGGCAATCACTGGGAAAAAAAAATATTCTATGTGTTATGTAAAGCTCTAAGCCAGGAAAATGGAAGTGTGAAAGCTTTAAGATGTTGGGAATGAAGAGAGAAGGTGTATGTGCTCATCTACCAATTAAGGCAAGCAAATTGCAGTCCATGGTAATTCCAGCTCCTATTAGTAATGTTGTCTACCTGTCCAGAGAATTTGATGTCCACACTGATGCTAAGAAGTAATGACTGACTTATTATCAATAGAATCAACTGGTTTTGCCATTTATCCCAGAATAATTATCAAAGTTGATTCAAATGTCACGCTAAGCTGGAGAACCAGTAATACTTCCTAGCTTTCAAATCTGTGTGCCTGCCTGGCTACATCCCAACTCCCTACCAGAGTGAGACCTGGGTGGGCAACAGTCTTTTTTTCCTGGGAAGGAAACTTGAGCGTGAGTACTTGAAAGAAACCTGCAGTGTTTTCGAGGTAGGTTTCAGCCCAATGTGCCCTGGATGCACTGTACATGCAGCCTTGGAGAGCTTGTTTCTGAAGACATTGATGAAGCTGTTGAAAATTCCTACTTTTACAAAGTTGCAAGACTACAGAGCTTTCCAGAGTTGGTCTTCATCCTAAAGAAATTCAAAGGCAGATAGGAAAGTTAAGGGATTGTCAGTTCAGGAGTGAGTCCAGAGCAATATTGCATATAAGGAGTTTGGGAAGCATTGGATCAGAAAAATTAGTTGTAAAAGCAGAAAAAGTAATTCATAAAGTGAGTCAAATGCAAATTAGGAATATTGATGAGGACTCTTGAACCAGGAGAAGGCTGAAGTTAGAAGCTTGGACATGTGCAGTGGACATTAGGGAAGGACATTCGGTTGAAGGAAACAGGAGGTGGCCCCAGAGACAAGCAGTATGAAGCAGAGATTGTGTGGTCTGGAATGGATAATAGGCCAAAAGAAATGTGTAAGAATAAAGGTCCTGAGGGAGAGGAAAGGAAGGGGTAGTAGGAAAAGAGACACCGCAGAGGAGGACAGCTGGTATGGAAAGCAGCAAACAGGGTGTAAGTGGGTCAAGAAGGGAAAGGGGGAAGAAGGGAGGGAACCTATGCCAGGCAAATCTGGAAGTAACAGGAGATTTGTATTCTTTAAAAATGGAGTTTCCTAGATGTAGTTTTAAGGGATAATAATGAGCAGTATCTTGGTTATGAGTGGGTAAAAGGGTAACCACCACATGGCTCTTTTAGCACAGAACTGTATTCCTGCATGCTCTTTCCTAAGGTATGTGGCCACACTCTGCATATGAGGGCCATTATCATTTCCCATAGTAAAAGGCTTTGACTCCAACTGTGCATAAGATTATAACAGCCTTGCAGCAGAGCATTACATTGGACAGCCTGCTCAGGCTGGATTCTCCAGACCTGTCATCCAAAAGCTAGTAGTCACTCTGAGAGCTGAGGCTGTATTTCTAATATGCACAAAGAAGGCAAGTTGATGAGGCAGCACAGAACAAACATCACTCTCGGGAACAGAAGCTGAATGAGAAAGGGTTGCAGTCTTCACTTCTTAGGTGGAAAACAATTCTTTTGAATAGGCAACAAAAGCAGGAGTTATTTTAATAATTGTCTGTAGAATTTTTAGATATATAACTGCTGCTGAAAAATATCTGGAAGTGAATAAATAGCTCATCCTGTGGGTCTGCTTGGACGGCAAAGCCTGACAGCATGGGGAAAAGAGGAGGAAGTCCCATCCAAGGTCCTTAAAACACAATGGCAGGGTGAGAACTTGCTCTAACTTGCTCTCCCTGGAGAGCAATAGAACAGTTTTCAGAGCAACATGTGTCAGACTTAGTGACTCACAGCCACATGTGGACATTCCTAGTAAAATATAAATTGGTCCAGCAGTAGATGAAGAGGAAAAAATCCCAAATATTGCTTGTATTAGACATAAGAGCAAATGACTCAAAGTATGCATGCAGACTCTTCTTTCTTCATTTTCAAATCTTTTTATCTATTAGTGTGTTCAAACAAGTAAATAACACCCTTTCTTTTTATTTTTCGGTACTGATGGTGTCAGATTGCATGTACCAGACAATACATGCTTGCTGTATGTGGGATAATGCAGAGGTTTGCTCTGAGCAGACAGATCTCTCCTTGTAGAGGCTAATGCAAAAACCTGATGCCAACAGTTAAAGGCAGTAGAGGGAAACCAGAAATGCAGCAAACATTGAACAAAGTGGTTTTGGACATTGATAAGAGGTTTTCCTTACCTGAGAATTCAGAATTAGGATTGCAGCAAAACAGGTATCCACTAGGCCTGCCAAAGGTGACTGCAATTAAAGCAACAGACAAAGCATCTCGTGTTTGCCGTTAGGTCCAACAACCCATGCAGAACAACAAGAAGGGAGTCCTTTATAACATTTTTCCAGTGATGTTGTGTCATGTGGACACAGCAATAACATTCCCCTCTTTGACAAGCAACAGAGAATATTAATGGGGCCTGTTTCGGAGACTGACAACGAACGGATTATTCAGAATCTGAGAAATTTATATTCCATTGCCAATGATCCTGAGTCATCAGGCTTTGTGGAGTCAACTCATACATTTCCTGTGCTGGCATAGTGGGCATTGTGCTCTCATTGATCTATATATGTAACTGAATATGTAAATGTAAATGTAAATAGTAGCATCAGTCAGTAAAAGGGAGTTTTTGTTCTGAACTTTTAAGCTATGTGCTAACCCCTCATGCTAGCAAATCAATCTGCCAAAATCTAATTTATTGTCTAGAAAATAATGACAATTGTGAACTAATATTCTTAGTAAAATAATTACACACAATAGTAAGAGGTGGGAGTACCTGTTTGCTGTAGAATTCAAGGTTCGACAGACACATTTCAATGGAGAATTTGGTCTCCTGGCTACCACAACAAAGGAGGCAGGATATTCTTTTTGCTTTGAACACAGAACTGTATATGTTAGTAGTCTGTGCAAGCTGATGCCTATTTGTGGAAGAACCAACTCATGTTGGTTTACATTTGCAGTTTCCCACAACATGATTTGATTTCAATATCCACTGATAACAGAACTGATGCATGCTCTTAAGCGTTCAAGAGGAACTGAACTTCAGAAAATATACTTTTGCTGAAACTAGTTCATTTTCACATGTTCCAAGATAAGCTTCACGTGACACTTTACATCAAGTCCTCCTAGCTTCTTACCCCCTGGGGAATTCTTTGCAAATCGAAATCCTCTGTGCCTTAAATTTTAGAAAGAAAATGATGCAGCATGGGAACATCAACTGTATAATCATTAATATTATTATAGTACTGTACTGGGAAGCAAATCTACCCTTCTTTACATAACCTCCAAATATTTAAACTGGAAAAATTAAGTTAAAACGGAAGGACTTTTAGATTTGCAGTGCAATAATACTGTATTTGGGGGTGTTGGTGAGTTCTCAGGGAACATTTAAAAGTTGTAAGCATCCAGGGAAGCATTGAAGAACTTTAAGATCATTGGCTAAAAATGGATGATGGACTTTTCTGGCTCCAGAGAGAAAGTTTCTTCCCTTCTCACCATTCATCCAGGGAGGCATGGATGCACATAGCAGTTTCATAAATATATTTGTTCATCCTGAAAGCACCATGCATATTCTTCACCTTACTCACAGAAACAGTTACAGGGATGGTGATGTATAAGTGTACTGCTAGTGCACAAACCTCACCTGGGGCTGTTATCAATGGCTCACTTACAGCTTCCCTCCTGTGTGTTGAGTTTGGAGCCAAGCCTTTAAAGAAAGCCAGTGGAGTGAAGAATGTTCTTTAGAGTGGGACTCAAACATGTACATGAAAAGTTTATTGCTTTTATTAAATGTACAGTGAATTCAGATGTGCACCTTACATTACAGCCTATGTGAATATCTAAATCGCAATTTTCTGTTCAGAAATTTTTGTCAAAAGCTCTCTCCCACATGATGATGATATCTTTCCATTCATAATATTTCTGACTTCATCTGTTTTGGACGAGATAGTTCTGAGCATCAATCCAATGAAAAGGAGATACTACCTAGATATATCTTAATGAGCAAGAGTAGTACATACTCTTTATTTATTTATTTATTTATTTACATTAAACTGCTTGATCTTTTGGTAAGTAACAGGGTTGTTCTTCTCTATGGAATGTAAGCCAAGTTTCAGCTGCGAACAAATAATTGAGTTACATAAGCACACATAAAAATAGACTGACCCACATCTATAACAACAGGATCATATTATAATAAAATGCTATTTCTTGTATAATTTCCTGAATGTAGAAAGCACCTATATAAATGGACTTGTATAAGGAAAGCCGTGTTACATTTGGCCTATATGTTGGTTTACATGCACATGAGCCAAAACATGAACAGTTTCCCTTTTGGTGCAGTTCTGTTCTGTAGTGAAGATGGGTATCCAGGCCTGAGTATCACGATTTGCATTAGTACCAGAAGATTGACATAAGATTACATGGTCTGAGAAGAAGAAGAAGCTGCATGCAAAAAATACTACGCAAAATTAAGATTTTTTAATTTCTGGAATAGGACACAGTGCTGTACAGTTTTGTTTAGGTTACTACAACCCATCAGAATAAGGCTCTACTGAGCACAGTACTGCACACATCAGGGAAATCAGCAGCTGCAGCTTTAAATAGGATAAGAAACATTATATAAACTTAGTGCACATGCTGCTTCTCCTGTTGTAGTAGCTAATATGTCAAGACACGCTTATAGAAACAGACACATGCATATGTGCGTGGCAGACAAGGTAGATGCTCGGCTGGAATTCAAACCAATGTGTATTTACAACTGCTGTTGCCACCCCTCTCTTGCACAGCTTGCAAATTCACAAGCTGACACGGTATATTCCAAATATTTTAAGTTGTAGTTCTCTTCAAAGCTAAAAGATGGAAGTATAACATGGTAATTTTGAATATTTAATACTTTACAATTCTCACAGACTAGTTTTATCAAGCTATATCTGTTCCTAAACCAACAGACTGTGTACAACAAGAGCACCTTTCTTTAACTATAGCTGGTGTTACTGGTGCTCAGAGCCAACTTATGAATCCTTAACGCTTAGTTAACTCAGAATTAGTTTTCTTCACAGTAAGAGCATGATGTACTCCAAAGTAATGAATATTTCCATGCCAATTTCTATTTTAAATTCTTCGTTTTATTGTCTATAGCATTTATTTATTTGTTAATGTCACAAGAATTCTTTCATAACAGAGAAATTTTCCCCACTATTCTTTCATAACTGCTCCCTAATATTCTAATAGGTAAAAAATAAATGCTGGTAGAAGCTAAGCATGGAAAATTCCAGCCTTAATACTTCTTTAAGTAATGAGTACCTGAAAACAGGGAATTAGAATGAAAACCATTTCTAACCTTGTTGCACTTGCCTCCTTGTAGCTCTAATGTAGCGTTCACAATATGAAGGGGGTGTGTGTATGTTTCTGCAGCCTAGACCTGGTTGCTTAACCAATAACGCATGAATCTAACCAGTAAAGTACAGCATAGAAAGAGCAAAAATTGGGTTTTTGTTTTACACTGCTTAGCTTCTCTGCATTAACACAGCTGTAAAAGTAGCCACTTAAGGCAAACTTAGGTTCCAGTTGCTACCTGAGCTTAGCTGAGAGAGTTTCATTTCAGCATGCATGGATTCAAACCTTTTTCAGCTGACTGTTAATAACAGCAAAACTCAAGCATTCTCCATGATATAGAATCCAGTTCTCTTAAAACTAATCAAGACCACAAGGTAGTGTGGTCTACTACCACAAGTAGTCTTGCTCTGGTTATTGAAGAACCATCCAAACAATTTTTTTCCTGCTTCTGTTCCAAAGTGGACTGAATTATAAAAGAATTCTACATGAAATTTGCAGTAGTTCAAGATCAGTAAGATATTTAGTAGATCAATTCTGTATAATAACTGGTGATTAGTCCTGCTAGCACATATGATCAGATAGACGGGGAAATCATGCCAATATTTCAGGTGCTTAGCGTGTTAGATAGCAATGTTGATGTTTTAAAGTAAATGCAGCACTACAGTCAGTAGGGCACTGATCCCTCAAACAATGCACCTTGTTCTCTATGTATCAGTGTGAGATTGCAAGAGTATGGTCCTTATATATGTTTTTGCAATTAAAATAAAATTCAGAAGATAAAATGCACTTCTAAATCCACTCAGTGACTGGTCAGTCAAAAACCCACAGAGATCAATAGGACAGTAATTTTCAATGGGAACTGGACTCAAAAACCTTCATACCATTTTGAAAATTTTGCCCAAGTCTAAAAACAATCGATTATTTCTGGAGCCAAAATGTCGTGTACTTAGTGGATCATCCTGGAACTTCAGGATGTCAAAATCTCTCTCACATTGTGAATATTAAGAAAAATGAAAGTCATTGTGTTTTACATATGCTTGGCATCAGGAAAGACTGATCCTTGAGACAAAATATAAGCTATGTGAATTGAAGCAATTAAACAAAGTCACAGTAGTGTTTATATGAAACTGTTGAGTGTAGCCCTCTCTACAGACTGCAGTGAGCAATAAAGATTCATCTGATCTTACATAGATCTTTCCTATTAGACTCAATAGCTTTGTGAAACCTTAAATAACAAGTTCCTAAAAGGAAACATTTCAAAAACTAATCTGTAAGCAAAGTAAGAATTTTGTTGATGGATTCCCCTTACTAGGACATACCATTCACTCCACTGATTTAAAATTTACCTGCAATTAATCCCATACATGGCAACTGGAGAACATAGGAAATCTAGTTTAAAACATGGTTTTCAAATTGCAGGAGAGAAGAAATCAATTGCTCAAACCTGAATCAAAGTCTCAAAAGGTGTTTATAATTTTAAAAAAATTTCTTTTATTTATTTATTTATTTATTTTGTGTAAGGATGGCCATTTAATAGCAGGGGTTTTAAGCTGCAGATCACATAACAAAAAATTAATTTCCTTGGCTATATTTGTTCTCAACTTCCAAATGTTCTGGGGCTCCATGTCAGCTCAAATGTTCCTTTGTTGGTCATCCCTCGAAGCTCACCCAGTATGATGCAGCATAATGTCAGCCCAGGCAACTTGCAGAGACTTTGCACAACTGTGAAGCTTGTGAGACAGCAGCTGAGTTTCACCCAGGTCTGGAATGCACAGCTGGGAGATTTTCCCAGCTCCAGTAATGCTTCCATCCCCACTCATCCACCCCAGTCATTCCAATCACACATAACTGAAGAGATCCTGTAGACTCAGACAGCAAATTTAAAATATCTCTGTCAGCCATGTATAAAAGCCTCTGTGGGCCACAAGTAGCTCATTGGGCATGGGTAAATAAGTAGCTTGTTCTAAGATTTCCCTTTTTGACTTCTGAACCCAGCTTTTGCCTGCAGTTCATCTGCTAAGTAATTATTCCCAGCAAGCAGCATCACAAAGAAGAATGTGGTTTTTGATAAATTAGTTGGCAGGAATCATTGCTTCCAGACAAAACCGAACATCTCCCGTGCCCCTCTGGCAGTCCAAACACATGCTGCCTTGACTGTGAGGATATGATATGAATCACCTGGTCTTTTACAAACAACAAAAAAGAGTAAAGATCCAGTGCATGCAGTATTGGTGCTCTTGGACTCAGCAGAGTCTGAGTAGTGAGCTCTTCCAGCCAGCTCTTTGCTGCTGCCATAGAAAAATACATCAAAGGAGTCACACAGGACATTTTGTGGTAACATCCACTGGATGGCAAGTCATTAGATTCTTTGAAAATTTGGATTATATCATTCAGATATCTTGAGGCGAAAAATAAAAGTCGTACTGAGTCTTGTCAAGTAGCTTAAAAATCAGCAGTTCTGATCTTCAAGGTGAGAAAACTTTTCACTTTTTCAATATGATAATTATTCATTCCTATGAATAGAAGCTGAATGAAAAGAAGTCCACTTTTACCTGTCTGAAATAGATACTAAGAAACCTGGATCTAGGTGAGTGAGGAGCGGACTAAATTAAAACAGATAGAAGTAAGACCTTACCATTTTTATGCATATAAGTATTACATATATTAGAATATGTAACAGTTTTCTTATATAGCATAAACACTAATTTTTGCAAACTGCTGGAAAGGTGGGCCTTAGCCTTGAGTAATTCTGTGAAGATGGTAAAAAGTATTTGGAAGGCACTTTTTATGCATACATTTTTGTTGTAATATTATTCTTCTTTTTAAACACAAAACCTTGAAGTTGCTTTGAGGTTTGGTGCCTCGGAAGTTATTCCACTGGAGAAAATTATTACACTAGGCTTCTATCTGTATATAGTGTTACTGGATCAGGTAGCACAGTCTGTAGTGAAGATGTCCCAACATCTTGCACTTCAAAACATCTCTTAGAGTTGCTTTGTCAAATGGGTTTTGGACTGAAAAATTTCTTACCAGGTGCTTTTCCTTAGCTTTATTATTTTCTTGTTTATTTCTCAATTTACAGATAAAGTAACGTAAGACTTTATGAGGACAGGGCTAGACAAAAAGGATGTTATGTTGCCCATGTTGAAAATGTTGTGGGTTTTTTACATTAAAAGTTTTACTCCATCCAGTTATTGAGGTAAAAATATTAAATCTGACAGGAATAGAGGGCTTTATGCTAGAGAATTATTCATGCTACTCCTCTTAAAATCTACTCACGTTTGAAAAATTTCATTATGCAAGTGTTCAGAAAACACTAGCTAGATATTTAGCTGAAAATTCTGGAAGGTCTATCTGCTATGGACCTACTCAAGGCTGCAGGGACTTAATTCTTCCTGTGATTACAGCCAAGCTCCACAAAAATGTGTGCCTCTCAGGGACCTTTCTGTTGACAGGGTACAGCGGAGAAAACAAATTAATTTGAATGTACTGTAGACAAAAGTGAAATTTAGGAGTTAGTGTTTACATACATGGAGAAAGAAATGGAAGGAGTGTGGTGAGCGAGAGGGTGGGACAATGAATTGCCAAGTGTATATGCAGGAGACTGGGACTGTGAGCTTGTGTGGAAGATGAGGCTTAGAGGATGAAAAACAACCATAGTGCACAAAGGAAGAGAAATGAGGTTAGCTGGACAAAGGGCCAGGACAAATATGTGAAGAGAATTAGATGAAGATTTCAAGGGAAGGGGTCAAAAATTAATGCCAGTTCTACCAGGGATTAAATAGTGCAGGAGGGCTAACTTGTGGTTTGGAAGTTGGTCAGTGGTTAAGCTGAACTAATTGGGTAGGTAAGAAGACAGGATTGTAAAAGGCATAAAGAATAAGATTCAAACAAAACATTGAACCAGCATTTTAAAGCTGCAATGCAAGGTTAAATGTAAACTTTTAACACATAGGAAATGTGGGCATTGACACTGCTTTTGAAACTTTAATTTGAATCCTTGGGCACAGGCATAATGATACACTCTTATGGCATGATGATAGACTATTTCTTCTACAGAAACCCAGCCTTACTCAGGGAACCCCATTATAAGAAATCTCCTCTGGGTTTCCAAAAGGTTATATATTGAAGGTTACAAAGCTCCTGCTTCATTGACTCTGGCAGTCAGAGGGTGTGAAATGCATTAAGCAGTGGATTGCTAGAAGGAAAGCCACCTGCATGGAGATGCTGAAAATTAGGTTCTTTCTTTGCCTCTGACAGTTTTCATATAATACTAAACAAGTAATTTCCAGAGAGTCACTGATTTCTCATTTTCAGAGAGCCACCCAAAGATCTGAGATCTAGTCTGAAATAGTGCTGGCTAGTCATAGCTGAATTCTGCTGTAATAATGCTTCAGACATCATGGCTTGAGAATTTGGGTCCTTGGCATGCTGGGCAATGGATGTTACAGAATAATCTTGACTTTAAGTTTTGGCTTTCCCATTCTATGCCAGTTAATGCTTCTCACCTCAAACTGTTCTTCAGGTCCAGATAATCCTCCAAATAGAGAAATGGAATTTAATTTGTGTATTCCAAGATTTTTCAAGTTGAATATTTCAATAAACAACTCTCTTATTTATGCAAAACTACATGGATTTGTTTGCTTCAACTTGAACATTTAGTTCAGTCCTACAGGGCTTTTGGCACTTTTTTGATTAGCTTGTGATTCAACTCATGCAAAGGGTCAACTGTGCTCTTGAATTAAATACATAAGGAGAAAAAAAAAGAAACAGTTTTGGAATGAGAAAGTCATTGTTGCTTGGATTTACTGAATAAAAACCTATGTGGTTAAGCTTTGTTAAATAGAACCCCCACTTTTGGATAGAAAAAGTACAGTTTGGAGTTACAGTAGAATATAATGTAGACAAATTAATTTCAATGGAACAATAGTTTGAAGCATTATATTCATTTTATTTTCAAACTGAAGAAACACAGACTGTGATTCTTTCATACCCAAGTAATGTTCATTAAATGACAGCTAATGCAGGAAGATACAGAGCCAAAACCGTGGGTTAGAAAAGGAATATTTTTTGTAGTAGCATGGGAGGATGAAACTCAGAAGAGCCTTTTATATCTTTTAGTGACTCAGGTATTACACACCCAGATGAGTGCCTAACAGCACAACAGTTTGCAGTGCAAATTCTCAGGCTAGAGGACTGAAGACAGGGTTACATGAGGGAAATCGTAAGTGTGCCCAGTTCAGCTGAAATCAAACTCAGGGCACCCCTAATCCTGGAGTGATGTTTACAGCTCACGATGTTGCAATTAGAAAAAACAAACAAAAGAAAACAAAACAAAAAAGAAATTCACTAACTGCATCAGAACTACAGATAGCACAGAAGAATTTAAATTTAATACTCACTCAGAGTATTAAACTGTGGAAACTTAAGCTAGAACCTGTCATTTGCTAAGTCTGTCTAATTTTTTTCCTTTTTCTTTTTTTTTTCCCCATTGTGAACATATGTGCAATGTGGTACCTTGCATTAACAGGTCTCATATCGCCTTCCCCTGACCCAAACATCCAAAGAACTTTATACTACAGGAAATATTATTCTCCCACATAACTGTAGACTGATGGCAGATGCATAGGAAAGCTAAGGCGTCCTAAATTCCACAGAGAAAGTTTAAGCGAGAAATAAGAAAACTCCTGAGACCCTGCTCTGTTTCTTTATACAACTGTTAGCATAACAGAGACAATTCTTTGCCTTCTAAAAAGGTCACTCAAAAATAAGGAATTTTTTTTTTACTTTAAATGTGTATGAGGATGTATGCTTACAATCTCAAAAAAAAAATTCCTTTTTCATCAGAAAAGTTAACAATCTGTTACAGAAAAATTACTTCAGCCTTCTATGCTCTGAGAATGCCACTGCATTTGGATTACGGATCTAAAATATTGCAGGAGTTTTCTGTAAGCAATTTTCCTTTGAGCAAGATAATGTCTTGTACTGAAAACAAGTTCATTAAATTAATAAAAATCTGAGACACTAAATAGATTTTTAAACATTCATTTAGCTTTATTTAAAAGAGCTCCTTCAAACCATAAAAGAGATGATATAATGTAAGAACTGGATTCCCTTACCTTCTACGTGAAGGAAAAGCCTATGAAGGGGCTAAATTTGCAAGAGTAGTTCATTTGCAAGGGGAAAATTCATTACTGTATATTCAGGTCAGTGGTCCGGCATTTTGGCTACAAAATCTGAAAACATTGGTTTTGGCATTGCAATAAGGTGATGTTCCAAGTTCCAGCGGGTATGATCTTTTGTTTTCACAGCCTACAGCCAGAAGAAGCCATTAGACCCTGTAGTTTTACCTCCTGTAGGATACAATTAGGTTTAAGCCAGACCTGTTACTGAATTACATTCAAAATTAAGCGATTTAGATGAATAAGGTTTCAGCGCCCAAAAGAGTAAGAGATTTGTTAGCCACAGTCAGAAAACAGGACACGGAAGGTAACACTTGTGCCCAAGGCTGTGGCAAGAGATGACAGCCCAATAGGTGATGTGATCTCAGAAGATGAACCACACTCTATGCAACAGAGGAAGAAAAAGTCCTCTGCAGTACTTGGCAAATTTAATGTGGTGGTTATTTGTTTCCACCTCCAAGGCAGGTAAAATCTGCATATGTAAGGAGGACACATTAAGCAGGACAAGAAAAGTAGAGATCTTCCACACGGCCTTAAAGCATGAATTTGTTCTGCCCAAGGTCCCATATCCAGGTGTGGTTGATCTCTGGTACTTCAGAGGACTATCAAGAAACTTGGGATAACTTGCTTACACCTTGCTAATTTTTCATGAGGCAGAAAAATGCCGCGCTGATTCTTTCTGGTGAATAACTAATGGCTCTATGCACGAGATCCCACTGCAATGATTGCTTTACTGCACAGTTGAAATTTAACAGGCATGCTGAGGGCCTACAATATCCCTGAGGCCGTGGAGGGTGGCGATAAACATCACTTCACTGGACCCAGACTTAGCAAAACCAGAGGGAACTGCACACCTATTCAGTCAGCCCAGTGGACCTACTACAGTTTTTGTCAGGAACTGGATTAAAGCAAATCTTTTTAGAATGAATCTTGCTTGAGGTTCTGACGTGTCCTAAACCCCCTGCGTATTTTTTTAAACTGTCAATTTGCCACACCAATAGAAATTAAATCAGAACCCAAATTTTATTTTTGATATCATAGCACCAGTCAGCGCAACTACTGTTTAAAAAAAATCCCAAGTCAGAATTGCCAGGCTATTTCCATAAGAAAATGACAGTATAACTGCTGATCCTTTGTCCTTAAGAACTGTTAAATCTCAAACAAGCTAATCCACAAAATAACGTGTGAAAACTCAGATTGCAAATAAAAACTTATCAAGGGCCGATGCCAACACCAGTTAATAGCACTGCAAGAACATAATATTTAGATATACATTTATTTATATGTATCTGAAATGTAAGAAAGTAAAATAAGCAAGCAAGATAGTTTTTGCCTAACTCCTGGTTTTAAAAGGGATCTCTGTCTCTGACAGTTGATATCAGACCAATGAACAATAGGGACATATACTAACAGACACAAGGCCTATGCCAATTGTTTCTAATGTAAGATCACTAAATATTTCCTTGCATTATGATAGCAACACTGAAGTGTCACTGGTGTGAAATGGATAAAAACAAGATCTTGAGTATGTTGCTGTGTTAATGAGTTTTTATAAGTGACCACAAATAGCACTTGTGTATGGAAATGTGCAGTAGCTGCTTAGAAAAGCCATCCACTACTGCAAAATTATGAGGGAAAAGGAAAGGATAACATCATAAGAGGTCCTGCCCCTAGCTGAGGCTCTGTGTGAATGGATGGATGCAAAACTCTCCAAATCAGAGATTTGTGGCACATGAAGGATTGGGCACTGTAAAACGTGAGGATTCACATGGGTCCTGTATAACTGGGCACAGACGAAAAGGGTCTTAGGTTTTCAAGTCTCTTTTGTCTCTGTTGGCGTGTGCCACTCACAATGTCTTGACTCCCATGGAACATACCTGATAGCTAAAACTGAATGATGGGCCTGAACTCTGGCATTTTTCCTGTGTGATGTGAAGTTAAAAGGCTTAGTACAACAGACTTGATTTAAACAAGCAAACAGAAACAAATATGGTATTTACTTACTGTAGGCGCTTTCAGTACCTAAGGTTAAAGAGCCATCTGTTTCTCTGGTGTAATTCCACTGGTTTCAACGGAATCGGGGCAGGATGAATTTGATGCAATACGTTCACCTGGTCACCTAGCACACAGCTGAGACATTCCCTTTGTGTGGAAGGCTGTACACAATCAGTTTGCCATCTAGTGGCAACTATTTTGAACACAGACAGCAATTGAAACCAGTATGTGATTATTTTGAATAGCGGGATGTGTTAAATCAACTGAGGTGAATGAAAACACACATTGTCAGGTAAAAACTATTTTTAAGCCTCAAAGAGTAACTGCATGTATACTCAGCATTGTACATTCAGACAGGAAAAATGTCCTGACTCAAGCTGTCTAACAAAAACTTTTCCAATTGTGCTAATACTTTCTGCACAGCGTGACTGATATAGATCACCTGTAGCATTTTACATAAAAGAAGATGGAACAACATACTGATGATTAGACACCTTCTAATTCACCCATCTGCTGCTCCTGTCAAGTCTCTCTCTGGGATTAAAAGAAATGCTGTTACTGAAAATTTTCAGATACTCAGTGGCCCTACCTGAGTCATCTCAGTGACTGGAACTGCAGCTGCTTATGTGGGAAAAGCAATGACATGGCCAAGTCAGATTGTTTGTATTAAGGTTATGAGTTACTAATAGAAAGAGTAGTCACAGCTAGAGATCAAATGCCATACCTCCGAACCCAAAGCAGCTACCAGAGTCTGCTCAGGAAATGCAAAAAAGATGTACTTTTTGGTGGTGGGTGGCCTGGTAGTACTTATGCATTTATGAGAGTGGGTTTATTTTCCCTACTTTTAGTGTTAATTCAGTTGTTCTTAAAAGTGACTGGACATTGATCTGTTTGCAGTACCTAAATGATCTTTGTTACTATACTATTCCTTGACTATTAATACCATATGTATTGTGACACAGGAAATTTACCTGACATAGAAAAATGCTGTTATCCTTTTATAATTGCTTCAAACTCAAAGTGGCAAAGACTTCCGCCCTTCCTTCTGTACAAAGCTTTCCATAAATTTAATAAGAAACTTTTTAAAACCATTAAAACCAGTGTCAGAATACAATGTTCCCAGACCTGATTTTAAGATAGTAAAAAGATACAACTCCTGCATGTCTAAATTCTACTTTAAGAATTAATAATTGGCTTCTACTAAGCCAATTCCATAATGATGGAGATGAAATACTTAAGAGCTAACTGATGTCAGTCAGTTGAGAAGACATGCAAATAGCTAGCAGTACCTAGACTTAGTGAGTGACAGGAACCAAAGAGTGACAAAAGGTCAGCTATGAACACAGATCCTCCAGTTTTAGAGTATCCTGAATTGGTAGGGGAATCCCCTGAATGCTAGAAACTTGAGCAATGTGAAGTGAAAAATTTGATTTAGGGAAGAATTTAGGCTGCTGAAATTCATATTAGGATGTCATTAGCTATTACCATGCAGAAAACCATTTAATAATGAATTCTATTAAACTGGAATCGTACTAAAGAGCTGTTGACATGCATTTTGGAGATCTCATAAATATGATTTTGTTTGTTTGTTTTCTGGCAAATATCAGCTGGATTTAATGTCAGAGGAGCATTAAAATTGAGTAAAAATTCTTTAGATGGCAACATTTATCGTGTTTCAGAGGTTAATGAAATGTCTGCTTACACTGTAGTACTCAAAAATATAAATATACATAGATGTTTCATTGAGTTACTGAATGCATCTGTACTCAATCTCCTATTCAGTGATCACAGACAAATGCTCAATTCATTGAAAATATACTTTAGCCCCATTTACCAACCTAGTTGTGATAAAGTGACTTGCATTCTGTTCTGGGCCATGAATCATGGTCACAAGAGTTAATTAAAGTTGTAATGGCAAGGTCAACAAGGTCAAGTGAATGAGTTTGTCTATATGTAATTGGGGCAGAAGAGAAGATAATGAAGTTCAACAGGTGTAACCGAGAGCGGAAGCTGTCTGATGTATTAAAGTGCTTGACCTGAAGATTCAAAATTGCTTTTGGAGTAAAAGGTTGGGAAAAGTATCTTTTTACTTGTAAATGGAAGAAATTTCTCTCTAGAATGAGACAATGCCCCACAAACATCTTTACTCTCATTTTCAGACCTGCTGAACTCAAGCATGTGAGTAACGCAACTGTTTCAACAGCATGTGTTTTTATTTTCTAGGCAAATGCAGTGTAAATATGACTGCAGAAAAATCAAGATAAATGAGAAAATTCTGCAGATGGAAATTCACCCTGAATGTAGTTTATTCCACATCAGATCAGTTTTAGAATTCCTCTATTTTCTCATATTAGAAGAATGAGTTCAAACTAAAGATGGCAAATAACAAAAATCATGAACTTGTGGCACTTTTCAATCTAATAAGAAAATATATCATTTATCCTGACTCTTCTATTCAGACATCTCTTGCTCACAAGCTTGCTCTTTCTAAAACAATCACTTTCCCCAGGTACTGATAAGCAGAAAAAGCATTCTCCGTGAACAGGACAAAATGCATGCAGAATAATTTACTGCATATTCCTAAGAACCCAGTGCAAAAGCACCGAGGCAGGTTTATTTAAACTCCATCTTCAGAGAGCAAAGGGAAATGTGTGAATATGGAAGTGTCCCAATAGTCCTTCCCCAGCAATCCCCCAGCTGTATATTAACAGGTTTATGATAGCTATTGGCAGTGCAAATTTCTTTCTGCTACCTTGCCTATGCTGGAATCAGCCCTTCAATCAGAAGGTACACTTCTGCAAATGAAAAAGCAGTTCAGTTTCCATGCTCAATCAATCCCAGTATCTCTCCTAAGAGCACCAAAAAGAGATCATTAATTAGTGCCACATATTGCTGTGCTGGGGACACCTTCCTCCAATGAACAAAAATATGACAGGTCATCTTGTAGAGGCTCTACAGTTCCATCTACCCCAGTAAATTAAAACAGTGACTGGGAACATTCCTGGGCATAGAAATGGGATGGCGCATTGAATTAAATGGTAACAGGAAAGGTTCTTGTCCATGCTGGCTAGCACATGCCACGCCTCTTGGCCCAGGAGCATCCATGGCACTGGTGTATTACCAGTGTACACACAGCGGGTTGCTACTTGCTAAGATTACATGTAAAGTACACAATTCTTAGTTGAATCAGTTATACAGCAGATAATCTCATTAACTGCTCGACCATTCCAAAATCACCTGAAATATCCTGTCAGCTAGATTTTGGCTTTTTTAATGGTGGGGAACCAGGCTTGGCAGCTGTTAGATGATGTGGTAACAGCCTGTCTGCACACCCCTGAGAGCGCAAGCAGTGAGAGGCAATGTCAGAGGGGAAGCTCAAACAGTACCATGGTGGGCTAATCCCAGGCCCATCAGGGAGAACCACTGATCCCTCTTGGCAAGCTCAGGGTGCTCTGACTTACAATGGCAGGAGGGAACGCAAATTACAGCCTGTGAGGAGCAAACACTTTGCAGGTTTTTATCAGGAGAGCCTCAGCCCCTTTGCCCAGTGTGAAGCCCATCAAGATGAGTCACTTGCAGCTTCTCTCTGAAACAACTTTCAGGTTAAAGGGGTGGGACACGGTATGGGATACAGGGAATGAGTGTTTTTTGGGTTTGCCCAGCATTTATAATGAGTTGTTTAGAGGTGGAACCAAAGGCTGGAAAAGGAGGGATTTAGGTGACTGGTGAAGGAACAATTGTGGAAAAGTGTGCTTGTGTGGGAGTCTGGGCCAGAAACTGGAGTGGAGCTGCAGCCACTGGGGTCAATATGTCCTGGTCTCAGCAACTGGACAAACTGGGATCCAGACGTCAACTACTGGGCAGACTGTGTGCTGATCCAGCTGCTGGAGCTGGGTCACAGCTACCTTTCCATTTGTGTAAGTGTATCTTCTCACTCCACTAATGGAGACAATAGTCACTAGACTATTGTCTCCAACCTACTCAGACAATAACGGGAGCGGAATGAGACCACTGGTGTTGTCTGTGTGTGTGTGCGTGGTCTGTGTGCCCATGTGTGCGCTCTGTGGCACCCACGTGTACGTGTACATGTATGTGGATACGTGATGTGTATGCACATATGTGTATGCTGTGTGTGTGTGGTTACACACAGCCTGGCCACTGTTTGATCTTGGGAGCATGCAGGTGCAGCAGCCTTTCCTGTGTCCAAGCGTTTGATCCCACATGATGTATTTTCCTCTGACTGTAGCAGCAATTTTACAGCTCCCCAGTTTTTGTGGGCCTAGCCCTAAAGGGATTCTTCAATGCTTCACTGTAGTTACCAAAAATTCCCGCTAACACTAGTGGAAATGCCAGAATATCTTCAAAATGTAGGTTTGTCAGCACTTTTAGCTTCTCAGGAGAAAGGCCAAATATTGATTTTCTTCTTTTTTTTTTTAAATACAGACAATTAAACTTTCTTCTTAGACATGCAGTGGGGCCGGAGTGGAAAGTTTACATTGCTGCAATTGTGTTATAGCTTCTCTCTGGATAAACAGAAGACTTCATTTTCAGTTCTATCAATCCCACACCATTCACAAACAATGAAATTAATTTCTAGTTTGAATAAATAAAGCCTACTAAATTGGTTTCTTTGCCAATACTTTCAAGCTTTATATTGAACTTGTTCACAAAGCCAGCAGTGTCAGTTAACAAAACAAAAGATGTTTACTATTTTTGCTATTAATTAAGCCAACTCCTTAGATACAAGTAGCTCATTGGGGTTAATTATTTCTAAAAAGAATCCAATTCATTTGCAGTTTTCTAATCAGAAAGTATTTTACCAGTTTTGGAGTTGAATAGTTTTGGTCCTATGAACATTTTAGAATTTGTAAGCTTTAACACAGAAATTCAAGGAGACAACTTTTCAGAAGCTGAAAGTTCCTAACATTCATCTCTTACTTAGTCAATTATATTGAAAGTTCCTTTACATAATATTTTCAGGAATAGGGGCATTGTTAAAAGCGACTCAATAAAATTTAAACCAAGTAATAGACGGATACATTCAAAGAACATTCCTGCTTCCACATAATTCTCAGATTCCTCACCCCTTAAAATGTATCCATCTGCAACAGAGGTTAAAGAAGGAAAAAATCTAATTGCTTTAATCCTCATGGTGATAGAGTTTAGACCACACACGATTCTGTCTCCTCCCATATGGGAGTCAAGCTGTCATAATGAGGCTGTACAATGCATGTATGACCAAAGCCAAACTGTAGGGGCTGTCTTTCATAGGACACAATTAAGCTACATTTAGTCATGACATGTTCCAAATCAAGAAATGTTAGTTCTCTTCACTGCATTGACAGACTCTGCCAGTCACTTCCAGCCACAGAAACAGTGGCCACCATTTATTTTTCCAAGCTCTTCTATCCTCACATACAATGTAAATTCTTCCCTATCAGCAGATGGAGACAGAGTACACGGGTTTTGATGTCATCATCTGGTAAACTAAAAATTTCTCACCACACAATCCAGTCAGCATCCACTTGGTTGAGTTCTGTATTTTTAAAGATTTCAGGATAATGAATCTAAACTAAACTAATCTAAAACTTGGCATTCAGTAATTTCTCTGATTTTAAAATTTTTTCAGGTTTTGGAATTACCTAAGGAATGTGATTCCTGATCTAGCTCTACTTTTTAAGGCACAGAGCTGTAGTGCAAACTATCAGCTTAACAGCAACACAAATTACCTGTTCTTCTCCATGAGATATTCCTGTAATATGGCTGTATGATACAGTTCTTAAAATTGTTGTTAACTATTTTTGCAATACTATTTGGCAGCATTACAAATTGTGGGCGTAAATGGTAACATTCTAAAAGAAGCCAAAACCCAGAAAAACAAACCCTAAATAATAAGCTTAGGCAGCAAACTTAGCCGTAAGGTTTATAAAATTTTCCTCACATTTAATTATTACATTTGACTTTTTGTTTTGGCACAGGTAGCTGATAGGAACTAGGTATTGACTTGCTACTATTAGGTGCCATTATCACATTCCTAAAAAGAATTGCTGGCCTATAGAAGTATCTTTAATTTTACTTTCAAAAGGTGTTCTCCATTCTGCAATTTTCTGCAGTTATGGTTTTTTGAATGTCTCTTAGACATTGTCCATTACATATCACTACGAAGAAAGTGTATGTGTACAGCCAAATGTCAAATAACAGTTTTTACTAAGTATTGTCAAACATGTGAGGGTCAGGTATTGATATCTTATCTAAGTAACTGTTTCCCATGTGTTTCCATAAAGCAAACTAGCACAAACTCCAGGGGTTCAAAAGTGATGGAGTACGATTTTTCCTCACAGGCTGAATAAAATTCTGTAGTGTAATGACTAAAAAATAGAAAAAAAAAGTATATATTAAAATGTAGGGCTTGTTGAAACCAGACTAGATAATTTATTGTAACTTCTATTAAAACATGTCTTTTGTCTCTCTCTGCTGAATAGGAGTATTCATTTTTCCTACAGGTGATCCAGTAAATTTTAAGAAAATAAAAAATACAAAAAGTCATTATTCCATTATCTCAACATGTAGCTAACAGCAACATCTTTATAGTTAACATTTACTATTGAGTAATTTAGTCAGTATTGTGGTTCATACACACTTTCTACCACTTCCACGTTTGATTTGCTCCTGCTCACTGGGTTACCACAGTTTAGATGTTTACAGTCTTGAAGCAAGAGTGCAACAGCAATATTATCTGTTCTCTCAGAGTATTTAAAGTTTTCAACTGTGCAACAGGAATGGGAAGGACCTCCTAGCCTCCCCAACAAATCCATGCCTACAGCTTCCATTACATTTCAGTCAAACTTGTTGACTTTGTTTCTATCATCAGTCTTTGGTTAAATCGACCCTTTGTGAAGAAGTCAGTGAATGTAAACTCTTGTTATGTTTAATAGTTATCTTAGATTAATGCAATCCACTACTTTTTCAATTATCTTGCTAGTTTCAGCTACTGAAAAAGTTTCTGAGGATTAATTTTAGGTCATGGCTGTTTTCAGATGATTCTTTGGGGTAGAGAGCGTGCTCTTTGAATGAATCCTTTTCCTCCTTTACAAGTATTTTTAAAATTATTAAAGCAAGTATTTCTTCATTTATTTGCTACTTGTGACTACTGCAACTGTTTAAGCAACGTAGCTCAGGGGGCTTTAATTTGTTTTAGTATATTCCTTTGTCATCACTTCAGCCCTCAAAATAGGACTTTACTGATGTACAGATTTTTATGCTAGTATTTTTGCACAGGAAGGAATTTCACACAATACTACCAGTAATTTCCCTGACAGTATTCACAATCTGGAGCTATCAAATCTATGAGTGAAAGCTCTTGTTTACCGAGTGCAGACTGCATTTTAGAGCGGATAACATTCATTTTGTATGACTAAAAAGGCATAAAAACCCTAATGAAATTTGCACATATTATGTTAGTGTCAGCAGAAAAAAAAAGTTTGTTCTTGGTTCAGTTTCAGAAGCATCTTCTTTTTCCAAATAACACAGCATACTGAATCATAATGTGCCTGTAAAAAGTCAAAATTGAATCCATTAAGGAATTGCTCAGTAGAAGTTGGATGTGCTCTAAAGCCCACTAAATCTCATTCTACTGAAGGAACAAAATACAGTTCAGGAAAAGAAGAGTCATAACATAAGTCTGGAATTTCTTAACTTAATTGTACCTAATTTAGTGTGAATTATACTTGATGTAATAAAGTGATAGTCAGAAGAAAAATGTTAGCAAAGAACATTGTGAAGACTGTACCACTCCACATCTATAGTCAATAGAATAAATGCTAGAAAATGTAAAAGATAATTAAAAGCAGGAAGTTACAATAACCCCAAGGAACTGTGATCACATGAATGCTGAAAAAAAAGCAATTAGAAGGTAGAAAAGAATAATAATGTTATGTCTAAATAGCCAAGTTATATTATAGATGTGCTTTGGCTGACTGTAGCTACAAAAGTACGAACATTGCATGAGCAAGTAGGATTTTCTCTGCTCTTCAGCGGCTTACATTTAGCTCACAGATGTCTTCTGTCTCAAGTCAGTTTAATCCAATCAACTCACCTCACCCTGTGCTGTACTTACCCTCAAGAATGTTTTTTGGGGTGAAAACCAGCTGCTTCTTCCTGCTAATGTTGGCATACGGACTATAGCAACGGCACTTCCTTTCACTCATCATGTGTCCATGGCTCTCAAGGTCAAAACTGCTGAAACCAAGGTAAAGGGAATTGAGTTTATTTAGTGTTGTATATGTCACCAGATAGTATTAGAGAATTAGACAACTGCTGCGGGGCTGGAATGAGCTGTTGCTTTCATTCTTACAGACTGTTCTTCAAGGTTCTCTTCCTAAAAAAACCCCAAATTAAAAGGATACTTTATCCTATAGTGCTGGTAGCAAGTACTGCAAAGACATCCTATAGAAAGGATTTCAAAATACATGATGTTGTTCCACTTATGAGATATAATTCTTGGAAGTGTCTAATAAAATTTTACATTTGATGTCACCAGTGATGTCCTAAGATTCTTCCTTTAAGTTGTTTTGACATATAATGAATAATCCTGTAGTTTTTAACTTGTGAATTTTTGCTTTGAAATATCAGAAGATCTAGGAAGGGGAAGAATATATTGAAAATAGGAAGTATTCTCAGATTAAAAACATTTATGTTTAAATTTCTGTGGCATGGTCAAATTAAAAAAATGGGGTAGAATGTGATACAACTGGAAAATTTTCAGTGTTTTTGTTTAATGTTGCATGCATTTCCTTAGGTTACTCAAGTGAGCAAAGCATACTATAGCTAATACCTCGCTACATGCCTAAAACAGGGACTAAGAATAATCTGGGTACAAAGAGAAAAATACTGTGCCTTTGATGCCAGTGAAAGTTTGTCGCTGACTTCAAGGCTAGGAATTTGCCTACTGTAATTACAGGTCAATAGGTCATCATCTCACAGCCATCCTTCAGCTCTGCGATTTTCCCTTCAGTCCTGGCTCACCACTTTTATTACTGTACTAATCTCCATCCAGGACAGATAAGGCTTCAGAGAGGCAGTTGCAAGAGGAGGGGCAATGGATAAAGGAGAATTACAGGAAAAGTGCAGCTGCTCAGAGCAATGAAACAAGAAAGATTCACGCCAAAAATATGCCAAATATTAAACTTCCGGTGCTTGAAGTTATGTTCAGGGGAGTAAGAAGTAGCATGGCTGCCAAACTTACACGTGACATTGTAGTTAATTACCATTACCACAGTGATTGTGCACACTGTGGAAAGGAAGGGATCAAAAGGGTTATTTGGCCAATTTTCATTTTGAGTAAGAATACAGACAGTACAAAGGAGTTGTATTTAGTCCACAAATCAGTGTGGCTGAAGAGATTAATACTTCTCAGTTTTTGGTTGGCTTTGTTTTGATGTAAGGGAAAAAGAAAAGAGTAAGACTGTCCTAGACTTTTTCTTATTGAAAGATACCAGTTTTGTACAGGCGTGATGGGTTTTTCTCCTGTTGCATTAGAAACTAAAGCTCTTTACTCTCTTTTCTTGTGGGAGATAGATGCAGTATTTACTAGTTAACACTTTACAACATTAAGCAATATAAAAATAAATGGTTTGCTAAATTTGCAGTGTTTCCACTTCTGTCAATGTCAGATGCTTCTGCAAATACATTACTTACCACACAACCACTCAAAGAACTAAGGCCAGAAGTGAATGTTAAAGTTTCATCCTCAGAGGCACCTGCTACTGCTTAGTAGGATCTCTTATTTCCAAAAGGAGTTTGTTCTATTGGGTAATTACCTTTAAAATTCAAGATGTCCTTCCTGCAGCTTTCGAATTTGTCTAGCTAGAACTTGTAGCTGTTTACTTCTTGCGTCTTTTCTGATAGATTAAAGAGCCCTTAAGTACCTGGTATTTTCTTCCTGTGAAGGTACTTATCTATCATAATCAAATCATCCCTTGGAGTTAAACAGATTGACCTCTTTAGGGCTGTAGTCCTAATGAAGAAAAACCCCAAACATTTCTAGCTATCAGCTCCCTTTTGAGTCTCTTTGTGCCTTCTTAATTTCTTAGTAACTGTCATGAAATGTCCTTCTCCTTTTAGGAACACTTGTAAATTATATATATACTAGGTATACAACAATATATGATAAAAACAAAGCCATACGTGATAGCTACGCATTAGGAGCTGAAATGTACCAGAGAGCTTTCAGCACGTTTATGTAATCAGCAACAGCAAAACTTCTGCCTAAGTATTTTATTATACAAACTTGTTTTCACATTATGATTGATAGAAATCTAGAATTGTTTTCTGACAATGCCTGATGGTAACATGGCTTTAGGTTTTCCTGTCTTATGCCCTTTTTCAGGTTGTTCTGGTGAACCTGTTGATATGCATAGTAGTTTTCTACACGGTGTACTATGTGGTCCTATCTGTGTGCTTTGCAGTATTCAGGTAAGATTCCCCTGTCTTTAGTCTAACACAATGGCATACTGCAACTGGATATCACAGGTAGAGATATGCCTGTTTAAAGGAAGCATCCAGACTGAAGGCAACCTGGCCTGGTTATTCTGTGAACATATTTTTGAAATTCAATTAAATTGTTGTACCTGAACCTTCTTTCAAATGCACAAATTGGCAAATGGAGACTCAAACCTAATATAAAATGTTGGTTCTAATATTCTTCCTTGCAGTTGCACCATGTAAATTAATGAATGTAAGAAAAGAAAAAAATGAAAATAAAGATTTTATATTTAATGAAAAAGAAAAATTATACCCCCTTAGGAAGTTATTGATTAGCATGCATAGAACAAAACATCCTAAATAAAAGTGAGCAAGGGCAAAACCACAACTCAGAATGGGACTAAGAGAGCTTGCAAAAACCCAGAGTATTCAATTTGAAATCCTGTTTAAAAGCACCTGTAATATGTCATATAATCACTCACACATCACTAAAATTCTCTGGTTAAATTTATTCATTTTGTTTCCACAGGATTAAAATGTTGGATGGTTTGGCACCTTTTGATTTTAAGACAAATCCCTCATGGATTAACCCATATTATTTAGGTAACTAAGTTTGAAGTTGGTTTATCTTTTTTTTTCTCCTCAGTCAATAAAACATATTGTATGTGGATGTAAACTTGTCTTCCAATGGACAGTATTTTAAAGCTGTTTTTGTAATACCAATGATTTCTATATTTTAACTACACTGCAATTAATTGTTTATGCATCTTGCCAGCACTTCTCATTTCTGTATTGCTACTTAACATTCAAGTGATTTTTAAGCTTTTTGTTGAGTTCTTCTTCTGATCTCGCATCATCAGAAGAAAATGTTCTGCTTTGCCAGGATGTTTCATTTTCTTTGCAGAACAATTACCTATTCTACATCAAGTTCCTCCACAAAGTTGTTTAATTTAATTTTCATACTGCAACAAATTTCTTATGAATCACTGGATCCAGATCTGAGAAACAGGTCACATTCAACTAATGGCAATTTTGCTTTGGTAATGCTTGAATACAGTGGGCATTAAAATATCAAGATTTGATTGTAACTCAATCCCTAAACGTATCTTTGTATATCTTAATACAAATTTCTGCAATTTGTCTGAAGCTCTCAAAATATATTCTTCTTTTCTAAACTGTCATTCCTAAAAAGTTACATGCATACATAAAATGTTACCAGCTTTGTAATCTATTTTACAAAGGCAAACCTCATAATCTATCAGTGAAATACACAAAGCTCAAAAGTAAATTGGTTACTTCATAGGTTAAAAGAGTAATAAAAATGCATGGATGTTTGTGCAGTGTCAATACTGATTTCAGATGAAGAAAGAACATTTCTGTTATGGCAGCAGAAAAGAAAACTAAAGCATATTTCATTAGAATTACTTTTAAGGGCCCAAATGTAATTACTGTATGTCAATATGATTTTTTCCCCAAAAAATTATATCAGTTAGTTTAATGCAACATGTTTATATGCCAAACAAAGCAGCTATGTCATACTATGTCATAGTATTCCATCATCCTTTCTGTCCATCCATGAAAACAACATGGAAACACATAAGAGCAACTGTTTAAAATCTAAGGGCGTAGAGTCAGAATGTAGATGTCTGAATGATGTTGCAAATGAGAATTAGTTTACTCAAGAGTGTCACTCATTCCTGTTAAAAACAGAATTCTGTCTTATAACGTCAAAATGGAAAGATGGAAATCAGCTCAGAGGTGAGATATCCTTTCTGGCCCAGTTTTGTAAAAAAGTTTCCAGAGTATTTGACTACATTAAATGCACTTTCTAAATTACAAAATTAGTGGCATAATTTGAAGGGATTCTATCTTCATGAAATATAATGAACAAAAAATACTATAATACATTGGGAAACATTAATTTTTGAAGTGTTATTTCCCACTTTCCTAACCACATGAAAATTTCCCAGTTGTATTTTTCTTATTTTTCTTACAGTTGTTTAAAATACTCATTGAAAGATCCATTATGCCATAGGGAGTAATAGACCCTCTAAATAAAAGAATAAAATTGAAGGGCACAAAATGCTGCCAAAGTAAATTTCACTGTGCAAATTGAGGGAAAAAAAAAAAGAAATATGGTCTTTCTACTGTCAGCTATGGCAATCATAGCGATTATTTTACTGCAACAGTAAGAAAAAAAATTCAAATTCAAATGTTACTTTTATATGCCCCTGTACTTAAAAAGAAGAACAAATTGCATTTAGATGGACAATTAACTGAATTACGACCTCATGTTTATGGCCTGCTGTATGTGAACTCAGGACTAAAGCTAGAAGAGACATCAGGTATTTTCCATTCAAGCCCCTGCTTTTCACATGTCACCACACTGCTCTCAGCACCAAGAAAAGCCAGGCTCCTGCTTGTAGGGTTGCTTTGCCTCTGCTCACCTTGTAGGCTCTCTGCTCTATCTCCCCTTCCATGTCTTGTCTTTAAATTATTCTGAGGTAGAGATATACATATATATAGATGTTGATGTTTTGGTACATACACCATATAAATATACGATACAAGGAGGGGAGGAAGCTATGAAGTTTCTTACCAAGCGTAACCCCTTAACCACACAATTTTGTTTTGTTTGAGAAAAAAATTACCTATGTCAGTATCAAAAAAATCTATTTGGCACCATATGCAAAGATTGCAGATGGTCCCTAAAGAAAATTTTCATTACATTTTTCCTCTAGGCAATATAAATCAGTCACAGTCCTATCACTGGTCACAATCCTGTTATTACATGTTTTTATGTAAAATATATAACATTTTAAAGTCTATAGGCAAATCAGGATAAACCCATGCAGATGTCTGTGGCAAACTTAAAAATTATGTTTTTAATGAAAATATAAGCGAAATATTTCATAGAATCATAGAATCACAGAACCATCTAGGTTGGAAAAGACCTTTAAAATCATCAAGTCCAACCATCGACCTGGCACCACCACCATGTTCACATTCACCATTAAACCATGTCCTCAAGTATCATATCCACATGCTTTTTTAAACACTTCCAGGAATGGAGACTCTACCACTTCCATGGGCAGTTCCAAAGTTTCACAACCCTTTATGTGAAAAAAAACCTTCCTAATACCCAATCTAAACCTCCCCTGGTGCAACTAATGGCCATTTGCATTCCTCCTGTCACTTGTTACTTGGGAGAAGAAGCTGACCCCCACCTGGCTACAGCCTCCTTCCAGGCAATAGTAGAGAGCATGAGGTCCCCTTGAGCCTCCTCTTCTCCAGGCTAAGCAACCCCAGCTCCCTCAGCTGCTCCTCAAAGGACTTTTGTTCCAGACCCTTCCCCAGCTCTGTTGCCCTGCTCTGGACGTACTCCAGCACCTCAATGTCTTTCCTGTAGTGAGGGGCCAAAAACTGAACTCAGTGATCTTGTAAGAAAATCCACATAACTATCTCAGATATTTTAACTTCTTATTGCTAAAATTTGGAATGTGAGAAGAAGTATTTCAAAACCGTATTTGGTGAAAATATCCTATTTTCATTTACAGTTCTTGTGATATCCTTGGAAATAACTTTCTTCGTTTGTGGTCTGCTGTTTGCTCTGGTTGTAGAAGAATGGGTTTGGGATTATGCTGTAACAGTTACTATTATTCATATCATCGTAACTTCAGTTGGTAAGTAGGCTTACTGCTAAATATTTACAGAGTATCACAAGTTGAAGTACAAATCAACTACGGTTGATCTAATGTATTACTGGACTAACTTAATTTTCCCTAAAGCTAAATAAATATATATCTCTATTTTCCATCCATTTGACTCATGCCTCTATTTAAATCTTCCCATTTAAAATTTAATTCTGGATTTGTTGCAGAATTTTAAACCATTGCATTCTTATTAAAAAATCAGAGGTTTCGTTCATATTCTAACTCTTCATTACAAACAGATCCAGCCTAGATACAATTTCTGCGTCTGGGAGGTGTGTTTTTTTTTCGAACCAAGATATTAACAGTCGTTCATGTCTGGACACTTTAAGAACTAGTAATTAATGCTTTATCTCAAGTTCAGAGTAAAAAGGAGTTTTGCTTCAGTAAAGTCAGCAAAGGTTTTAAGTTAGACCATTTGAACTAAATCTCAATGAGGAAAATGAAGCATTTTATCAGGAAACTCCTTTGTCCCCCACAAAACTCTTCCCCTTAAAGGAAAGCAAAGGAAAAGAATTAGCTGCTGTAAATGAGACTCATCATCTCTTTTTGCTAGCACCTAGTAACCTGGTCCCTCTTCTCATGCTGTTTAGCAGAATGCTTCTATGGCTAATTAGGAAATTTATTTTAACTCCATCCTTGACAGACCCCATCTGAGGATTCTTTCCTCTTAAAACTTTGAGCTTAATATATTTATACTAGAATTTAGAAAAACAAAAATATTTTTGACAAATTAGGACTCCCTCCCTACTGTATAGTAATTAATCTTCCATTTTCCTTTGCTTTGTCCATTTGTCTTTTAGCACTTTATACTGGCGGGAGATTCCCCAGTTCCCTGACAAATTAAACCAAAGACCAACAGAGATTTTATCTTTTAAAATTAAGCATAATTTCTCATTTACTGAATTTGATTTTCTGGAATTTAAACTACCGTTATTCCTTATTAATAATTTTTGTATTTAAATCAAGGAACTTACAAAAACTACACAAAACCCCTGTTTGTACATAGTTTAGCTTCTGTCATTATATTGAATGATGCATCTTGATGTCCAAACAACCCCAGATTTATCATTGCTTCTTTCAGATGGCCAACCAAACCTCTGCTGGCTGACCTTCAGCTGTCAGCACATGCAGTGTGCCTCCCAGCCCCCATTACTACCTCTGTCAGTTTTCTTTGGGGGAGCCAATATGGTGTAGTAAAATGGCCCTGCAGTTATCAGACAGTGGGGACGTGAGTCAGCTTGGGTGTGGCCAGGGCAGGTGCTGGTCAGGACCAAAAACATTTGCCATTTCAACATATGTAAAATATATAATCTATGAAACACAACTAAGCAGACCTTTGATAACACAGTGCACTGCTTACATGTCCCGATTCTTATTGTTTTAAAATTTACATTTCTACTTTTCTTCTTCTTGCAGTTATGTCTGAATTCCCCCTGATGTTACACTGGTGGCTGGCATTAGGTATAATTACATTCTTTAAAGTTTAAGTTGCTGAAATGTAGAAAATCACTACTTACAGTATGAACTGTTTCTATTAAATATCTGTTGCCTCATTAATTTGAGAATTGTCAACATTTAAAGAAAAAATGTAGGCTTTTCATTCATACTTCTTTTAAGGACTCAGGTAAATAATGGTGGACTAGGATTTGTCTCACCTTAAAAAAAATCCTCTCTTTTAAGGCCAGAATGTGCTCATCTTATGTTGGTCTTGCAAACAAACAGCAGGCACATGACATGAAATAAGTCATGATTAAGTCCTGAGTAATCAAACTATATCAATTCAGGAGTCAAAAAGACAGTTGTCCAAACTAATCTTTCTTGACACCCTTTATAATCAATGGAAAAAAAACAGGTACCTTCAGAGGCAAGTTTTATGAACATTATGTGCTGTACTGGTACTTATGGTAGATGAGCTAAATTTCAGTCATCACGTTTCCTCAAAATGAATGGCAAACCTACATTTCTTAATGCTTAATTTTCTGTAAAATTAGAAGCATAGATTTTTGCATGAAAAGTAGATTATCTTGAAAAAAGCAGTTAAGGGAAAAGCACTGGCTTCTGGTCTTCTTTCTTATATGATGGATAACAAGGATCAATAGCTGTAATAAAGTCCTAAATGATGGGGAGAGACAAATAAATTCCCTGTCCTACAACTGGTTTTGCATTAGCAGCTGCTGGGGCTGATATCTTTGTGGATAGTTAAAGCCTTGGGCAAAATGTTTAAGTAGGAAGGTCTTTTTTTTTTTTTTAATTGAAGATAAAAAGGATGCCAGTTTAAAGTTTTATCATTAAGTTTGTATTCCACTATAAAAATTAATACAAAACAGCCATATCTTTTCTTTCAGGATCTGGAGTAATTTCAATGATTTGTGGAGGACAGATTTTGGCATACTGCTTGTTCAAAGACAACTTCATTTACCCGATTCTAGATGATTTTTGAAAAGGAGTATTAGAACTTGCCTTTATATGTATATGAATTCTATTGTTTCATTAATGTAATTAAAATTAGTTGAAGTCAGCAACTATCTAATTGTAAGGTTAATATTTAGCTTACCAGACCTCTTGTATCTTGCAGTTTTTGGCAGTCATCCCTTTCAGCTTTTGTATATACATTTTTCATTAATCAAGTAATTAGATACACCATCTCTTTTTTAAAAACCAAGAAGCCATGAAGAGGATTAGAGCAGCGATGCAACATTCCTGCAAAATTCTACAAGGAGAAGGAAAACGTTTATTTGAATGTATTGCTTTCAGGGTGCCTGTTATCTGTTGTATTTTATGAAATACTGACTCTAATTTAGGCTGCTGTCTGACCTCTCACAAGCACTGCAAAACTTTGAAGTCACCCTATCTGGCATAAATCAGTGTAGGTTTAAAGCAGTCTTTACTGACAATCTCCTGTCAAAGAAGAATCGTTGAACAGCAAATACCTCTGCACCTCATTCCATCTTAAAGCTCTCAATTAGAAACTGCTGTACAATCCCTAATGCTGGGTTGACCCTCTTGCTTCCAGGGATGCAACAGCCAAATGTTTTCTACAAAAGCTTCAGGCTATTCTCGCTTTTGCTAAAGGCCCATTTATGATCTGGCTGTGCTGAAAGGAGGAAAGGAAAATGCTACTGACAGACGCTTTTCTACATATTGTTCTTCCTTCCCCAGCTACCAGTGGCCAAAGTGGGGGTTTCTGGGTAGTGGTAATTAAAAACAACAAACCAACCATAGTAGTGGCTTCAATTTACTTTTTATGTCTTTAATCCCAATAAAGCTGGAACAGGAAAATTGTGAGAAGGCAACTTAGTCTTAAATATGAAATCCAGTGATTGGATTTCAACTGCAGTTTGCTCGGAAGAGGAAGACTAGTTTGCTGTTTGCACGGGAGTGCTAAATGTTGCATTTGCCTTAATCTCACTCAACAGATAATGCCTCTGAAGAACCAGTCCCCTGCTGAGCTAATCAAACATCTTAAGATTTATTGCAAGTTTTAAAATTTTCAATTAAGCGTCAGTACTGAAAGTACATGTACAGTAAGAAGCACCTCTCAGAAGACTCCTAAAAGAAGGAGCTTGTTTCTCATGAATGATAGATATGTAAGTCATTTTAGAGACAAACCAAATATGTAAATCCATAGCACTGAATAGATGTAGACCTTTAGAAGTTTTTCAGCATAATACGCGGCATACTAAAGTCAGAAGGAATAATTCTGGAATGTGAATTAACTGACTTGCAAATCTTCAGAAATATTACTGTGCCGATAACTGATACTATAGTCTGGAAAATGTTTGGACACTTCTTCTAGGTTTGTTTCATTTCAGAACTGTAGAAATGGATGGGAAGGAAGTAAGTTCTAACGTAAATTTGTACCTCTGTTCTCTTCCTCACAGAGTTTGTGTGTGTAGGTAGTGTGCCATGTGGCAGAACATGAGTGGATTAGATATAAAGTTAATCCACGGGTGGAACATGTTTCTATTTTTAACCTGACAGGATTTTCCTCTGTGTGTCAGCCCAGCTGTAGCTTTTAGTAGCTCTGCTGCCCAGTCTTAACATTTTTAACTTTTATTTTCTATTTAAAATCTTAAATCACCAGCAAGAAATACCTTCAGACTAATATGAAGAATACTTTAGTCCCAGTATTTCTTCAAAGCACATAAAACTAAGCCAGTAATAGAAAACAAATCAGAGCAAGACCTCTGTCGAGGATTAAAAGCATTAGTCCAGCTACTAAAGGGTCATTAGGTTTTTGCATTACTTTCAGATGTGGAATTGTGAGATAATTTCAACATTATTTATTTCATTTTTTCCATCACTTCTATGTTGCGTCCAATGACAAATACTACACCTAATGTTAAAGTGTAGGCAAATTTCATATTGTACAATAAATATTAATCATATAAGCAACACAAGCTGTATCTGTGTGACCGTTACCTGGTCAGAAGCCTCCAGATATAATATCTAATACTGTGTGATTCCTAACTGAGGTACCAAAACAGTACTTTGAATATGATAAACCTGGCTGTTTCTGGAACAAAAGTAAAGTGTCCCACTTGAGCAACTTGCATGTGACTAACTGATAACGGTCAAGACAGTCAAGGTGGGAAATAAGAGCTGCTGGAGGAGACAAAGGACTTTGTATATGCTTCCCAGCAGACCGCTGAAGACAGCAAGAAAGGAGTGCTACAGAGAGCAGAAGGAAAACAGAGAAAACAACAACAGGGACATGTGTTTGGAAAAAAGGCACATGAAAGCAAGAAAGGAGAAGACAGAATCAGACAAGCTCAGTGAAAGAAGAAAAAAATCTGCAGACTGAACTTGTGGCACTGGAGTCTCATGACATGAGACTCGTATGCCACTTGTAAGCAGCAATCTGTTTCTCTGCTGATGTAGACATGATTCTAAAACAGGTGGACTCCACGTCCTTAGTTACAAGCATAATCTGTGATGTTGTGCTTGTGGCTCTTGCCCCAGGATTTTCAGAATTCTTTGCTCCCTGACTCAGCCAATCACATGAATATTGTCTAATTTAGTGGTTGTGGATTTAGTGTTATTTAACCCCTTGTGATACAGCCTAGCAGTCACAAGTTTGCTCATACCCAGGTATCAGTGGGGGTGTAATCAGTCTAGAAAACCTTACAAGCAGATGTAGACTTCATCCACTTGCAGGCAGAGTTTGCAGGGAAGAAGATTAGAAGCTGCAAACAGAAATCAATGGAACAGTACACAAATAGCATACCTTAATAATACCATACTTGCAGTAATTTTAAGATTTCTTTTCAGAGGCAAGAAAACTCCTTTTCATCATGTCCAACCACCTACTGAGACAGATTATAGTTGTTCTTGGTTCAGCCCTCTCTCTAAAGGGCTCTGCATTCATCCTTGTTCCGAATGGTGAAATGTCTTTCTTGTAACAAACAATGTGAGTGAAATGGAGGGGGAGGAGGGGGGGGTTGAGACTCTAGGCATGTATCCCTAGACTAATGCCTTGGAAAGTGGCTAATGCCGAAAAAAAAAACCCCAAAAACCTTGCTCTGCGACCAACAAACTAACTCAATCACATAAAAACAGCCAAATATCAAACTAAGGAGTGCAGGAAACATTAAGATTTTAGCTGGCATTTTTGCAACAATATCGGTTAAATACTTATAATTTCCTAGTAGAGCAAAGAGTTGGTTATTACAAACTAAGCCTGTCATTTTTCCAGCTCTGTAAATTGCTTGATCAACATTTCCATCTCTTTTTAATTCAAAGTTTAAAAAGCAAGCAAAACAAAACCCTACAGTACTCATTATTTCTATATTCCTAAAAATACCAACAACTGGGTCACCAATAAATACAAGCAAACACAGTATGAATAGTACTGGGTTACCAGCAATGTAGATGAGTCACCTGCAGTTTCCTGCTTTGGATATTCATGACCACAGGATTCCTGTGGCCCACAGTCTTTTGACCAAGCGAGCTTTGTTAAACTGAGAAAAGATGTGAAAGCCTTACACATTCTTTATTTCATCATCTGGTATGTATGTTGACACACCATAAAGTTGGATCCTTGTTAATCTCCACAGGTATTTAAAGTTTTATTTAAATATTTTTTATCTTCCAAATGGGACGTACTTGGAATATTTATTTCTTGGCTTAAGACCCTGTGTAATGATCCATCTGCTCAGTAATGTCTAATACTCTAATCTCTCTTTTTTTGTGAGCTAATCATGGCCCCAGACAGCATGCACTCTCTCATTAGACGTCAGAGAGGATAAAGGTCTTAGGAATGGTTATAAAATTTGATGGTGTAATTAATACCCTTATTATTGGCTTTAAAACTTTTAGTGTGAGGCTATGTCCCAACCTCTCCTCTGCTCAAGGAGACTGATACGGATCCCTTTACGGTCGCTCTTCAGATGCACCAGCATAATTATGCCTGTTTTGTAGGGCACGCATGCTCTGTGATGGACTTAGGTCCTATCCATCCATTCTCCAATTCAGGGGACAAAAGGAATACCTTGTAGTCCTCTCCCAGTTCATACACTCAGGTTTCCTCTGCCAATAAGGGTGAAAGAAGAGAAAGATATCTGCCTAGGTGTTGTCCTGACATGTAGCATGGCATGGGCTTGGACTGGGGATTTGGGAAGCAACACTGTGACACTAAATTCCACAACGAAAACCTGAGGAAAGGCCTTGGCCCCAATCTTTTCAGGTGGCCAACCCCTGAAAAACAGTTGCACTCAGACGGAAGGATGAATGGTTGAAACTGGAGCCTGTAAGGGGAAGATGCAAATTTTGTTACATCCTTGCTGCCATTGTCCTAAAATAAGGATAGTTGCAGCCGTTTTTGTTCCTTACATTCCAGTGAGATAAATCCTAATAGGAGATTATTTGCTGTGCACTTGCAAGAAGATCTGTAAACAAAGGGCTGACTCCTGCCTCCGAAGCAAAGATCCTGTTACCTCTATTGGAACAATACTCTACAAAAGGACTACTTATATGTATCCAGAAGCTCTCTCAGAGTGATCTTGTCACCAGATCTTCAACATCCAAAGGAGAAGTGTTTAAAAAAACCCCATGGGTTATGGAAAAATTCTCAAATACATTAAGAATTACCGAATTCCTAGCAGTCTTCAGAAACTTCTCAATTCCAATTACATCTTTGATACACTTTGTAAACCTTATTGGGGTTCCCCACAAAAAAGTAACATTAAAACTGACAGAAAAGATCAATGTGTTTGGTATCCCATATGGTACAAATTGAAAAAATTTGTAGATATTAGCCAAATTACACAAGCAAATTCAACAGCAAATTATATTTACATTACTTCAAATTTAGTATTTAAAAATAATCTGAATTCGAAGGGATTGTTTTAACACAACTTCTCTGGAATATTATAGCAAATCCTACAGAAGTCAGAGTATTCCTTAGTACACTCCCCGGAGAGAGAAAGGCAGGCAGTGAGTGGCAAAGGCAGAGGGAAGAAGGTGTTTCAAGAATGTAGCAGCTTCAATACTCAGGAAGAATGAAAGAGAAATTAAAGGAGATGAACCAACTTACCTACCTTGGAGCAATTTTCCATTCTACTGGGAGATGTGCTGTTAGCTAGTCCTGGCAAAAGTTTTTGTAAATCAGTGATTCACAAAAATTCATTTTAAGACACCCAAAACCATCAGTGAACACAATTGATTGAGTTTTGCTTGAAAAAGAAAAAAGGTGAAGGTTGCCAGTGTTGGCTCATTTCAGTCCCATTAGATCTCAGTGGTTCAGGACAGACTCACAAGGGTACCAGCAATCACAGCGGAGACCTTCAAATCTAAACCAGTGAACTCCCTAGATTCCCTGAATTCATCAGTCAATTATTTGGTATGCTATATTTTACAGCAGTTTTTTAAGCATTCAACCCTTGCTTTAGAAATAAATTGTATTTCCTGAACATTTGCCATTGAAACATTTACAGAAAAATGAAAATTGTAATTGAAAAGCAACTACTGTTTTTCCATTGTTAGGAGATGAAAGAACATCAGGTCTTTAAGTTTTGAGCAAGTAAAGTCAGTTTTGAACAAAAATAAAGTTGTATTGAACTGAAATTCTCTCACAAAAATCTGCTTAGACCAGAAGGCAATTTTATTGAAAAAAAAAATTCCCCCAAATGATAATGTTTCAGACTTTATTTGTTGTATGTATTTTTAGAATGTGTTATGTATCACTAGATAACATTTGCAGACTGTTCCAGTTGCCGAGGTAACTATGTTATTTTAATGATCAGCAGAGAGGATCATTATGTAAAACATTATGTTAATTTCAAACACAGAAAATTGATGTCTTGCTGTTACCTTGAAGCTGCACCTTTTTTTCCCCCCCTCAGAATGCCTTTTTCTGTGAAAATTAATGGTATAGCTAAGTGCTTGAGTGTCCTTTTCAGAGTGATTCAGGTTGGCTTTGAAGGCAAGTAAGGCAAAAAATTATGCCTGAAGACCAGCTAATGGCAGCTGAAGAAATTCAAGCCACCATATTTTTTACAGGAAGAGTATAGGAAAATTTTTTCCATATATTCTTAATAAACATGGACAATGTGTAGGAATTTTAGGAAAGCACATATTTCACTTTTAACTCTGAAATATATTATTGTTTAGTTAAGGAAAGCAAATTATAAAGCGTGTTTGAGTTTTTTAATGACACAGTGTGTGTATTGTCCATGATACCGACCATCTGATGAAGATATTAAAAACCTGACGTTAAATTTTTGCTGCTTTTTTTAGATTATGTATCTATTAGATTACTAGATTATACCAACTGTATTCTACTGCAATCACAAATGCTCTTTCTGAGCCTGCAGTGAGAACATTGCTGATGTTAGTAGTTCATGGTGCAATTCTGTTCTCAAACCTGCATTCTCCATAAAAAAAATCCAAAATTATCCAAACTATGTCTCACATAAATTCTGGGGCTCATAATGACAATTGCTGCTATAGGACACCAGCCTCACAACAGCAAATTGTCTCAGGGTACCAAGTGCAATTAATTTTGTCACCAGAATCTTCTTTCGCCTCTTCTCTGAAGTTCTGCCTGCAGATTGTGTTAAATTATGAACACTTCATTCTCCAGGTGGAACTGGATGCTTTTATGTATCAGAATATGATATGCTCGAGACATCTGAGAGCTTCTATATTCTCCTGACACTTCATCATAATCACCTGATCCATTTTAGAGTCAGTGAACCCTTTTGACAATACTCAAAGTGCATTTTGATGGAGTCTATATTTTTACAGACTGTACCTCTTCATTCCATGGAGCTTACTCGAATCCTTTCCCAAGGATTACCTCTGCAGGCAAAGCTCTGACTTCAAAAGGTGGTAGCTCTTTTTCAGACTCTTTACCCATAATTACACCTAATACACTGCTCTTCTGTTTCAACCTCACTACCCCGACATGCTTGTCTGGCACACTGAGGTTTGCCAATTTGTACACATCCCAATGAGGACTGCAAGTGGAAAACTTAAGAATGGGGAGAAAACCCCCTCCCAGAATTGTATTAAATCAGCTAGATACTGTAAAAAGAACATACGATGATCAGCTGGGAATAAGCCATCAATTAGCTAATAGGATTAGGAATTTATTTCCCCCTTCCAACAGCTTATGCCTCCCTTGTCCACTCTGGGCGACCAAACACTTTATCCTGGAAAGCTTTGCTTTCATCCTTAGCATGGTGAAAATAGTGGGCTAAATTTTCAATCCTTCAAATTATTTAAAATTTTCTGAAGGATAGCTTCCTGGTAGAAAATGCTGATTACCTGAAATCTAGAAATTCTTTTTGTAGAAATCTTTTGACAGAATATAATCAAAATACATGTGTTAGCCTCTTGACTACTGAAATACACCGGAACATGATCCAAAAAAAATTAAGTCAAACAATGGAATAAAGTGAAGCAATACTGAAACAAAACTCCTGAAGTGTATGTTTTATTTCAAACATTTTGGAAAGTCTTTTTAGGAATTGTAAATCAGACTTTTCAAAATCTTTTTTCGTGCGAAATTTAAATTCTTGCAGGGAAAAAAAGAAAAAAATTGAAGCAAGGTGATTTAAATATTTTAGGGAACAAAGAGTTTGAATTTTAATAGCATTTTTAAGCTACATCAGATTGTTGATTGTTCGGAAAGAAAAATTTTTATATGGATAAATACAATCATAGTATTAGCAAGTGAGTATTACTTAAGGAGCACAACTGAGAGATAACCAGTTCGAAGAAGAAATATGAAAGAGGGATCATAAGTACAAAAAAAATAAGCCAACTGTGCTAAAGCTGCTAGAGATGAAACACTACCTCTGCTCCACTCCACTGTAAATTGGGTAGAGAGCAGCACAGAGGATGAGAACAAGTTAGCAAGTGAAGGGCAAGTATTTTGGAGCTTTAATTGACATGAGCTGAGAAACACAGGAAGTACAGAAAGAATTTGTGGAGAGTAAAATAATGGCACTGATGAAACAACAATCTTGAGGATGTAGGATATAAAAATATATATACAATGAGACAAAAATATCCAAGTTGCAGTATTTACCCACTAGCAAAACCCCTTCCAACTTATTTTACCTATCTGCACCATTTCCTCTGTGTTTACAGAATCTGTATTCTGTCTGATTCATCAAAGCCCCCAAAACGAAACACACTTTTCTCACAAACCTGATACTGTCAAGAATGTGCAGACAGAAGGGATTAGAGACAACAGGAAACCACAGTTAAAATTCATACTCTCTATGGGGATTTCCAAGCAGTTCTTTCTAGAAAAACTGAATTAAAATTTACTGTAGCCAGCTTACTTCATGAGATGTATATATATATATATATATAGAGAGAGAGAGAGATATGTGTGTGTGTGTGTATGTGTATATATGTGTATATATAGTGAATATGTGTGTATATATGCATATGAATATACATATGAATCAATAATACCTTACAGGTACAAAGTTCTAAATTATAGCAAACATTTAAATTGTATCTTTGTGGCACTAAACTTACTTCTAAGCTATCCACAGATGCCGAATACTTCCTGGTGGGCTGGAAACATTTAATGTACTGTGGCTTATTTTTGTTTATAAGTTTCAGTAGTTTGAATGTTATCTACATAGTGAAATCCTTCATTAGAGGGGTTAAGTAATTTAATCAAGCATTCTGAGTCAGAAAATATGAAACAGTTTTGTGTGCAAGCTTTCTTCATACAAGGTAATGTGTGCATTACGAACATCTTTGAATTACACTTAGTATATACAACTTTTTCAAAAGTCTTGTCTTGTTCAGTTTCCGGGTGGATGCACGACAAGAAGAGAATAAGGCTGAAGGGATACTTTTAATTTGGAGTGCACAAGAATCTAAGTAATTAATATTCATAGATTTGAAAACGTGGATCTACTGTTCTGATCACTTGTGCTGTGATGTTCTAGGTTGTTCTTCACAGCAATAAAGACCCCATAATTTTCTCCATTACCCAAAACAAACAGATGTAGAAATTACTTTTACGTGGTCTATATGAGGAAGTCATCCACTGCAGAGATGAAATTTCAAGAGATCCAAGAGCCAGGAGTGATTTATGTAGATAATTTCAGTGTTTCAGTATCCTTATGGTAACACCAGTGGTGTTTCATTGCTCCCAGCCTGAATTTGTCTGCCTTCTGCTTCAGTCCTTCTGGTTCCTATGTCTGGTAGATTAAAGAACTATGACAAATCCTCCCGCGTAAACGCTAACACGCCGTAATCAAACCACCTCTCCTTCCCCGTCCTCTGCTGAGCTGAACGGAGCGCAGACATCGGTTTGGTTCGGCGACGCTGGTTTCCCAGGCCAGCGATCACCTCCTTTGCCCTTCGTTTAACTCTTCCCCACTGAGCAGCATTTGAGAGAGGCAACGTGCGGGTCTCAGCCGGGCCATACGCTGGGACGGGACCGGCTTCCCCCTCCCGCCGGGCACCCACGCCGCACCTCCCGGGCCGTGTTCCCGCTTGCTCCCCTTCCCTCTGCCCCTGGCCCGACTCCAGCCCCGTCACGGTGTCCCCGCCGCAGGCCGGCGCGGCGCGGAGCGGAGGGGAGCGGGCGGGGGCCACCCCGACGGCGGGGACTCCCCGCACTGTCCCACTCGCGAAGATGCGCCAGGGTGGCGGCCCAGCCTCCCCGGCCCCGCCGCCCCTCAGCGGCAGCCCCGCCGTCCGACCCCGCACCGCGGGCGCTGCCCCCCCGGAGGAGGCCGGAGGAGGGG
>VZRQ01009360.1:90470-116649 GCA_013397975.1 Machaerirhynchus nigripectus | reverse complement strand
CCCGGCGGGGCGCTCCCCCCGCGCTCCGCTCCGCTCCGCTCCCCGCCGCGTCGGGCTCTTTCCAGCCGCTCCTCGAAGTGCGTCTTGCGGCACCGCAGGGCAACAAGGTGCGTTTGTGGAAAACGCCCGTTTTTAGTCTAAAGTCTGAAAAGTTGGTGTCCCGACACTATTGTGTAGTGTAATTATAGTAGCACGGATTACACAAATTGCATATTTAGTCTTTTTTTTTTTTTACACGACATCTGTCAGGATACATTACTAAGCCGTTTTTCCCAGTATCATCTATTCTTATTAGAATTTAGCCGGTAAATACAAATATTTTTGCACTGAGTGGAGAGAAGGCAAAAGACTGTGCACTCCCGGTGATGTTCCACTTGTGTTTTGTTGAATCACTGGTTTTGCCCTGTATATGAACAGTTGATGTACATCAAAAGAGTTGATTGAAAACTCAAACAACATGTATAAAGAGTGGCAAACAAATTTAATTTCTGAATGCAATGATATTTCAGTGTAGCATTTTCACATAAGGCTGCTCAGAGAGTTGATTTCATTACCTATTTTTTTTCAAGTTAGCCATAGGAATGAGTGGAAAAAAGGACAATCAATTGTACTGTAACTTTTTATTGGTATGATGTAAGACTTGATTCCTAGAATACCTGCAGTCTGTAGCTGTATTTTTAAACAATTATTAAAATAATAATACTTTGACATGAACTGCATGAGCAAAGTATGTCCTATCATGTTTTAACTGGGCTTTTTCACTGATGTAACTGCTATAACTGTTAAACTTATTCGGTAAGTCTGACCAAAATCACAGCTCTAATTTTATAAATTTGTTTGGTTTTACACTGCGTTACCTTGCTGGACAAATTGAGAAGGAAGTCAAGAAGGAAAAACCTGCTGATTCCTTACTCCTGCTTCTCTTCTGTTGTTCTCCTTTAACAGTGGTTATTTGTTTAAAGGAATATTCCTGCTGGTTATGAACCAGACCTTCATAGCTCTATTTGCTTTATAAACATCAGAATAAAAAAAATCTCAGCCTCAAAGACTTTATAATATAAACGGAATTAGAAAACAGCAATTAATGCAGACATCTGAAAGAATGCAGCAAAGCAAAAAAAGTTATGTTCTTTATCCAGTAGCAGCCTGATCACTGTGAAGTGTTTTGTAGGTATCATAAGAAAAGATGCAAATAGCTAACAAGTTCAATAAACTTAAAGGATGCTCTTCTCATGCTGGATGAGCATCAAGGTATTGAGAAACAGTGAACAACATATCTGAAAGTTTGATATATGCCTGGTCAATGCCCTGGCTGAAGGCAGAATTTGAGTAGTTTATTACTGGGTGAAAGAAGCCAATAAAATTAGGGAAGATGTTAAGAATTCAATCAATATGCTTTCATAGGAGAAGTAGAGCTGTTGGAGATATGGCTGAAAAGGGATGCAGTAAATGCAACATTTGAACAACTGAAAGTTACCAGTCCTGAATGAACATGAGTAAGGATAAATTTCCATTTTTCAATGCTAAACAAGAGGGTTGCTACTTCACTGAGTATTGCTGGAGTGGTAAATAGTGGCAGTATCTAACAGGACATAAACAAGCAAAAGATGTTCCCCAGAACCAGTACCCATCAGCAAGACAGGGCAAATTTGCACACTTGGTCATCTTTAGTGGGTCTGTAGCCTTAAAGTGTGGATTGATTTTAGCAAGATCACATAATAATTTTTTTCCATTCATATTGTAGTAGGTTGAAACTTATTTGATGGACAAGTTGCTTCACAAAATCATGATAGATAGGAAATGGGTGTTTCAGTCAATATCAGTCAGACATGAACAACTACTATTAGGCATTTATTAGATGCTTATTATTTACCTCCTTTAGTAAGTGACCAGCAATACAAAAATGAATCCAGAAAACAATAATGTAGAAACGCACGCATACATATGAAATTGTCTGACATATCCTTGAAATACTATGATTTCCGGTTAAATCATTTTAGTAGGCTTCTGGGTAGCCACGCCATAATATTTTTTTTTACTGTTCATGAGAATGGAAGTAGCTAAAAACCAGCTAGCAGGAAGGAAGACAAAAAATTAGCTGTCAGTCTGAGTTAAGAACACTTAGGTAGCTGGTGTGATGGGAAAAATTCTTCTCATCAGCATTATGCCTTTTTCTCACCCTAGGCAGAAATGCTAAGGGTAAGTTGTAACTCCTGTATTCCATGTAAATTCTTAACCATTAGGTCTCAGACCATGAATTTAATTTTAAGGTTCTGCCACTGTTAAGTGAATAAATACTGTGCTGATATATATTGAGAAAAATATATTTAAACATTAAAAATTGTACTAAATAAATTTCTAAGAATACAGTTTGTGACAAGATAAGAATATGCCAGTAAAACATTACACTGGGCAGCCCAAACAATTACTATAATCAGATCCCCAGAGAATAGTAACTACGCCCTTAATTCAGTACTTAACTGAGAAGTAGATAATTAATTCAAATCACTTTAGGACTTGCACAGTTAACAGAAGTGTGGACATCATAAGAACCTGTCTTTAGATTTGCCACCTTACAAAACACAGGATCCTCAGGCTACAGGAACAATATTAAAACCTTGGGCTCTATGCACATATTTTAAAAAGTCCCCTTTCTGAAAATCAGAAGTAAATACACTGAAATGCAATGTTCACAGTGCTACAAAAAATCATGTAGCAGTACTTGTGTAGTAGGTTGAACCTCAACTAGAGGTAAGAGCATGGTTATGTACCATTATAGAGCATGGTTATGTACCATTTAAACCCCATTCAGCTGAGTCATAAACTTCTGATTAGTTTCAGTCAGACAAAAGCAGGCTCGCTGAATGGGAATGGATCAGCCAAGAAACTAATTGTAAAAATACTAAATTAGCTTCTCATCAAGGCAAGCTGCTTTCATATAAATATCCTTTATGTAATTATCTCTACATAAGTAAAGATTGTGCACCAAGTGAGAGCAGAGCATTACACACACACACAAAAAAAAAAAAAAAAATGAGCAGAGAACAACAGACAAAGGAGATGGCAGCAGATAGAGCAGTTCCCAGTGACAACACCAGGCAACACAAGCAAACTGAAGACAAAGATGTAGACTTATGAATGTAAGACATTCATGAGGAGAGTGAACATTCGATGCTACCAAGGAGATTTCCACAGTAAATTGTATTGCAGAAATTCAAACTGGAGCATGGCTGGTGTAGGTCTTCATTTTAGGAAGTGCAAATGCTTAAACTACACATGTAGAAAAGCACAGTCCCGAGCTTGAAATGCTATTTTGGAAGTTCAAAATTTTTTATCGATTATTTATTAGTTTTCACAACCTGCCTCTGAAAGTGGTCACATGAAATGCAATTTTAGTTGAAGCAGCAACTAATAAGACTATTCTGGAGCTGTCATGGGATTCCTGCTTTTTTATATGAAATTTTTATATCTTTAAAAAGTTGTACAGCAAATAAGAAAACCTTCTGCTTATACTGTCAGTTACATCTTACTTCATCCCTCTGATTCCAACACCTTTACATTCAGGTTGTGCAGTGTTGGAATGTGTGTGAACTTAACAATATGCTTCTTAAAATGCATGGTTTGGGTCTGCATGGTTTAAGATGTGGCTGATGGACTGAATCCTGCCTGAGGAACGTTCCTAACCAGCCCAGCACATTTTTCTTAAAGGAGCCTTGGTTCAAGAAGTTTGGACAAGACACTTTACTGATGCTACTCCAAGACCTCAGCATGTGGTGGTGCATGGTTAGCTTGAGGAAGGAGCATCTTTCCTTATCCTTCTCCTGAGAGGATGAAGAAGCAGAGGAAGGAACACAGCTACCTCATGCTTAGAGGCCCAGCAGAGGTTGAAGCTGCTGCTGTTGCTGTTATAAAAACACACAGTCTGGACCTCTTGGTTCGGCATCCCTGGCTACCATACTAGGGAAAACTGTTTCCCTGTGAAACTTTTTTCAGAAGTTTCATGTCTCTCTTGGAGCATTCCAGGGAACTGTGATGATTTCTGGGCTTAGTACTAGTGTGGCCATCTCTGATGGTCAAGTAAAGTACACAGGGTTCTGCTGAGTGCTGCAGGTGAGGTTATAGAGCACAGGTATTATTTTATGGCTCCTTATGCTCTTTCAGTAGCATACAAATGGTCTGCATGGGCCATTGGATGGTCTTTTATTCTTACCAACCCCTCCTCCCCGCTCAAGCCAAAGGTATACTTGTGGATGATTGTTTGATTTGTAAAGTTATACACTAAAACCATTTTCATATTGGGACACATAGACCTGATGTTGTTGACTTCTGAAGTTCTTGAGTTCATTTTCTTTTAGAAGCTTAATGTGTCTTTTACATAATTTTTTTATTTAATATCTGATGTAGTCACTGTATTGCATCCTATACCCTGGTGTAAGAACACAATACATAAGGATGCCATGTTGAAAAGAACTTTCTGTCTCTCTGAATGCTACCTTGCGGCTTATAAAAAAGCCACTATCTTTAATTCACTTCATAAACATACCAAGCTTTTTTAAAGCTTAGGCTCTTGGTTCTTCTCTATGGGTGTGCTGGATGGAACAATGTTCCTCTTGAAATTTAGAAATTATTTTCTAATTGTCTTCCTACAGTGGTAAGCTTCTACATATTTCTTTTGTATTGACATTGTCCATGAAACAAAATTGATTTTCCCACCCAAGATATATAAGTTCATGAGTACTCACAAGAAGCAGTTTTATTGCTGCTTCTTAGCTGCTCATGCTGAGTAGATTCTGCTCTTTTCCACGTGATTGTCCACATTTGACCACATCTTTCTTGATTATGAGCGAGTGGAAGTGACACTGTAATTTTAATTAATGTGTGATCAATACCTGTGATGGTATTAGAAGTCCTCTCTCTCGCCTGATATAGCTAGATCTACACAGATCTGCCTATACCTTTTATTGCTGTACGACACTGTGTTTGATGGTTGCCTTATGACCAATTAGTATCTGTCATTTCAAACTGATGAGTCCCCTGGCTCATAGCATAAAATCGAGTTATTAAGTCTATTAAATTCATGCACTTGTGTATGATTTTTATTTTTTCAGTCCTTTAATGAATCCATTTTTCCTTTATAATATCCTGGACTTCCTCTAAATTGATATCCTTGATTTTATAATATCAGTAAATTTCACATGCTTCTTCCTGTCTAAAGTTATGAATGAAAATATGAGATAATAAGATCATTAGCAAGAGGGAACCTAGAGAAATTTTAATAGGAAGACTCCCCCAATTCATCAGTTTACTTTTTGGTGTAATGTATTGCTGTCTCTTTTCAGATAAGCCTTTCCCCAGTTTACTAACTTGCGCTGTCCCCACTCTCCTGTTTAGCTCTGTATGTAGTTATGGTCCTTATGTGTTCCAATGTCAAATGCAATACTGAGGGCCATATAAGATATGTCTCCTGCAGCCCCCCATCCTAAATACAAGCTATTTTATTATTTAAATCTGTATTTACCTTGGTAAAGGTAAGTAATGCCTTGTATTTTATCCCAGGTTTCCATTTACCTCCATGTCTCAAAATATGCTTTCCTTGAAGCTCCTAAAAAAGACTTGCACAGTGTCAAGCTCAGAGCAACAGGTGTAAAGTTGTCAGTTTTTAAGTTTTTCTCTTTCTGAGTTATATTTGTTATGTTATGTTGACATTCTCTCGTAATATGACATCACTTGAGTGGAAAGATTTTTGTAGTCACTTACTATTGAATTAGGGGAATTATTTCAGTATCTAGGACAGACAGTTATCTATTCTGCTTGCCTTAATTTTACCTAACCTTGAAAACATTGCTTTTCTCCTGAATACAATGTAGTGTTATCCACAGATTTTCAGGAGTTGTCTGCCTTTTGCTGTCATTATCTTGACAGAATATTGAGTCAGGAGGTTTTGGGGTGGCTATGCCAGCATCATCTTTGATCTCTACTTCATTCTTACTGTGCAGCAATTTCACTACCATTTAATTTCTCTTTTTCTCTGTACTGTCAAAGAATAGTATACATTATTTAATTTATATTGCTAGGTGTCAAGACCTGTCAACTGTCAGGAGTCTGCTTGACTTTTGGCAATTTTTACTTTATCCGTACATTTTGACTTTTAAGGCAGAGCTTTCTTGTCATCCTCTGCTGCTCCTCCCTCCCCGCTCCTTTCTTGTAGACTTTTTGCTCATACCTTATACAGTGTTTAGATAAATCCATTTATTTTCTCAACTGAAGATACTGCACACTTGTCAGTGATCTTTATGGAGCTTCCAACCCTTCAGAAGATACTGAACATCTGAGAAGCCTGGTGAGGCTGTGGAACAGAGAACTCAAGGTTTTAGGCTTGGGAATCATCTGTGTGTAAGCCTGAACTCTTATTTAAAAGTGACATGCAATGTAAAAAGCATGCACTCAGCAAAATGCTGTTAGTAACTACATGCTATTTCAAGTTGTCAATTCAGCTCATTTTGACTAAAAAGGATTACTAAATGATTGTATTCCAGCTCTACAAAGACGTTACCCGCTTCCATCAGCACTTTTGGCTCAGAAAGGATATTCGTGCATCACTGCTTAGAAATGGCTTAAACCACTTTCTGACCAATCTATGATAAATAACAAAAAAATTCTCAGAGTGAATTAAGAGTGTCAACCCAGCAGATTCCCCCCAGCTGAACTTAACAATATCTTTGACTAAAGAAGGCCATCACCGATGTTTTGTTAACATTTAATTTCTCACCATTCTGCTTCATGTGATACCTCCTGGAAACCACACAAAGGCAGGAGGATTATTAGAGCCCAAGGAACATGCTCTGGGACCTTCACCACTTCAGCTTTTCACCAGGCTTCCCAGATGCAGTAGAAAGGAAGAGAGGCACTTGTACTGTTTGGAGGTGGAAGAAGACCCTTGCCACCCAGAAGAAGGATGGTTGGCAGATATTTCTCAGATAGCATCTCCTCTGTCTGATACTACCTGTCAAACCAGGTATGCCCTTGGCTGGGTAGCCCATATGGTGGCTTTTCCAGCAGCAGAAAGGAGATGGCTGCAGTAACTGTGAGCTTGTTTTCCTCATTCTCTTAGGGAGTGCAACAGTATGTGTGGCATACACATAAAGCTTCATTCCCTTACTCTTCCTCCTCAGACACTTATTTCTGTCAATCCTTCCTGACATACCATCTCAGAGGAACTGACTGCAGTAAGGATTGAAAAGCCTAATACTACTTTTTTATTTTTTTCCCTGCAAGAGTGATCAATAGAATCAATGGATGCTTGATTTCTATCATGTAATAAGTACAAATCTTTATCAGCCTCATTCTCCCTTTGTACTTTCAAAACTTCCTTCATAATCTCTGGATAAAAAAAGGAAGCCAGTGTGGCCAGCGGAGTCCATCAGCTTGGAGGGAAGAGTTGCATCACTTCAATAATTTTTCTTTCTGCACCACAAAGATCAAAATAAGAAACAGTGCTGTATAAAGTAAGAATTGAGATGGCAGAGGTTTAAAGCGGGACCTTGAATACGACGAAAATTAATAGAAAGTCAACTCAAGAAAAACATATAGACAAGCACATTTTACTTACTAGAAGCCAGCAACCCAGGAAGAGCTCTTAGCCACTATGTGTCCACCCGAGCTGCAGAAATTTGAACAGTTATCAGATGGAGGCATTAGGGCTTGGGGGCACTACAGCCAAGGGTGGGGACAACAGGAGAACTGATCTACCATGTATTTTTCCTGTAGAAAATTTTGATTCTGTGAAAAGAATTTTGGTCCTCTCTGTTCTTCCCAGCAGAGAAACATATGGCCCTGCATTTGGTGGCCAGCACTAGCAACACATTAACAACTCTGATAAATACTACATTTTGCTGTTATGACAGTAAATGCTATTAGACCTGGGCATAATGAGACAAGAGATTTCATAGCCACAGAAAAGCACATGTTCTTTATGAATTAGAGACATAGTATTGATTTATAATTACATATATAAGATAGAATGGTTTATATCTCCAATAATCTTTAAAGGCTACCATCTGCCTCTAGAGAAACTTAAGAAGGAAACTTAATTTGGATAGAAACCTGCTTGGATAGTTAATTCAGTTAAGGGATCAATTTCTAATAAAATTGAAGGATTGGGCTGTGTGATAATCCTTTGAACTCCCTACAGCAGCAAATTTATCCTTAGCTTTTCTTTGCCACAGTGCCACACAGACTCTCAGCTTTCTGGTAAGTGATATACCCAGTAAGGTCAATAAAAACTGACTCAAACAGAATGGAAAGAATTTTAAAACTACTGCTGTTGTAATATTAATAATAGCAGTAAAAATCATCAAAATATAGATGATAATAAAAGAACATTAAAATATGTAGTAGTGATTTGAGGTAAGTAGATGTTTTTAAGATTCATTTAAAAATAAGAATTATTAATACATACACATGTACATGTACTTGCTAAAAATGGGCTCAACAAAGGCCTTCAGTGTTAGGGGACAGACTGAGATAAAATGAGGACTGAATAGAGGTGTTTAAGTAAATGTCACTTTGAAATGTCTTAGTCTTTCAGAACTGTGTTTCTGCTCCTAAACGAAAGCAGTTTCCATGCAGTGAACTGCCTGGTATTTACCGACTCCCCCTGCACTCTATGCCCTTAGCAATTTCCTTTGAACTCTCTCACACAGCAGAGTATAAGGTCCTGATCCATTTGATAAATAGGAAGTCATAATCAGTTGTTTATAATAGATTTAAGTGCAGTAAAGGATGTTATGTTTTCTTTCAAGGTGTCTTTAGAGCTAATGTACACATACCATTTTAATGTTCTGGGCTTCGTGTTGTCAATTTAATGGTTTACATCAGATTTGTAAATCCTTCATGACATTTTTATTAAAGGAAATATTACTTCATCTACTACACTGCTAACAACAGCATATAGTTTCCCTAGGTAAGTGAGAAGTTCAGACCAGTGTCAGATCTTAGCTGACCACATTAGCCATTTGTGGTGAAAGAAAAGCCTCTATTAATGCTTATGCACTAGGATTAAGATGACTTGAATGCTGTAATCCTTCCTGTTCGACTATTGGCACCATGCTTCCATCTGACAACAGCTGTTTCCTTCTTAATCTGACAGAAAAAAAATGGTGGTAGGTTGTTACTTGCACCATTACAAGCTCAGGCATTCCATTTTATGTTTTAGTAAATATGAACAGTGTATCATAATAAAACACTCTTAAATGTATCCATGTGTTACGTATATGTTACATAGTCTTGTTTATTTTTGTCCCCAGCTTAGTAAGTACCCAAAGAACCAACAGACATCCTTCTGCACCAGGACTTTACTTTTAGTTCTGTAGTTAGGAACAGCAGGATCCAAAACTTGTCATGAGGAAAAAAACCAGGCATTTGGAGCACATAAGAAAAATGAGTAAGCATTGCATGCCATGACACTTTGTAATCACTACTCCTGGCAGAAGGCCAAGCATGGAGTTCGTAGGGTCTTTTGAAGCTACCGGAGCTGGAGGGTCCTTGGAACTGGATATCAGGCTGACATCTCTGTGTTTCCTGACAGCTGCTACTTTCAAGACACAAAAATACATTTGCCTCACCTATTCCCTGAGCTTCAAATTGTTGGGGTACTTAGGTGAATCTTGGAGTTCTGAAACTCCTTCACGAGAATCTGGTTTGAACACTGTTGGATCATAGTCCCATTATAGGTGCTTGTTTGACTGACAGCTACTGGTATGCCCACATATATTGAATATATTTGGTATTGGAGATAAAAGCTTGCTAAATGACAAAGTATTCCTTGAAAGCCGAAGACTGAGCATTTGTATTCTTTCTTAACAAAAAATCTTTTGAGCTGGTGATGCACAGAATAGTGACCACTGCTGGTTTTGAGCTGGAGAATTTAACCTGAAGATCCTGTCTTTTATGTATGTTTTCTGACTTCAGCTTGAGAACAAGATTATAAACTTTATTATAATTTCAGGTGAAATCCTTTGAATAGAGAATATGGATGTCAGTATTTACAAGAGCAGTGGAAGCTACAGAAGGCAGCTGGTTTGCACCCAGCATTACCCAGAACTGTGTGTATATGTGCTGTAGGTCACCCCAAAGGTACAAATCTCTCAAATACACAGGCAAAGGGGAAAGGATTATGTGACTGTCAGATTAGGAACTATTTTGCTCTGATCCAGACAATTATTATAAACAATTCTTATTACTGATGGCAGAAATACTCAAAGTCATCTCAGAATTTCCAGCAGCAGAAGCCCCAGCTTCTGGGGAAAACGGACTTATGTCCGAAGTCTCCCAAAGTGCACCTGCTCTAGCTGTTGAGGGAAGTGAAAACAAAACTGCTGTCTGTTTTGCAAAACACAAAATATTGCTAATAGCAGGATAGAAGGGGAAAATGGTTCTACTCTTCTTATCAGATACATGTTGTGAGAAACGAAATTCCTTAATGTTTCAGGTTGATGGTTCCTCAGGCTGGAACACCCACCCCATGAACTGGCTGCACAGAGACTGAACTTCTCATTCATTTCTGGAATCGTGCTCTGGAATTTGTGCAACTATTAATTTGTAATTCAGAGGATCTTTGAACCTACTCTTGTATTAGCTAAGAGTCATGCTGAGATTGTTAATTTAGCAAATCACTTGATTCTGCAGTTCTCCTTTGTGTTAGCTGCTTCCAGTAATGAGACTTTGCATGCAATGGGGCAAAATAAAGAACTGTAGGCCCTAATAGATAAAATTAAATATTTCAGGTATTTTCACAACACTGCAGAATGTGTGAACAGTGATCAAGTGTTTAGGAATGAAATGGAAGGAAACAAAATATGGAATTATCTGCTTATATTAAAGATCTGTTGTGTAAACTGTATCTAATACCATCTTCACACAGATGAGTTCTTGGGAGTATTCTCAGGGGGATTTCTTTTGTTTGCACCATCTACCTTGGTTTTATCTGAAGTAAATAAAGTTTATTTAAAATTCATTCTTAGGTTTCAGTCCTGCTGACTCAAACATAACACCAAAACCAAACAATCAGCAGGACAGTCTTTGGGCATCAGTATGAGCTGGATTATGGGCTCTGGCAATGCCTGCAAACGTAATTTTTCAAAGGACATAGGACCTGATAATACATACTGACATTTTACAGTGAGAACAGATTGTTTTTTAGGAAGCCTCCTAATCCAGAAGTGTTCTAAATATTTTTACGTTTTGCTGTAGTAAAATGCATTTGACAGTTTTTATTCATTAACTGAAAATATCACTCAGAAATTCAGAGTGATGCAGATGTCTTTCTGTTTGTCCACTGACATTTTTGATATTTACATTTCCAATCAGGGCATAAACACAACAGCTTTTCTGACTAAAGTGCACTATTAAAATTTAAATGTATGTTTATTTGTGAATACATAATTCACAGAATTAAGATAACACTGAACATCCACTATGAGCTAGGAACATGGCTTGCAATTTAGAAAGGGGCCTGTGTTCTGCAGATAAGTACACTGTCAGTGTTACTCTGTGTTTAAAATGTTTCAGCTACAGGGGTTAGAGCTGAAGAATTGCTTCAATTCTGAAAAGCTTGAGCAGGCCAACGTGTACATCACAAAATCCACAGCTGGGAATGAGTTCCTGAGAATTAGTTGTGACAACTGCATGTTAAATGTGTCCAGATTTCCTTGAAAGTTGATGTTTTAAAATCTAATCAGGAAATTGTACCCTTAGAAAGTTCAATAAATTCAATCATAAATAAAATAGAATGTGTTACTTTTTTAAAAAGTTATTTTTTAAAATAATGCAGTATAATAAAGACGCTTTTTGTAGTGTCCTATATACGGAATAATAATTTCTAATTTTTGTCATTCACATGCATTTCTATTACTTTAATTGTTGCAAGGAACCAGAATTATTTTAAATTTCGGCCTATTTGAACATAAAACTGGTTTGGACAGGAAGTCCATCTACCTACCAGCATCCTATTTGTTTAAAAGAAACCCATAAAAGGGTTTTAAAGAAGGAGCAATATTCCCAACGCTTTCACCAGTTTGCAGCCATATGCTGCCAGGCAATTCCTGAGCCAGATGTTCTTTCTATGTGTTTAGCAACAGTCCATGGATATATATTTTCCACAAACATGTCCGGTCTTGCCGAGAACTTGTGTCAGCATTTAGCTTCACCAGCATCCCATGGCAAGCAATAACGCAGTGTAATGACACATTATGTGAAATGCCACCCCCTTCAGTTTGTTTTGAATCACTTTCTTCACTGCAGATACTGTTAATTCCCCTTAGTGCTGGTGCTGGAATGGACAGTGAATAATCCATTGATATAACTTTTTTTCTCCCTTGAGGTTTTAGTTCCCTGTCTTCCCCTATAGACCACCTTCTCTGCTCTCTGTGAGTGTTTGGTGGCTTTTTAAAATTGATCCTATAATTACAGTAGCCTGCAGTCAAATCACTAGGATTACTTGTATGAGCAAGGTATAGTCAACTAAGTCCTGAATTAGAAATGATCTTTAATATAGCTTAAATCTAAATATTGTTTAAGCATAAACAGTGCTTCCATTATCTTTTGTTTGGATGTTTGGGACAATCAGCCTCTTAACAGAAAACCTGATCTGACTGTACAGTTTAGGCCAATACTTATTTTATTATTAATGCACATTGTTTGCTTCAGTAAGAATATGCTATGCCAAAAGAGTTTGCCATGTACTTTTATCACTTAAAAGTCTTTCTGACATACACCAAGTATAGTACAGTAAATTGTGTTGGGAGATTTGTAAGTATATTCCCAGTATTCTTCTGTACTTTGCAATATGCCTATAATTTAAGACTGGTACTTAATCATCTATTCTAACACTTCTATACTTTCAGACCCTAAATGTGAGTAATACAAAATACAGTACACGTAGTGGGTCCTTTCAAAGCAACTGTGATGAAGCTTTATTTTAAAATTTTGGCCATGCTTTTCATTAAAGTACTTATCTGCAGCCAAGAGAATAGGAAATTAGGTTGACTAAAATAGCTGCAATAGTCTGAACTGAATAGTTAAAAGTAGGGAATTCTACTGATTAAAGCGGGGTACTTGAAACATGGCAACATCCTAAAATTATTACTATTTCACAGCTTGTTGGCAGCTAAAAAATTATGTACGTGCTTCAAGGGGAAAAACAATATTCCAGTTTTGTCCATGTGAATAGTACATTAGGCAGCATTTAAGACATTTAAAACTCTTAGGGTTATATATCGTAATATATATTTCTCCATAATATTGCAGCACAGATTATACATTGGGCTGATTCCTTGTGAAAATATCTTCCCGTGATTACAGTAATGAAATGCACTTTGGATAGATAATAACCTGATGCTTCCACAAATAGATAATTCTGAAACTGGGGCTAGGAAAAAGCAAAATCTTCAGTTTGAAAACTGCTCCTATGAGCATCTGCTCTTAGAGTAACAGTAATCTTTTATAGCAATTTCGTCTTAATTTTTAGTGATGCTCCAAAGCAACTGAAGGGAAAAAACAGGCTAAGGAAAAAAAAAAAGAATTATTTTGGCAGGCATACAGCTTTTTTCCCCTTAACTGTTTATTCATGGCCAGGATCCCCAAAACCATCATAGAGACATGTGGTGTTTGTGCTGTTGCTTTGGTAAAACTAAAACTAAGGGATGTCTGAAGGTTCAGTGGCTGAAGATTAATTTTTCTAACTTTTGGAAGTGCCTTTTGGGCTTTTGCACTCCTGAAAACCAGCCTATTTCAGTGAGAAATGTGGATTTTTAGAAACGATAGCTGAACTATACTAGGAAAAGCCCTACTGTGGTTGCAATAGAAAAGCACTTTACACTGCTACAGCCACCTAAATACCTGAGCAGGTATTAAATGTTGCAAGTACTCTTTTATTGAAAAAATTTATTTACATTAGTGTGTTTTTTCTGTACCCGTTCTGGGAAAGTTCCGCTGGCAAAATTACAGTGTAGAAGGCCGTAGTGAGAAAGCTTTTACCCCAAAATTCTCATTCCTTTGGGATGTGCCTAAAACCTGGGTGCTGTTGGCAAGTGCCCAGCACGAACTGTAAATATCTTTCTGAACAAGGGAGAGGGAGCTGACACCTGGTAATCCCATCATTTTGGTGGGAGCTGTGGAGGGAATAATTGTACATGAATTCTTGTGGAATTTCACATTGCTGTTCCCTTCTCCTGTCTGTTTTGGGTTTTTTTACCCAAAAGAAAAAGTGCTCTAATTTTTTACCATAGTACTATTTTTTAAAAGACCTTTCTGGTACTAAGAATGATGTTGAAATAAATCAGAAGATGATCTAAGCAAAAAATGCAAAAAGAAAGCAGAATGAGGAAATACTGTTGTCCTGTAATTATCCCCCAATGAAAAAACCCCCAACAGACAAACAAACTGCAAGGAAAAAGCAATTTAAATACTTAAATATTGCAAATCTCTTATGAATCCAAAACCCAGAGAGCAAACAGTTCACTCATGGATCTATTTATTTGTTCCTCAGAAGAGAATTTACAAGCCCAAAGGCAGACTGGTGGACTATCCAGCTCCAGCAGCACTGGGCCAGGGCACTGAAGTCTTGGAAGCAGCTACCCCGGTGCCCATCTCTCCTCTATCACCTCAGAGATGAGTGTAAAGGGGCCCTAGTGTTGCAGCAGATGCTGAGCTCACAGGACAGGAACTAGGGGCTGAAATATTAGTCCAGGAAAATCAGCAGAGGCTTAGTCTCTGACTCTGGTGGGGTCTTCATTTTGCTTCATGTGCTCTGGCAGTAGAAAAGCTGCAGTATTCTACTGTCCTGTCATTTATAACCCCATTTCCAAATCTTTTTCAGCCTTTGATGAAGTAAGGCTTCCTTCTTCACAAACACTGATGATCTCAGCTACAGAAAGATAACTTCTTGTTCTACAATGTAGGCATTTACCTTATAATTTATCAATTTGCCATTTATCTCTTTATCAATCCTTATCATCTGTTGCCTGAAGAAGAGAACTCAGACAACCTATGGTAATACCTATTAGGCAATTAGAAAAATTGGAGTGCTGATCATCATATATCTGCATATATAGGCAATGAGGGAGAAAAAACCATTTGTATAATAGTTGAGGTTTGCTTGTTTGTGGCCTGTGTGCTGGTTTCACCATGCTTCTGGTTTGTCCTTCACCTTGCAGCTTGCGAAAAGCAAACCACAAACAATAGGATTTTCATTTGAGTACTACTTGATTGTTCCTAACCAGCTAAGCTAACAGAAATGTGATTTTATGATATTTATTAATAACACTGTTACAATTCTCAGCATATTGTAAAGTCTCCTGGAGTGAAGGTACTTGTGTATAGTTGAAGCTTTTGTACATCAGCCAGCAGGTGATGAAAGCTCCTACAGATGATTATCCCCTCATGTACTTCTGTAAGATGTTCCAAAACAGAGGTAAAATAATTAGATGCTAAATCCCCTGAAAAGTAGAAGAACTACATGGTATTAGATGTATCTTCTTTCTAATATTTTCCACCAAATTTCATTGCCATTCATGCTCACATACAAGGTGAACCCCCTTTTTAATGAGAATTTGTGAATTACTCGAATTACTGAAAGTGCTCACTTCTATTTCAGTTTTAAAGATGGTAGAAAATGTACTCAGAAAAAGTGGTGAAACCAGAAGTTTACACAGCTGATTTACTATACTGGGATTGTTAAAATGCATAATTACTGATACAGAGATGATAGTCTGGTTGGAAATTATATGCCCCTTCAAAAATGCTACCTTTCATTAACACAAAATGCAATCCTCAACTCTTTGCCTCTGTCTGTCTCTAATTTACAGTATATACAGTAGCACAGCACTGTCTTTTATGGTCAAGAAAGGATAGAAAAGAGATGCTGATGAATCTTTGATATTTTAAATAATTTGTCCCATGATAAGAGATAGATGGACTCATCTAAATTCTGAGATGGAAGTATTACTGACCAGATTATAGTGCCTTCTGCCAATTTCTTCTATTTAGTAAAAAATATTCTGCTCAAAGGAGGTGATTGTCCCACTCTGCTCTGCACTGGTGCAGCCTCACCTTGAACACTGTGTGCACCACAATATAAAAAAGACATTAGGCTATTAGAGAGCAAAGCAGGGCCATGAGGATGGTGAAGGGCCTTAAGGGGAAGATGTATGAGGAGGGCTGAGGTCACTTGGTCTGTTCAGCCTGGAGAAGAGGACACTGAGGGGAGACCTCATTGCAGTCTACAACTCCCTCGTGAGGAGAAGCAGAGGGGCAGGCACTGCTGTCTTCTGTCACTGTGACCAGTGACAGGACCTGAAGGAATGGCCTGGAGTTGTGTCAGGGGAGTTTTAGGTTAGGTATCAGGAAAAGGTTCTTCACCCAGAGGGTGGTTGAGCACTGAACAGGCTCCCCAGGGAAAGGGGGAGATAGTGTATAAGGGATAGTGTTCCCTGATTCTGGGAATTGCTTTTTGTCCCTGAGAAAAATGCATTCTTCCACTGATGCAAGTTAGTAGCACTGCTCCCATTGATTTTCAAGTGCCAAGATGTAACCAAGGGCATCCAAGAGCTGCAGATGGTCTTTCTCATCAAAGACCAAACACCAATGTAGCTGCATGTTGTTACTGCTCTCTCTGACCCCACTTCCCTGTGGCAGCCATATGGCTTGGAACCATTCCCTGGGTTCTCTTCCCTCTTGCAGGATACACGTGTGCATCCTACTCTGCAAACCACCCTACATCCCCAGATGGTTTTGTGTTGTTCACTACTGTTCTGATTTTGTTTGTGACCGTATTCATTTCTCCCAGTAACCCTATGATTGTATTTGATAGATTGAAATTTCAGGAGACTTCATCATAGGTGTCCCCATAATATTTATGTTTACATAAGTGTACATTTGCATCACTTTCCACAGAAGCATCCTCATGTAAAAGTTACTTCAGCTTCCCTCTTTTTTTTTTTTTTCTTTCTGGACATATGGTGAACAGTATTGTACATAGCGTGAGTTATTAAATAGTAAGATATTATAGTAAATCAAAGTAAATCTAACCAGTATTACATAAATACAGTTTTTTAGGGCCAAATATCTTCCAAGTGAACTGCAAATGTTATGTTTTTCCTGCAGAAACTACACTATAATATCTTGATGTAGGCAAATGTTCAAGTTTAGCCTTCTGTAACTCCAGCAATGGCTTCCAAAATACACAGCAGAGGTAGTATATTCTTGCCTCATAATTCTGCAGCTATGTCTGAACCTTGCTCTACAAACCTATCACAGTTTCTTTGCAATCAAAGATGAAAAAATTAATGCAATTTTTAAAAATTTAGTTGCTTGTGTAGTCACAAATATACCCTTAGAGAACTGAGTCCTTATTGGCTACAGATTTGATGCTTTGTTTAAAATTATTTGTGACTGGTGTGTGTGGCTATGCATCAGTCTAGACATACTCATGAACTTTGTAGTTATTGCTTGGTACGTGGTACTGTGGAACATCTATAATAGTGCTGTGAGTTTTTATTATTTTTGGTGTATGACTGGTATTTTTTCAGCTTTCTAACTGGCTTTCAGCCAAAAAGAAACAAAACCTCAAATATTTTTTTCTTTTTTGTACAAATTTTTGCACAAGTATTCATGTTAATTTTCCTTGTAGTTGTTATTCATGAGAGTTACTTTTGAATACCTATAAAGAGTAAACAAAAAGCATCAGAAATACTATCATAAACAATCTGTTTTTTCTTACAGCTTATGCGTGTAAATTTTTTGGTTCAAAATTTGTCCTATCCTTATTACAATAACATTTCCAATACCAAATATCTTATATTTACATTCATTTTTTTTCAAAATTGCAAGTGCTAAATGTTGTTGTCAGAGCTATTTCATACAAAAGGTGTCAAAAAAAGTTGGCTGTATGAAATGAGCCTGGTAAGCCCATGAAACAGGCAAGACAAGCAAGAATGTGGGAACTTCCATTCCTTCTTTCTGATTTGTCTATGATACCTGCAAACATGGTTTTAAAAGATAACTGTCCCATTAAGATGGTATATCTTAAACTGTAGTCAGGACCTCACATGTGGTTAAAGTATGGTGGCCTTCTTTTGGATTTTACTTAAATTTCTGCAAAATACAGTTTTGAGCTGATATGAACCATTTTTAAAATCCATATTGAATTCAACAACAATATTGATTGCTTCCATTCAAAACAGCAAAAATAACACTGACATATTGAAATATTCCATATTAAGAGTGGCTGAATTCGATTACAGTGTAAAATGCGAGAGAAGGAAACACTTTTCCAAGATCTGTTTGGGATGAAAGAAGATGATGCAAAATGAATATTTTTGTCAGTAAGAAGAAACTAATAATATTTTGCATTGTGTTAACTTGAAGTTTTACTGGATATTCTTCAGCCTTTATGAGAAGTGGTTTTCTTTCTCACAGTCCGTGACTCATGCAATTGTTCCTTTCTTTGTTCTGAAGCATTTCTCCTCAGCACATAATGACATTTCTGGATAGCTCTGGCTTGTTCAGCTTAGGATTGTCTCACAATTTTCATGAGCTTTTCTGACTGACTAAACTCTTCCCCTTTGTGGCTGCTCTGCATTACTTCACCAGATGTTTTTGTGCTGCAACTTCAGCTGTGATCAAATCTGCAGGCAACAGCAAAATTAGAAGGGTAAGGAAGAGAAGAGCTCCCAGTCAACAGGCCAACTGACTTAGTTAACGTGTGGGAGAGAGCATGGTTTCAACTTCCTAGCCAGATGCAGACCGAAAAAAACCTATCCCAGACCCTTCTGAAGCCTGATCTAAAGTAGGGGGTGGGGATGGTGGTAACAGACCCTGAATCCAAGCGATGGATACAGCCTGTGTGTAAAGCAACAAATCACACATTTATTTCCAAGTATGTTCTCTGCACTTGCTAGCACCCCATCCATATTTCTTGATGAAACTGCAGTTGATGAACTCATCAATTGTTACATCCCAAATACTGGATAGAGGGGTCTGCTTCCTAATCTAAGGAAGAAGAGAGGTGGGGTTGTTAGCTACAGGAGTCTTCTCCACTACTGCCTCTTCAGTGGGTGTGGTTGCAATGTGCAAGAGAAGAGACAAACCTAGGACTTCTGGCCTTCATGACAGCAGCCTCTCAACAACAAAGTGAATGCCCCCTTCCATTCAGAAGCATAGTACATACCCCTGAGAAGGCATTTCAGAAGGAGCTTCCTCTGTGTGCTTTGATGTGCAAGCCAGTCAGCAGGTCTGCTCCAACTGTATCAGACAATGCATTGTGTTCAGGTCAGCTACAGAAGGGATTATAAGAACTGATGTGAGAAGCAGCCATGAAAAAAGCTGTTTTCCACAATACTGTGCTTGTGATATAGTCAAGAAAGTATCTGTGATGTACAACGTCCCAGTTTCTCTACAGAGTTCAGGGTCCTCATGCTCAGGTAAGATCAGGTCAACTTGGAACAGGTGGAGAAAGAGTCAACAAGGAGTCAGGAGAATGGAAGGTCTCCCTCTGAAAGAAAACCAAAAGCACTAAGTGTGTTTAACCCAGAAAAAAATCTTTTTTGAGGGTTATACAGCTGCCTTGTAAAAATGTAAAACATGGTTGAACAGAAACATGAGATACCATTCCCCAACATTTTTATTTTATCTATATTTGATTTTCATATGGTAGTAGTGTGCATTCACTATCTCTGCAGCGAAGGCATTCAATGTGCACCACATTTAGGTAATAATTTGGGAGAATTAAGAAGGAGCAAGGTCATTATATTCTAAAAATATAACCACCTTTTCCTAATTAGTGGCATATATGAAGTCATGGTTTATAAAATCAAAGCTGTATCAAAAGTAGCTCAAGAAAAAGGGGTCGTTCAGAATTACCAATGAAAATCCCTTAGTCTCCAACATTCATGCTGACTTCCCCTTTCCCAAAGTGTCATGAAACATCAGTTGTGGTATTCAGTTTTCCCCAAAAGTCCTATACCTCATGTGGAGATGCTATAAAGTGCACTAAATTTATCAACTGTTCTCTATGCTTGTGGATGCAGAAATCCATGCCATTCTATCCCTATTAAATCACACACCAAATGAAAGTAAATGTAGTGATGTTATGGCAAATAATTTGCTGGATTTTTTGGTACCTTTCAATGTAATTGAACATATGGTGAATAACCCTCATAAATAGCTAGATATTATTAGCCCTGCTATATGGATTCCGTGTTACAGGGAAAGGGAAGCAAGAATTTATATGAGGGTTTGTGCAAGGTCACACTACAAGTACATGTGGATAAATTACCTCTACAGAAACAGATATACTTCTCTGGGTAAAATTCAGCAGCTGTCTGACCATGAGCAAAAACATAAGGCAGATGAGAACCTCAACCACTCAATCCCCATGCTGTGATTTACATAAGGTAAGCAGATGGGCAGCAATGGGTGAGATCTGAATTTCTCCAGAGAAAGCATTCAAGAAAAACCAAACAGGATAAACTAGAATAAATTCATGTGCTCATTAGTCTTCATATGGATACTCTCAAAAGCAGCACCGGTAGTTACCGTTTCACCTTTTGCAAAGTCATGGAATTAAGAATTACCGAAGCAGCCACCAGAGTGCACCAGAGACATTTTAGAGCAACTCGCAAGGAGAGCGAACAACCGAAGAACTGTTCTCCCTTTTCTTGTGGTCTTCTTTTGTTTTTGTTACGGGAAACGAATCAGCTCTTTAAATGTGTGTGTGGAGGGCAGTGAGGAAGAAGGTGAAGATTCAGAAAGCTAGGGAGGCGTCACTTCTCTTACCTGTGCCCATATCCTTGCAGTCGCTTCAGTGACAATTGTGTCTTGCTTGCTAAATTCCACTGTGTATTGAACTGCTACCTGATAATAGTAGACATATTTTTTCATGAAAAAAATCCTGTGAAAATTTGAATATAGGTTGCACATTAGCTTATGGGGTCAGACCATAAAAAATGTTCACCATGTGCTGGCTAGCAAACACGTTACCAGCCTTCTGTGTACAAGTCTGCTTTCTGTGTACACATGTGTGCCTTCTTCCCCACCTTTGCTATTCAGGGATGTGTAAGCCGATCTGAAACACCTCCTACATATCAGTACATTTTGAAACACTGACTACTCCACATTGTGTATGCCATATGGTGCACATTGTAACTGAACGTTGCATCTTCCATATTTTGAAGGGCAACATAAAAGCATTAAAGGTGAAGTTTATCAGACAGATGTGCACATCCACATGTGACCTACTCATGTAGTCAGCCTTTCTAGTCAGTGGAAATAAATGGACAATTCTGGCATATGATTCCTCTTTACGTGCTACAGTGGAGGTCTAACATAGGGCAGAGGATTTTACCCTCTAAAAGTGCATTTCTCTCATGGGCTTTCAATGGAACATAAAATCAGTTGCATCACTCTTGACATCAAGAGTTAGGTAACCTGTAATCTACATTTTTGTATTATTCCTAGCACTGATAATTAACAGCTGCAGAACACTCTTCTCATAATCGTTCTTTAGGTAGTGGAGTGCAGCAATACAGGAAATGCAAAGCTTAATAAGGGTTCAATTTCATCTTACAGTATACAAACAACTTTCCATTTCATGTCTTTTCTGGCTGCTGGCTGAAACCCTGGAAACATAATTTGGACAATGGAAGCACTGCCATTTTATTTCAAAGTGAATTTGGTGAGTGAGCTGATGAGACATTTTCTGCTCAGTTTAAAACCCAACTAACAAATGCTGGAATAGATAATAGGAGGGAAATGTTGAAACTCTCCTGCATTAAAAATATACTTTAAAAGTCCAGTTGTACTTTTACTTTAGCATTGCACTGCTTGTCAAAATGCTCTTGGAGAGGGGGATTTCTAGACCTCAGCAGGAACAAATCCATCTACTGCCATTGAAGTCAGCCTGTTAATTTAAATTCGTCAGCTGACTTGTTGCTATCTCCTCTAGTCAATTTTTCTCAGTGGGTTGCATTTTTATCTGCTGATAATTAGGACATCATTAAGAACTAGAATGTGAAAAATCACCTAACACATGTTTTAAAAGAATAATCATATATTTATACAAAACATGAAAATCAGTGTGATTTATCTTTTTATTTGGGAAAATTTAAAAAATGGAAATAAATCGCTCTTCAGTGAAGAATCAAAAGCATATGCTGAACACATGCATATTCAAACCCTGTAAAGCAGCAATGTAGGATGGCACTGCTGAGAAGTTCTCTTTTTAGCAGTTGTTTTGTAAAGAGAGCACTAAGCCTGAGAACACTGCAAGGTGTGCTTGGCTTTGTTGACTGATTTTATTGAGTGTAAAGGCAGTGCATGACATCTTAATCTAAATATTTAAACTCTTTGAAGGAGTCTTGGATGCTGATTTGATAGACTGATTTGTAATCTCCTTTCTAAATGAAATATCCTCCTTTTATCCTCCTTTTAGCACATAAACCTAAATGCCTTGAATGGTGCATTCTTACTAGTTGATTGCAGAGTTATAGAAGTTATAGAATAGAGTTATAGAATAGTTTGAGTTGGAAGTGACCTTAAAGACCATGTAGTTCCAACCCTCCTGCCATGAACAGGGATGCCACTCACTAGATCGAGTTGCTCAGGGCCCCATCGAATCTGGCCTTGAACACTTCCAGAGATGAGGCATCTATAGTCTCTCTGGGCAAACTGTTCCAGTGTTTCTCCACCCTCTGAGTAATGATGTTCTTCCTAACCTCTAATCTAAACCTGCCTGCTTTCTCTTTAAAACTATTGTCCCTTGTCCTGTCACTATCTGCCTGTATAAAAAGTCCCTCTCCCTACTTTTAAAAAGCCTCTTTCAGGTACTGGAAGGCGTCAGTGAGGTCTCCCCAAAGCTTTCTCTTCTCTGTGAACAACCTTACTTTCCAAATAAGCATGCCAGGACCTTATTAAGAAGAAAAATATTAATGGCAAACTCAGGAATTAATTACTTTAGTCAGATTTAGGCAGAAGATATACCAGTGAAAGAGAGTAGTGATATTCCTGTCAGTTTACAGCAATAATACATCTGTAGGTCAAAATTATCTATTTGTCCCTAGTGTAAATTGGGAATAATTTAATCAAAGAAAACCATGCTGGTGTTACGCTGTCATAACAGGACTGAGTTTGATCCTATCAAGTAGTATCAGGAAGAAGTGTCTAGAGTTAAGCTCATAAATCCACTTCTATGTTTGAACTATGTCATAATAAAGACAGATATAAGGAGGCAACCAGTATCTCTCATGATTTTACCAGTAATTTAATCCCTCTTCTCATTTTTTAATAGGACTTTTTTCTTTCTAGCTCCTTTTCTCACTCTTCTTGTGATACGCTAACAAAAGCTTAAGCTATCTTACTTCCTACTCTCCAGTTGACTGGTACAAACTCATTCTGGGTTTTGCCTTTCCTAATCTCCCCCACACCCCAAAAAAGGCAGGTTCTTCCCCTTCTCCATTTGCCGCAAAATTGTCTTTTAAGCAGCCCCTAGTGACGCCACATTGACTACATCTTGTTTCTGCATTCTTCTTTTTACAGCGAGGCTGCAGCATGTTGTGGTGTGCCTTAATTATGATGTGTTTTAGGATGCTTATCAAAGAAAAAGCAGTTTACATTTTTGTTCTTATAGCACCTAATATATATTTAGTTTGGGCAAAGGGCTTTGGAAAGCATTCATTAGACATGGAATGCTCTAAATGTTTTACTTTTGCTTCTGTTATATGTTAGTTATTTTTTAAAGGAAGTTTTATAACTAAGTGGGGTATTTGGCATGCAACCAGTTAGCTGAAGCTTTAGACAGGGCCAGGTCCTAAGGACCCTGGTACTTAGGCTTTGTTTTTCTCATTCAGTTTAAAAGAAAAAAATTGGGTCCTTCAGAAAATAATTTTGCATTCTGCATATGCTATTTAACAATTAACCACATGTACATTTAAAGAAAGAGCCAAAGGCACCAGCAGATAGGAGTGCTAACATATGTTAATAGGATGTTTTCTCACCTCATGCTGATGTATTTGCATTGTGAGCAGTGAAAACAGAAGAGTCTTGTGTGCTTATGTGAGAAGTTAGGGTAATTTTTGCCTTTGGGACACAGCCTGAGATGTAGAGAGAGTGCAGTACCTTTGCAGGGGGAGTACAGGGAAATATTTTCACAGTCCTAAGTTTTGCAGTGGTTTCATGTCCTTGTTTTTGTGAGTGTGTAGGTACATGCAGACAATTTGTCTCAGTGCTCTTGGTGCATACTTCTAGTTAAACTATTGTAGCCATAGTACTAAGCCACTGCTGAAGCTGAACTGAAGCTGTGCCTTCTCTTTTACCCATTCCCTTTGGAGAAGGAGAACATCTGTGGAGGTGAGGCAGCCTCTTTCCTATGCATTGTAAATATAAAAAAATTAAAGAATCATGTAGTTAAAAATTGACCCATTCCTTTTTCTAATTTATATGCACAGTGTACCTGTTGGTACTAATGTCTTTTTAATATTTTTTTTCATTTCATGTGAAAATTTTGATTAAAAATTAACAATACAAAAAATATTTTAGCCAAAATACCTTGGCTAGCTGCCGACAGATAAAACATCCAAGAAACCACAGAAGAGGCAGGCTTTTTTAAAACTAACCCAACTTTCAATAATTTATATGAATTTAAAACTAAGGCAGCACATGACCCTAAGGTGTGTGAGAAACGAAAAGGCAACTCTGTAATGGTTGGCCTATTGAACGTCATCCAAGTTTTCCTGTGCTTGTAATGTTGGGGCTCTTCTCAAAATTTAATGGCAACTTTACCCTTTTTAAAGAAATCGGGACGTCCTGTTTGGTATTCTGTGGAAAGTCCATCATCAATGGCAAAATTCAGTTATGTCAGACTATGACCCCTCCGAAGTCACCAGCTGTAAGTATCAAGGACTCTAGAGCACAAACTGATGTTGCTCAAACATGACCACGAAGTTCTGCCTGTTTGCTTCTCTGCTGGGACCAACTCCACAGTGGCCGTAGGATGAGATTTCTGCGCTGCTCCTGCAAGGCAGCTCTGTGCTGGAGAACAGCTGCACAGAAAACTGCGTGGTCCATCCACAACCTTGCATGCAGCATTCCAATTTAGGTGCACAAGGTTTAAATGAGTGAAGGTTCAGAACTCCATACCCATGTGCTCTGGAACACCTCAAAGAGCCCAGCACCGAACTTTGCAGGTTTTAACTGCAAGCAAAGCAGTTGCATGATTTGTTTGTTTTAAAAGGAAAAAAGTAAACATAATGCAAATTACACTCATATTGAAGTTGATCCATTCAGTTTTAGAACAAACCGATAATAATTCAGACAAATCATATGCATATGTGAACGAGGGCACAAATTACAAATATAAATAGCATATGTACATTTACATGTTGCCATGGAAAAAAACAAACAGGTTTGGGTGTTGTGTTCTAGGTCTTGCCTTACCAATTCAAAACTAATACCAAGGCAGTGAGTCCCATTTCATCAGAGCATGTACCGAGGCACAGAGGAGGTTTTGCCCACCAAAAAGGCCGACCCAATGCTGCGCTGCTCCGGCTGTCACTGGTTGATAGAGCGTGACCTTGGAGCTAATGGCGGCTGGTTTAAGGCCCAGCAGCTCTGAGGCAGCTCAGTCAGCAGTGTCCTTGCTTGACATTATACCCTGTCGTGATTTTATTACGAGAGCTTGTCATTTAAAAAAATAAACTATTTTTTTGTGTGTGTCTGGAAAGTCAAAGCACTCACAGAATAATGTTGCGATTCAGTGAAAGCGATAACGTACAAAGCAAACCCTGAACACATTCTTTATTTTTCTTATTGCCGAGCCGCACCTGACACACGGCAGCCTCGGAGCGCAGCAGCTCGCCCGTGGCAGCTGACTCGGGGCTGAAAGGCCACCGACTTTTCTTTAATTGACTAATTTCTCTGCGAAACCTTCAAACAAACTCCAGCCTGCCCGGAGGACGCTGGTTTCCCGCACCCCGCGGCGTGTNCGGTGTCTCCAGAAGGGATGCGGCGGCGAGCGCCATGAGCTGGCGGTCCGGCTCCCGCGGCGTGGTCCTCACCGCCTACCACCCCAGCGGCAGGGCCGGCGACGCCCCCGGCGGGGGAGTGGAGGTGCGGGCGGGCGGCAGGGAGG
>VZRQ01009360.1:0-89849 GCA_013397975.1 Machaerirhynchus nigripectus | reverse complement strand
TTTTTTTTTTTTTTTAATGTGATAAACGTGAGGAAGGTGCAGGTAAGGACAAGACAAACTTTTTAAAGCATTTGTCGTTGAAACTGATAATGGCAAAAGCCGGTTTCCCATACATGGAGGCTGAGGACCTCCTAGTGCCCCACAGAACATGTTTGATATAGGCAGAAGTCACTGCTGGCTGTTCCATAGCAATGACCAGAGGGACTGCTGTGTAAAGAACTGACTTTTGTCTTTATGGCCCATTCAGTTTTGCCTCTTCCTTGCTGCAATTGTCAACAAAGGTCCCATTGATAAAGACGGGACTTTTAATAATGCTGAGAAGCCAGCTGAAACTGGGAAGGTATTGAAACTGGCACACTGTTTCCATGTGTGCATAGGAAGAGTGTGTGTGATCAAAGAGATTCTAATCTGATTAAAAGAAGATTAAAGGAAGTACAGTGGGTCACCTGGACAAAAGATAACAGATGCACTGTGATCTATCACACCCAAGAGTCCACAACAGAAGCAAGGACTGAACTGAGAAATACTTCCTACCCCATGTTAGAACCACAAAGTGCTCTTTTTATTGAGGTACTTCCTTCTCCATGACTAACGTTATATCTCAACCTCACTTGAAGTCCTGATGTCATCTTAGCTACATCTATAAGGGCTCTGCAGACCTGGCCATTTCCAATGGAATGGAAAATATGTACATTTTTGCAAGAAACCATAAAATCTAGAAACTTCTCTGTTGTTGTTTGTGGCGTTTCTTCACCTCTCATAACTCTCCTCAAACTCCCCTTGGAAGAGGAGGGATAAGATAAAAAAATGCTTTCCCTGCTCCTTGGGATAACTTCTGAGTAAAGATGTGTATCTGTAGACTGCTAGGATCAGTTCGCCTTTTCTTTACACATCTGGATACGTGTCTCTAAGCAGCAGGCTCTTACCCCCTAGAGGCCCTGGACACATGAGCACAATCCCTCTGTGCAGTCTTAAGAAACTTGTCTCCTGTGCTAATGCCACACCATTAGGAGCAGCAATCTCCTGAGAGTCCAACTCCTCCGCAGCTGCTTCTGCGGACAGCCTCCTGGGTAAACTGGGACGTTGCCAAGCAAGTACTAGCAATCCTTCACAAATTTTTCCGATTTGGATTAAGAGAAGGGGAAATAAATGTGAAAAGTGGTCTCACTTCTGTAATTATAGCAAACAAATGTGCATGTTTCAGCTGTGCAGAACAGAGGATTCCCACAGTTTGCCTGAGTTCCACCATGACAATAGCACAGCTTTCCAGGCCATGCACATTTGCCACTTAGCTCATTAAACTAAAATCCTAAAGGATACCTCTCTGCTTTTCTGCTGTGCCGCTCTAAATTTGAACCTTATGCCTGTTTCTCCTGTTTTTGTTAACTAGAATCTCTAACTCCATGGTCCTGGTTGACCCACTCCCTCCTGCCATGCATCCCCAGTGTCTTCCGCTTCTGAAGTGAGAGAGATTGGGAGTACTTTCATGGGAACAGAGAGGGAGGGGAGTGGCCACTTGTTCTCTTTTGGTCTTTCTAAAAACAAACAAACAAACAAAACTTTCTTGAAATGTAACATTTGTAACATTTCTGTGGGATTTCTCTCCCACCCGCTCCACCCCATTATTCTAACTACTTTCCTTCTTTGTCAGCATTCCCAAGATGTGCAGAGCTGCATGATACTGATAATGCTCAAACCCATATAATTCTGAAATACTTTATGGAAATAAGTTCTCCTGTTAGGCACTTCACACTGTGTAAGTGGACTGGTTCTGCAGACCAGATGTATTTTGTTACTGATGTGAAATTGAGCTTATTTTACCGTTTTAAAAAATAAAAAAATGAGAACAACTTTCAATATCTAGTGGTGTTAATTTGAAAACTCCGTAAATTTTAACAGGGATCAGAATATTAGGAAGCCAATGTAATACAGTACCAGTTGTAATGAAGCAGCCCTTTTGGAAAGATTAATAGAGAAACTATCTTATTTTTTTCATAGGCATTCAAAACAGTGAATGCAAGAAATTCCTTTGTCTTTAGAAGGAAGTGTAACACTGGTGCATCGTGGAAAAAGCAATATGTTGGCTGTGCTCCAAGCAAAGTGACATCCTAGGAAAGAAAGAGCCATACTTCCTATCCATTTCTTTTTCCTTCAGGCATATGAGAACTTTTGCTTCATAAGACTTAATATTTTACTAATCTAATAGATTGTTGAGCTACTTTTCTGTTCTGGGTTTTTTTCCGCCCCTCAAAGGCACAGTGAGTCTGTGAAATACTTTTTGGAAAGGCTTAGCTTACCATTGGTTCAGTAGGCTAAAATCTAGAACAGCCTCAGTGTGATTACTTCCAAGTTTGTCAATTTAGGGACATTGCCTGAACAGTAGTGAGGTATAAAATAGCATCAGAGCTGCCGTCTTTGCCATAGAGAACTTTATTTTGCATTTTGCTTTAATGTAGAAGTTAAAGGATTATCTTTATATGGTGTAGATATTGGTTGTGGGTGATTTCTGTGGTCTACCTAAATATTTATCTTAAGAATTTTCTCAGAGAAATCAAAAAGGTGGGATACACAGTATCAAATTCAATTTTAATAGCTGTCTTTTCCATATTGCCTTAATTAGCTTACTTTCCAGTTTTAACCTGTTAGATTCAGTAATGCCTTATTGGCTGTCATGCTACTTGCATTTTGGTGTCCTTTTCTTTATGATATCCATGCACAAAATTTTAAATAATTTCTGTCTTCCCATGGAACCGTTTGTTGTTATATGGGCTGGGGAATCCAAGAACGAATCAGATAGGTTTCGGTCCAAAACTCTGTTTCAGTGACTGACCATAGGTATGTCACTCTCATACATATGAAATCCAAACCTGTAGGCATAGGTTCCAGTGCCATTTAGGTTCCTGGGGAATTTTACCCCATCTGCTTTCGCAGAAATCACCACAGGTCCTGTGTCATATTTTCCAGCCACATGTAGGCGTTTCAGATAACAACATTCTCCTCATGTGACTGCGTGGGCTTGCCCTCAGGCAATCAAATGCCATCCAGAGGGTCTTTTACAGGACTGTTTCTCTCCTGAAGAGTGAATGTGTGTGTGTATGCAACTATCTGTAAAAATGTCTTTTGGATGTGATTATAAGGCTGAAACCAAGCCTGGAGTATTCAGTGCATGGGGAATAGATTTATAACAAGTGAATGCATGCAGTGTGCGTGTAGAACTGCACCAACACACCAGTGCATGAGGCAAATAAACTTCTGCTGCATGGCATTTTCAAGAGCCAAGCCTAAAATGCAAACTGAGTAATAGGTAAATGATTCTGAATGTGTTGGCCACTGGAGATTGAATTTCTTTCCCCTCCATACCTGTCTCCTATTTGGGATGCTGCTGTTCCATGTTGTCTCCTGTGCTGCACCAGCTTGTCATGTGACAGCCTCCCTGTGTCTGTTTCCAGTGAGTCACTGTGCTTGCTCACCAGCATGTGCACTTTTGCTGCCACTTCAGTGCACTGCATTAACTTACGCGGGAAGACCAGTTTGAGTTTTGAAGCTTTGCAAGCCAGTGCCTCTTTCACCTTGTGTACTTCCAAGGAGCCTGTAAATCTTCGTATTGCTGATAATTTAAGAAAGACTCCAGTTTCACAGAGCCTAGGCTGCTCCTCCTCAAAGGCTCTGCAATTCTATGCCTTCTTTGCCTTATTTAAATCTTGCATTTGGTTTGCTGGTACTCACTTGCGAGATGAGAACAATGAGTTGAGTTTCCCTGAGATGGAACTAAACACCAGGCCAGTTCTGGAAAAGAGTGTTGGCTGCCACCTCAGGTCTCCTCTTTTGAGTGACACCTGCTAGTCAGGGCCTGCAGCTCCTGAGCTTCACCATCCTGCTTTGTTACTGATCCACCTTACTTTGGGAGACACCAGCTGAAGTTTGCATCTGTGTGGCAGTGGAAGCAGGCAGTCTCAGTTGGGTTTTGTTGTAGAAAAGTGACCCTTTTTTGTGGGTTACTGTATAAGTCTGCATAAACAAAAATATTTAATTTTATATATCTTTGTAAATACGGGCTTTAAACACTTAGTAGTGGTAGCATATGTGTTCAGTTTGGGGGTGGGTGACAAATGAGGGACATAAAATATTTGGTGTTTCTACAGACAGCTGTGGTCTAAATTGCTCACTTGGTGCTTAATCTCTGAGTAAGAAACCCGAATGATGGATGTCCTTTGAGCGCGGAGAAATAACAAAGACTTCTGCTGTGAATTGCCCACAAGATACGATTTTTTTCAAACATTGACCATAATACACATTACAGATCACACGTACAAGCGGAGTTTATTCTTTCCTTACCAGAATAATCTGCCTCATTCTTTGTTCAAATGTTTGCTCAGCTTAATCTGAAGTCTTAATAGTTTGTATCTTAAGCCAAGAAGAAATCTAGCAGTAAGCATGAAATCATACCTTTTTTTCAAGGTCATTTGCCATCTCCTTTATTTCACAGAGAAAGGTTCTCATTCCTCTCCCCCTCTTTTCCTACCAGTGACTCACTCTTGGAATTGAAAACCAGTGAAATCCAGTATAAGGGAGTAAAGTACTGTGAGGGATACATGTAATGCTCAGTGTACCAGCAGCAAACTCACAAGCTGATTACTCACAACTGCCTTAAGTTGGTGGAGCATTTTGCAATTTCATTTGCAATCTGCTTGTACAGAAGGGATTCCAGGTCCCCTCCATCATCCCAGCCATTGTTGTTCCTAACCCCTGTAACCTTTCATGGTGCCAGTATACAGATGGCTCAGCACAGTACCTTCCATGTGTTGTTTTGCTTCTATGGAAGCAGAAGGAACTATCTGCAGAGAGAAGATCCATCCATCCCACTTTAGCTGATTTTACAAAACCACCTCAGTCTTTTTATCTGCTACAGGTTTTGCATGAGCACAGTCTTCATCTGAATACATTAGAAAAATCTTCCCTGCCTTAGGTTTGCCTGCTAATTTGAACAATGTTTATTGTCCAGTGCTTACTGACATCTTCAGATAGAGCTCACAGGCAACAAGGCAAGAAGTCGCTTTGTTTCGAGTTGGTTTTGTGTCTTTTGTGCTTCATGCATGTATAAATATGGAGTATATGGCAGACCCTTAATGTGTTGCTTGATTACTGATGTATTAATCCTTGTAACTTGATCTACCGACAGCAAGATGTGGTATCCCCACATTTCCTGCTTCTTTGATTCTGGATTCCTGCTTCATGGGGTTCCCCATGCCCCAGTTTGCACCTTATTTCTTCTTTGAATTTATCTTGCTCCTGCCTTTGGTTCTTGCTATGTCTTGCCAAGCGATTAAAAAGCCCTCGTAGTGCCTGTTACCTATGGTCAGCTTTCTGCTCAATTTTATTTTGGTGGGCAGAGGGAATGATTCTCTTTGAGCCTTTGTTTCTTCAGTCTGAAAATCCTTTTTGTGACACTTGTCCTCAGCATTTTCAGCATCGATCTTTAAATTTGCCCTCCTACCTTGCATCTCCTTCACTCCCCAGCATGAATTATATGCAGTGCCTCAGTGTCAGTCTCATGAGTGTCACCTACACAGGTAAAATCACTTCCTTGCTGCTAATTACCACTTTAGCTAATTGTTTATATAATTGCAGCCATGCCATCTTGTTTTTCTAAGAATCCTGGTGGAACTCCCTTCAACTTGCATGTCATTTTTGAGCCCTAGATCTGCTGAAACTCATTCAGTGCAGTCCTCGTTGTGCAGACATGGTCACTGTTTCTTGCACTTAGACATCCGTTCAGCATCTGTTAGTATGATAAAACAACATTATTTCAACAAGCCCAGATCAGTAGGTGGCTTAGATTATTTTATGTCATGGGTGTAGATTTGATTTAATGTCCTTCACTATCAGGGCAAACAGTCTATTGAGTTCTATATGTAGTCAGACAGACCCTAAATAGATACAAACAAGAGTAACTCTGCTCAATCAGTAGAGCTACATATAATAAAAGAGGAAAATAAGGGCCCTCTGTATATAGGCTTTCTTTTTTATTTTAATAACATACAGAGTATGAAATGTCATGTTTGTCTAGCTATTACAAACGAGAAACTGAAAGGCTTTTTTAATATTTTAATTATGGGCTTTCCCTTTTTTGTTTGAGTGTGTACAAATCTTAATGATACTGAGCATAATACAGTATATTACTAGATGTGCTGTTATAAGCATATAGACTTTATGCAAAACCAGAATGGAACGGATCCGTTCCAGTGCCAGAAGAGCTGTGTAATTCTGAACTCCAGCGTTCTAAGTGTGGCATAATAGAATAGTTACTTGTTTCTCTAAGTTCTTTCTCTTTGATGAGCAGAATTGTTAAATTTGTTTTTTAGTAAGACTAATGATGTTTTCAGTCTGCTGATGTTGGCACTAGATTAACAATGTTATAAACTATTACTATTGCCAATACTCTTGTTTTGTAATTGTTACTAGTGAAGCAGGAGCTGAAAGCTGTAAGGTTTTAAAAGGTTACTCGTACATGTTTGGATAAGATTTGCAGTGCCAGTACCCTTCTCTATTATTGGTGCTTTTTTTCACTGGAGTTATTAAAAGTGCGCCTTCGGGGTTTTTTTTGTCTCTGCAATGCTACCACTGAAGAAAGGCTGTAATTACAGTAAGTGATAAAGCAAGGTCCCCCACCGTGAGTGGTGGCAGATTCAGCTGTGCATGACTCACTGACTGTCATTCCAGACTCCTCAGTAAATCTGCTTGGCCAGGGGAAGAAAAATTCCCTGCTCATAAGATTTGAGTACTTGCAGAGTGCCAACAGGCTGTTTTGTGAGGGCTGCTGGTTGCAAGAAACCCGCCTTGGAGTCCTGGTCTCAAAATAATCATGTTCAGGCAGGGAATTTAAATACTTACAGCCAAATAAATGGGGAGAAAAAGGGAGGATTTGTTTCTTAGTATTTGGAGGTGTAAAAAATTGACAGACGTGATTAATTCCTTAAGTAAAATTTTAGCCACCATTTTCTGAGGTATATTTTTGATGATATTCTGAGCAGCTTGTGGGATGAGCACCTCTGCACTCCCCAAAAATGTTGAAGTTATGAACTTATTTTTTGATTAGGGTTTTGGGCTAGGTCCCTTGTATTACAGCAGAATAAAGGCATACACAGAAATATATAAGCACCTGGTCATATTTTCATGTGTGTGTAAGCTCCTCAATATTCCCTCCTGTTCTGTGACTGTTCCCTGCTCTTCCTGATACAGCATCCCAATCCTGTTAGACTAAAAATGATTTCTTGGTAATTTCAGATGTTCATCTGTCATCTTTCTCCAACAGCCTTCTTTCTTAGGAAGGCTACTTAGGCCAAAAGATGACAATAAAAATGTGTTAAAATGTTTCCTCTGCAGGGGCCCCAGTATCCTTGGGGAACTTAAAATGGTTTGGGGTGAAGAATTTGAGGTGAAGTACTTGAGGAGGAACAAGTCTGGATGTTTTCAGCGTACTTGGAATAGTGGTTGAAGGTACACCACACATGAGAAAGCAACAAAGTAAAACAAAGTTGTCTTCAGCAAATAAATAAATACCTTATTGTGCATACTCAGTGCCAAACTGCAGCAGAACAGTTAGCACATTTTGCTTGATTTAGCATCAGTACAACTTTAATTTACCACTCCTCCAACTCCTTCTTCCAGTCCAGCAGTCCTCAAACACCCAGACAGCTTTTACTCTGGCTTTGGGAAGTCAGATATTTTGAATTCATGTCCCTAGTTGAAAAACAAGACAACAGTTAGGACGATGTATGAGAATTGTCTGGTCAATGTTTAGCAATATGTGCTTAGTAAAGTACATTGCTCAAATTTTAGTGTTTTTAATCAGTTGGTGGTTTTTAACAGATTTGTATGTAATTGTCAGAACAATGGTGGGACTCAAGGGCACTGATGAAGTATCATGTGTATCAGAAATTCTCTGCCTTTAATAAAATACAACAGCAAGGTCCAGGAGTCTACTGTAGCCAGAGGTAACAGGGAGCTTTGCCCCTGGGTTAAGAAAGTGCAAGGTTAGATTTTAGCTGCACAAATAGGCTTGCAGTAGCCCAAGAATTCAGGTAATAATTGTGGTTATAGCTGTAATTACGAGTCTGTGGTTCCAGATACAAAGCAAGAGGCTTGGAACAGTAACCATAAGCTTTGGCTATTGAAGAGAGAGGAAGCCCTGTCAGTGCTGTCACACACACACAGCTGTGGCTCAGTGGCCAGTCACAGCAGGACACCAGAGCTATGTTTACCACAGGCCAGTGGAAGATATTTTCTTTCTCATGAGTTGCACAGAAGATGAGAGGTCTTACAGATCCATAGTGTAGCTTCTGAAGTCTCACAGCCGGCTTGCCTTTGCCACAGCTGGATAAGGGAACACTGATAATGGTGTTATCATTGTGGGAGTGGTCATCCCCATCATTATAATTCATTCGGAGGGTGGGCTTTAATGCCCTGCTAAACTCATTCAGGTGGCTTGCCTGTGTTACCTTCTCCTGAGAAGCCTGTATTTCAGGGAGACTTGAGGAATATCTTAATGTTCTGTTGAAAAGAGACAATATTTGATGAAACTTTTAATGTCCTCTCAGTGTGTCTCCTAAGGCTTGTTCTGAATGAGCAGAAGTTTTGATGTGCAATGATGTTGGGTGCAGGTTGTGGTCATAGTAGGCTGAGATAAATGGGGGCTGGAAAGAGTGGGGAGCACCACTGAAAGTAGAATTTCTTTCCATCTCTCACTTACACCATCCTAATAGTTTTATTACCCTGACATTGGCATATCTGAGTTGACTAAAGAAGGTTGAGCTGGGTTAACAAAAAATTCAACTGAAAGCAATGTTTTTTGTAACTGTTGTTTTTGGGCAGATTAGTTCCTTAGCCTAACTCAGCAAGTTACTGCATCAATGATGGTGTTGGCACGAGGGGAGTGAAGGAAACTCACAGGAAAGGGGGTTTGACAGAATCCTCTGGCAGCAGCCTACATCTGTGCCATCTTAATGGGATCACTCTGGGGCTGTGATTTGACAAGTTAACTCATTTTTTGAGTCCTAGTAGTGGCTGTGGCCACATCCTGTGAGACGCTCATCTGATATAATTTAGCTCCATTGGTTCAGTTTTGTTGAAAAGATATTTGATGGCTTAACTTCGTACTGGCAGGTTTTGAGTCAGTTCGTGTACAGCTTGTCCTTTAACAACCACTCTAAAGCTGGCGTAAGCTTCGTCTCCAGCTCATTTAGTCCTGACTCATGCTGTTCAGTGATTCAGTCATGTGCATGGCCTCTGCCTGCAAAAGGCAGGCTGTGATTTGAGAACAGGTCCTTGGAATCCAGGTGTGTTACACTGCAGGGAAAGCCTGCAGTCCTCCTACAGAGCTGCTGATAACCTGCCTTCCCCTCATTATCTGCACGTGTCACCATGCAGCCTGCCTGCACACTACCAAAAGAAACAAAAGCCCAGCTTGGATTCCCGCAGACTTTAAAGAGGTAAATGAAAGTGCAATTTCTAAATTATGGTTGGTCATTCATTGATAAGCTCTGAAAAGCTTGCTGATCTGTGCCATGTTTAAACACACCTTTCTTTGCTCTGAACTTTGCACTGGAGAGATTGCTTTGGTTTCTTAGTGCCCAAGGTAGTGCACAAAAACAGTATTAGGAATGAGAAGTATAATCAGAATAGCTTGCATGATTTCCTATAGGAAACACAACCTAACTTTTCATTTCAGTAATGTTTTCTGGTTTAAGAGTAAAAAAGACTAAGATATTAAATTTCAAGGACATTTTACAAATATAAGTAATTGATAATATTATGTACTAATGAAAATGTCCAAGCATCTGTCCAGTGCCTGTCTTCCCCTTTCTGGAAAGGGTATTTACACTGTGTTACTTGTTCTCCTTTGAGGTGAAAGCTAAGAAAGGGACCGTATTTGTTTGAACTCCTTACTGTGGATGGTACATACAAGAACAAACTAACACAGAATCTTTTTTTCTCCTAGTAAGTAGGAGCTGCTTGTGCAAGTTTAAGAGAAACTATGAGCTTCATGCTGTGAAAGCTGGTATTTGGCAGTTTGGAATTGAAATTAGAAAGCAGCTTATGAAGATGTATGGTATTAAAATTCGTCTGATTTGTCAGAGTGTTTTGGTTTTTGGGTCTTGCTTGAGTTTTCGAAGAGATTGTTTCAGCAGGCTTTGTCTTGTATTAGGGAGTGTAAGAAAAAGATTCGCTTACATATTTTTGCTCATGTCTGTTTGCAGAACTATTTGATACAGATCTCAGTAAACACACCTCAGTATATAGCTTGTTAAAATTACTCTTAATTTAGAATATATGTGTATACTTAATCTCTGACATTCAGATTAGGCATAAATTCAGTTCTGGTTGTATGATTTTGCAGAAGTTGCTAAGTGAGATCCGGTCAGTTAGCAGGTGAGAGTTAGGTAGGGTAAAAAAGTGCATCTGGAGCCAGACTGGTGGTCAGCACAGGGCTGTGACAGCGAGACGTGGGGTGTGGAATGGGATGAAAGAGGGTGACAAAGCACCCAGCATAAGCAACCTGAAGTGACAGTTTTTTTCAAACCTTTCAAACTGAGTACTGTAATCTCAGCTTGTGTGTAAAAGTGTGTAGTAGCCTGGAGCCAGGTTCTTGGCTATCTTTTAGCAGTGGGAGTGTTCCTTCCTGTATGAATGCTGGGTATCCTCCTGGAAAACAGATTACTGGGGTGTGCTGAGTAGTGGCACATGTCCAGTGCACTGTGCTCAGACTGTAGCTCAGCACCAGCATCACCCCATCAGGCAGCTGTGCAGCTGTATTCATGTGAGTTTGAGCCTAGGCTGAGAAACCTTCCCTTCATCCTACCTTGGTCTTTAGTTTTCTGATTTCATTTTCCCCACCTGTGTGTGGCAGGGTGTGGACACAGGTGCACAGCCTCTGATTCTGGACAAGGCTGGTGCCTTTTGTATTGTGTTCTGTTATGTTAGTCTCCTGAAATTTTTTGAGCCCCTATTTCTTTTGTCACCCACCGAATTTTGTCACATAAATATAAAAATATATAAGGTATTTAAAAAAAAGCATTAAAATGTAATTAAATTTTGATCTAAAGGAGCTTCAATAGTTAAAAAATATTTCTCCAGGTAGATTATCTTGCACAAATCACTAGGGAGAGATAACTGTTCTTATTAAATAGAAGAATCAAGGTCACATCTGCTGTCCTGGTTTCAGCTGGGAGAGAGTTAATTTTCCTCCTAGTGGCTGGCACAGTGCTGTGTTTTAGATTCAGTACAAGAATAATGTCAGTAACACACTGATGTTTTAGTTGTTGCTCAGTAGTGCTTACTGTAAGTCAAGGACTTTTCAGTTTCCTGTGCTCTGCCAGAGAGCAGGTGCATAAGAAGTTGGGAGGGAGTGCAGCCAGGACAGCTGACCCACGCTGGCCAAAGGGATATTCCATACCATAGAGTGTCATGTTCAGTATATAAACTGGGGGGAGTTGGCCAGGAGGGGCTGAAGGACTTTGGAATTGCTAAACATGTTTTGTACTTATCCTTCTTTTTTTTTTTCTTTTTTTTTTTTTTAATGCATTACTTACTTTTTTAATTGAAAGGTACATTTATGCCAGTATAGTCTTTGTATCCTTAGGGAATGATTTTCTGTCTGGTGTTAAGAACTTTTAGTCACTTACCTGTAGTTTAATTTATAGCAAGATTCTTTTGAAGACTGATGAAATTGATCTGAGTCAAAATATTAGTATGAATTTAGATTTTTTTACTTAAGGTGGAAAATTAAAACTCTTCACGTAAACATATCCTAAAAGCATAAGATACTTTTGCAAGCAGGATGAATACTTTCCACAGTAACCGGTGAGGGAATTGTAGTATTTTAAAGCTTTGATTTTTATTGTTAATTATTACTTTGGTTGTGTGCCTTGTTGTTAGCTAGCCAGAGATGATCCTTTGTCCCATTTTGAGCTGCTGCTCTCACAAAGAAACCATTGCTAGTACTTTAAACAAGGAAATGACTTAAAATAACTCCCAGCGTGCCTTGTCATCTTCAAGAAAAAGACTTTAATTTAGTGATGTGTGAACTGCCGTGTAGCTGACCTCACTAGCTCTGGAGGTGCAGAGCATGAGTTTCTCAGGTCTTCTTCCTGATCCCTTTGTACAATGTATCCATCACTGATAGCAATCCTCCCGGGTCAAACAATAGCTTGGCAATTTTACCTCAGGAAGTCCACCATCACCAAAAGCTTTTCAAGCTTTGTAGGTCCATGTATCATTCAGAGTGCTTCCTGCTGGTTGCCATCAGAGAAGAATGTGAGAGTGGAACTACAGTGAGTTGTCATGGGACATTCAGCTGTGCCAGGCTGCTGGAAGGAGATTCATATCTGTTTAGTTCCTTAAGGAGGAAGCTTGTGACCCTAAGAGGAGAAGAGCATATTGCTTTGTCTTTTTCCATTATGGAGGATCCCTCATGCCACAGGTTTTGCTTTCTCAGAGCATCTGCTTTTGCATGTTTGTCACCAAACTGCTGCTGCTAGGCAGGTGGTAGTTCACCTACTTATGTACCTGAGTGAGCTCTTCATAACACCGAGGAAATTGTTTAAGTTAAGGAGATGTGAGGAACACGTCTTGCATGTTCTTCAGCCAGAATGTGTTCCTTCAGACCAGGGTCTGCTGGCCTCTGATTCTCTGGCTTGATAATTTGGAAGAAGGGCAAGCTGTCTGGCGTATCCAGTTATGGCAGGCTAGTGGACAGATGTGACCTCCGTACTCTGGTTCCCTTAAAGGATGCCTTGCAATAGGATGCATTAGGATACTAATTACCTCTGGGATTAAATGGGATCAAGGAAAAGCTAATGACAAGGTCCATCCCAAGCACTTTGTACAGTTCTGGAAATTCAAGTCTCCTGCTGTGTCAAGATTAATGAGCAATATTTTTTGGGAAGTGGCTTAACTACTCAAAAGGTTGCTTTGGATGTCTGCTGGTGGAAGAAAGCCCAGCTGTTGGCAGGAGGTGCAGTGCTGAGATGATGCTGATGCTGTTTCCATGGATGTAGACCCATGACTGCTTCTGAATAAAGAATTATTCTCTGCTGCGGCCTCAGAGAATTAACTTTTGCCCTGGGCTGGTGGCATGATTCAGTTATTTAGTTGGCTCAATGTTATCACATGGTCCTCTGAAAGTCCTCCTGGTAGCAATTTCCCATTTAATCTCTCCTAGTAAAGAGGCACCTTTGCCCTTCCCCTGAATTGGACTGGATGTACATCGGACTGGCTGCCTTACTGCTTGTGCTGTCTTGGCAGAGTCTGCTGGTATGGATGGGGAGATCCCAGGGTCTGGCACATGGTTGTTTTGGGATGTGGATTTAGAATTCTCCGAGGAAGTGCTGGCCTCATGTGAGGTGAGGTGGCCTGGAGGTGTCATGCTTGGGGGCAGCCCCTGGGGCACTCTGAGGTTGCACAGGAGTGAAGCTGGTGTGAGCAAAGAAGGAACGGGCCAAAGCACTGCTTTGGCACTCTTGGTGAAGAGGCAGCTTCATTGCCTCATTGTTTAAAACAGTAGTGTATATCCTCGGTAACTGATTTACTTCCAAGTGAGGTGTCATGAGACAACAAAAAAGGGAAAATTCAGTTGCCTAGAGGGCACAGTCAGTGAAAATATATCTAAATTCTTCACTGGACCTTCCTGACTTTCGAAGACGAAGGAGACAGGAGCACCTCTGGTGAAAACTCTCAACAAGGGTGGCAGAAGCTCTAGAGTACACACAGCAGTTTTGCATTTAGAGAACTGAGAATTGAGAAAATAGTACAATTTAGGTATATGGGCATTTGTCCTTCTTTGAAAGTTTCCTTTTCATCTTTATGTTAAAATGTGTTGTAAATTTCCTGTTACAGAGTTTCTACATCAATTCCTATTGCTCTGTCGACTTTCTTTGTAGGTTTTAAGCCCTTTTCATGCTGACAAGTGTGTGATTCCATTTCTGTGTCAGTCTGTCAACACTTGTGTAGTTCTTTACAAGTTACTTTGCCCAGGTGCCTTATTTTGGCAAAGAAATTATTCTTTATCCTCTGAGACAGAATTGGCTACTTATATGATCAAATATTTCTTGTATCCACATAAACTTTTAAGATTGCAAGTGTGCATTTTCTGTGCAGACATTATTAAAAAGGAGTTTACTTTAATACCTCTGGTAGGAAGGGACTTAACTGTGTCACCCTGCCTGAGCTAAGTGGATGTATTTGTCACCCAGCTCTGGCCCAGAGATGTTCTGTCCCCTCATCACCTCCCCTTCACTGTTGCTATGTACTGGTTTCCTAGTTTTTAGGGTGTATGGGTGATCACTCCAGTGCTGGAAAGCCAGTAGGATCCTGCCCAGTGTGGTGAGGTGTCATGAGGGCTGAGGACAGGGCAGAGTGGTCAGGCAGTGCAGCTGGGAAGCTGGGAGTGAAGGACTCGTGGGGCATCCTGCGGCTTCTGCTCTTGTTTTTCTCACACCTGTCTAGAAATGTCTCTGCTCTGTTCTCCAAGGTCAGGCCCATTCAAGGTGCCTTCCCTTCATCCACCCACCCACTCCCTGCCCTTTCCCCCCAAACTGCAGGCTTAGGTCACTGTCATAATATGATATTTTCAGTTTAATTGAAATGGAGTTTTCATATATGACTTAATATTGCATGCAGCAAATGTTTTTTATTTCCCTGTGTACATAGTGTATCATATAAGAACATATGGTATTCATTTGTAGATGTGTCTCATGATGGGAAGTACAGCTGTCTAGCATGAGGAGCTTGGTCCTGTAACTAAAAATCATGGATAGCAATACTCAAGAGTGCTTTAACATTGCTCTTGTTCTTCTGTACACAATGTGTGTACACATGGCAAAAGAAAATATGAATTTGTATTTATAGAAGCATCTGCATATGGATTGTCCCTTACTTCAGGTTTAATGTGTTACATGTGAAGCATTCTATTTCATTTTCCTTGATTATTACTGGGATCTGTAATTGTAGCTACTTAGTATTACAAATAGGTGCTATTTTTGCCCTGTTTATGCAAAGGAAGATGTCTGAAGTTGAAGGTGGGGATAGAACCTCTAGATTCATGTGGAAAGTTAAGAGTACAGTGTCATTTTTACTTGAATTTTTTGCTGGCAGTTAACCCTCCACTGAAGTGTTTTGTTTGGTAATGCAGAGTAAGAGTTATGGCTAGTATTAGTGATGCAATGATATTGAAAAGCCAAATTCATGTTGTTTCATATAACTGATCGATATCTTCCAAAATAGACTGATATCTTTTTAGGACGATAATTGTGGAGATGTTATCAGCTGAAAAACCACATAGGGCACCTGTATGTTGACTTAGAAACCAGTATCTTTCATGTTTGTAAGATGTTGGTAAAGAAAGGGGTGTTGGTTAGAGAGGAAAAAAAAAGATTTTCCTAAATAATTTGTATGAAGAGATACCACCTAATTTGTAAATCTAAAAACTGACTTTTTTTTTAACTTGCTGCCTGTATTTAATATAGAAATACCAGAATTCTTGCAGTCCCCATCTGCATCCTCTTTGATGAGTGCATTTAAACCAAAGCTGGTAAGAGCTCTTCTGCTTTTCTCTTTCTTTATTTCTCATTTTACTAGTAGCACCTTTCCTTTTCAGCTGCAGAGCAAGTAGTGACTGTCACATTTCCCTTTCTGACCAGACTTGTACATTACCTCTTGCTGACTTAAAATATGACAGCTGTCTCCCCTGACCATGTTAAGTTTTCATGAACTCACTGCCTAGGTATCCACATGGAATGGAGACTGCTTACACCAAAAAGAATCACATGTAAGAGTAAAGAACAAAAAAATGGAATTCTGTTAGTGGAAATGAGAAACAAGGACTACATATGTGAAATCATGATCAGCTAATAATAAAATACATATAAGTTGGGTTTTTTAGGATTTGTTTTTAATTTTGAACAGTTGTTTCTGTTAAATGATCAAGATTTAATTTGCATGTTTTGTTTATTTTTTTTCTTAATTTCCAGTGTTCATTTCATGTCTGTTTTCCCTCTGTTGTTTGGTTTGTATTATGCTCTCTTTTTTTTTCACTCCTCTCCTGGAACAAAACAAAAGCTCTTTCAAATCCTTTCCACTGAAGTTTTGGTTTTGTATTCAAGCCCTGGTGCTCAGAGCTTGTGGACAGGTAGCACAGGACTGAACCCCATGGTAGGCTACCTTCCAAACCTGCACACAAACCCATCTCTATATTCAGACTGGTAGTTCTACATTTGTATTTTTAATTTGTAGGTGAAGGGACATACCTATGTATACAACTACGAATAAAGTTTTGCAGGGGCCTTGGCTGAAAAAAATACATGTTTTTATGCCTTTTCAGCTGATGTTCGGAAAACAAAGGTGGTAACAAAGGGTGAGAGGAAAAATCTGTGATCCTGAGCTGCTTTCTGCTTGCTTGGTTGCCTACTGACATTTAAGATCTACCCAAGAAGTGAGGAGGGAAGGAGTATATTAATGTAAGTTTGTTTTGTTTAGCGAGTTCCTTGCTTGGTCATAGGACACTAAGCCTTCGGAAGTGCTTGTTAACATAGGTAACAGCACAGGATAGCATAGGCCTGCAGTCCTCTTACTGCAGTCAGTTCAGCTCTTGCACCCCCGGAACAGGTGTTTCCCAGGAATATTTGCTTAGAAGAAGGAATTTGATAGGGAAGGAGACATTGCAAAGACTCACAGCTTTAGCGGTTGCCCTGGAAGATAAAAAGTAAGGATTGTAACTGGGTGCCCTTTTCAGTCTTTTCTTTTGCCGAGGTGGCAGCGGACTTCTGCGCTGCCCTCTTTGTGCGGTGGGTCTGCGAGGAGGGAGTGCGGAGGAAACAGCTGGATCAGGGCAGATCTGCATTGCCTTTTGCTCCTGCTGTGGCACACCCTGCCTGGCTCCTACTAGAGGAATTTCTCAGAGCCAGTTTGCCTCATGTGCAGAGGCTTGTGCAGCATTGTGTGCTAGCTCCTCTGGCAGTCGGTGAAATTCCAGCCACCACTTTCAAAGCTGTTTGCAAACGCTGCTTTCCTTACGCTGTGCCTGAGCTAAACCCACATGGTCCATTCCTTGCAGCGTCCTTGAGGTCCCCCTCTCCTATCCCCTTGCCTTTAAGCATCTCTCTGATGTTTTGCTTCTGAACAGACCTGTATCCCTCAGAATCCTTGAATGCTTGCCCGCCTTGCACGTGCTGCTCTCCTCAGCCCTTCCTGCTTCCTCCTGTCCCTCTCTTGTCCAGCTTCTCTGAGAGCACATTTATCTGCTTTGCCTTACTGGGTCTTTGGTGGTGGTTTGTTTGGACAATGAAAGCAGTTTCCTTACAAAACGTCTTTAGATTCCTGCATGAATGTCCTTGTTTGGGAATGCTCATAAAAATTCATTTACAATTTGTTCTGAATGTGAGGATTATATTGTAATAAATTGACTATGAATGCATGCCAATTTCCTTCAAGCATAAACAAAATTACTGAATTGTGCTGTAAGCCTTATGTTTGCAAGTAACAGGGTTATAGGCCTAACTAAGAGGTCCTTTAAAATTGTAAGAGCTAATGATTTTAGAGAACTAATTGCTTTTAAAGGCACAAAACTCGAGTATCATTTCATGGCTGTAACTGTACTTTACTAAATGGTCTTGGTATTTGCCAGGGTATCTTAAATCAGGCTTTGTTGCCATGCTTATTTTCTTCCAGTGTGAAAAGAAAAATAAATTATTTAAATCTTTCCTCTCTGCCTCTCAATAATGGAATTACAAATACTGTATCTCTTTCACTTCCTGGTTTATTCTCTTTGATATTTGTGGAGCCTGAAGTGATCTCACACAGGCTTTATTCTCTTCTTTGGGGTAAGATTAGTTCCAGTGGTTCTCTTAGAAGATTACAGAAAAAAGTGTACTTTTAAAATGTGTATTATGTGCTTGAGTATTTTCCCAATAAGCAGCACGAGGGTGGTTACAGGGAACATATTTTGCATACATTTTTGTCTTTGATATGAATTGTAGAGAATGAAAAGAGTCAAAACTGCAAAGGAAAACATCTGTGCCCATATGAAGCCAGGTGATGTAGAAGGCATTTGGAAGAAATGAGAAAGTTAGGTCAGTTGACCATGGGACAGAGCCAAAAACGTGACAAAGGAGATTTAAGTGAGACACTTCCTTTCCTTATTTTCCTAGCAGTAGGCAATTTTTTTTTTTAACTTTAGCTTTAAACACAAGGGTTTAAAATAGGGTTGAATATAAGGGAAATATATTTGTGTTTGTTGAGTTTGGAAATTGACTTCTGTGTTCATTCAGTGGGACTTGGGATTGTGTGACCTTTTCCAGCTCTCCCAAAGGTGTGCATGACTTGCAAACCAGCTCCTAATGTGGTGCCACTTTTGTGATTTTACCTATACAGGTCACTCACATTCCATTGTCCCCTTGTTTTCCCTTCTGGTGGATTTTGCTCTCCCAGGAATAGTTATTTTTCTTTCTGAAATGTGTGATTTTGAAGAGAAATTGGTATGTATGTGCAAAAAATAGGAATGTGAATGCTAAGCCTCTGAGAGTCTTCATTCAAATGAGAATGAAGAGGGTAGAATGTCAGGACCTGAGACAATGTGGTCTACTTAATTTTGTCAGTACAGACGTAAAATCAAAACAAATTTTTCTGATACTTCTTAGTTTATCTAGATTGTGATAATTTTATTGCAAGTCTGATAATACGTTATGTTGTGACGTTTTTGAGTTTTAAATAATCTCTGAGTCCTTGAGACTCACCTTTCTCTAAAAGAAATAAGCAGGCTTCTGCATTTTATGATTGTAGAAGAAAAGTAAGAGCATGCACTGAGTTGAACAGCTTGGATGCTGGAATGCAGCAGTCCCCCCAAAACCAAGGAAACACAGCTGGTGCAATCATTTTGTGGGGAGAGGCTTTATGGCTGTACTTGTCAATCCTGAATTCTTTCTTGCTTTGTGTGGAGTGGAACAAGGTCATGTTTTTCCTGAAACAACCTGAAGTGGCATAGCAAATAACTCCTTTGGCAACTGTCCAAAATTGAATATGTTATAGTTCTAGCACCTCTTTTGTTAATAAATCATTTCACATCATACATCATACATGGGGTGCCAATGATCTGTATCAGAATCACTGAATCACAGGATATGCTGAGTTGGAAGGGTCCCACAAGGATCAAGTCCAACTCTTGGCCCTTCACAGGACAGTTACACCACGTGCATGAGAGTGTCGTACAAACACTTCTTCAATGCAGATAGGCTTAATGCTGTAACCACTTCCCTGGGGAGCCTGTTCCAGTGCCCAACCACCCTCTGGGAGAAGAACCTTTTTCTAGTATCCAACCTAAATCTCCCCTGACACAACTCCAGGCCGTTCCTTCAGGTCCTGTCACTGGTCACCACAGAGGTCAGTGTCTGCCCCTCCTCTTCCTCTCATGAGGAAGTTGTAGACTGCAGTGAGGTCTCCCCTCAGTCTCCTCTTCTCCAGGCTGAACAGACCAGGTGACCTCAGCTGCTCCTCGTACAGCTTCCCCTCAAGGCCCTTCACCATCTTTGTTGCCCTCCTTTGGATGCTGTCTAACAGTTCAATATCGTTCTTATATTGCCGTGACCAAAAGTGCACACAATATTCAAGGTGAGTTTATTACTCATTTTAGATAGAGTATGTATATGTATCAACTTACTATAATTATTATTTATCTCATCGGAAGTGAAAAACAGAGTCCAAATGGCTGTGAAGGAGCATGAGGTCCTGTCAAAGGAAATGTCATGAAATATTTTAATCTTCTTAGAACTGCTGCATATGGTTCAGGCAGATTAAATTTTGGCATCGTATCTGGAATCTCCCATTTCTGGTGTAGTGGACTAGAATGTTAAGTGTAATAGCCTGTGCCATTGCCACAATTTCCTTCCTGTTTTCTTCAGTGACAGGCCTGGGGTTGGGAAAGTAGTAAGGTTATGTGCACAAAAGTAAAAAAATCTTACATGAATAGTAATGAGGATGTGGCTGGAAGCAATACAGTGTATGTATATACACTTTTTAAACTTAGAGTCTGATAATGCTAACTTTGGCCTGTTTTGTGTTTATTATTCATGGAGGACTTTAAAATGCCTGTTGGTGGGGTTTTCTGGATTTTTGGTTTTGTTGGATTTCGGTTTTCTTTGTTGGTTTTTTTTGTTGTCATTGATGTTGTTAATCTCCAGAGCAGTTTTGAGCAGGTATTAACAGCAGCTGATGGTGTTACAAAAAATCCTGAGAGACCCGATTCTCTTTGCTCAGCCTTTTTTATGCTTGTTTGGAAAGTGAGTACTGTTTTATACCCTCTCTGCAATCACTTTGTACTCTTTGGAAAGAAAACAGAGCTTTGCCTCAGTTCCTACTTCTCTGGCTTTTCTTTGAAGCTTAAGGGGATTTGGGGAAGTTTGATTGCGGTTGACATTCACAATGTTCAATAAGGTCACAGAGTAGCCAGAATGAAACTATTTAATTTGGGAGAGCAGGAATGTAAGTGTCACTTTACAAAAAATACTGTAAATTATGTGGCTTCCTTACTGTTACTTTTCCATGTTCTGTATGCGTCTCTTGAAAAGACTGAATTGCAGGAGAGTGTGCAGTCATGGAAAGAACAGATGCCAGAAAAGGTAGAAAAGAAAGCATGCAGCTGTTACAATGGGTGACAAGATTTAGGAGGCAGAATGAAAAGCAGCCATACAAGCCCAGGCTGAAGTTTCTCTAATGCCTTGTAAAAGTTATGAAGCACTTTAAAGTTGGAAAGAAATATTTTTGCATTGTTCTGGACACCAAATGTCCAGACTTGGGTCTTGCTCAAGGGTTACCTATTACTTGCGAGAGGTTGTGATACTGGCTTTTGTTTGATGGAAGGCTTTAGCTGTTAATTAAATAGAAAGACTCTTTTTAATATGTTAAGTCTTGTAAAAAGATGAAGACATTTTCATTTTCAAAAACAATTTTTTATCTTTATTTAAGTAGTGTCACTACTCTATGACTTTATGCAAAATTCAGTTATTTTAGGACAACCTGCATTGATGGGCACATCAATTCCAATTTGATTTTTTTTAACAGAAGAAATCTTTGAAAAATGCTCAAAATTGCACTGCAAAATGCTGGGTACTGTGTGAAGGGGTGGTGTGTCAAAAGTGTCTCGAACATTAGGTTGAAACCATTAGAATAAGAGATTTGGTAATAAAAAACTCTGCAGCTTTTCCTAGAAACCATGAAAAATCAGGATGCCCTTCTGGTAGGCACCATGGCTATGAGAAGGTCTGGCAATCACTTGCCAGGCCAGTGATCCAACCAAGAATGGGGAGCTGAAGCCAGGCAACTGCTGTAGCTGCTGGATTAGAGCTTTCTTGATTAATTCAGTTAAGAAGTTTTTGCATCTTGTGGTGCTGCTTGGGTTCTTGAAAGCAGGCGAGGGATGGGGAGAGCTTTGGGTTTAGGAGCTTGACTTATTCCCACACTTCTTGTAGTTCAGCATTCAGGATGAGAAGTGGGACAGGAGATCATACTGTTTCCCTCTCCTTATCTGTTTAGTTGTTTAAATTAGATGGAATGTAAAAAGTCCTTTATTTATGTTTAAAGGCACAGCATCTCATGGATGAGGTGATTGCTCCATAAATAGTTTTCAAAATGAACTACAGTACTCATAGGCATTTTTTTGGTTGTTTCAATCTAGCTAGCTTTTGTACAAATTTAAAAAAGGACTTACACAGATTACTGTACTTTGTAACTCCTATGTCAACACGATAATGGTTCTTTGAGAGTGCTATTTTATTTACAGCCGCAGTGCTGGAGTCAACCACAAACCCACAACAGCAAAGCTTCCTTTTGTCTGTCTTGCACTATGCCGTGGGTTCAGATCTCAATCTTTAACACTCAGTGGTCCAGTGGTGAAAGACTCTGGAGATCTGAGAATTATTCTTATTTCAGTCACTGGTTACACCATGAGTTTGAACAGCAGGCTTCACCTCTCTGAGCCAAGTACCCACCCCTTTTTTCTCCCCCTCTCTTTGTGTGTCTTGTTTATCAGGTTAACACATCTAAGCATGTGTTGGTGTGATGTCCAGAATCAGTGAGCCTCAGTGTCAGCTCAATGGATGGCTGCAATAATACTGCTAATAGCTTTTATGACTCTCTGTGCATGGACATTTCAGAAGTTGCTGCTGTAATGTAGCTGTAGTCAGATGGGTTTTTCTTTGTTTTGTGTAACTCTAATTAAAGTGCTAGTTCATTGCAGTGCCAGAAAATGTGTCTGAAGGGCAGCAGTGCTCAAGACATTGCCTGTACAAGAATTCCAATAGCAATGGTTAATGGCTAGGATTTAAAGACACTTTTAAGGCCAAACATTGTATTTTCAGTGTACAGCTTAAGGATATGTAATAGCAGTTTGACAAATAATTACATCACTTGGTGTTGTGGTTTAAGCCCAGCCAGCAATCAAGCACCACTCGGTCACTCCCCCACCAACAGGACTGGGGACAGAACCAGAAGAGTAAAAGCTAGAAAACTTATGGGTTTGAGACAGAGACAGTTTAAAGTGGAAAGCAAAAGCTGTACACACAAGCAAAGCAAAACAAGGCATTAATTCCCTGCCTCCCATGGGCAGGCATATGTTCAGCCATCCCCAGGAGAACAGGGCTCCATCACGTGTAGTGGTTACTTGGGAAGACAAACTCCATCACTCCAAATATCCCCTCCTTCCTCCTTCTTCGCCCCACCGTACTGAGCATGGTGTCATATGGTCTGGAATATCCCTGTGGTTAGTTTGGGTCAGCTGTCCCAGCTATGTCTCTTCCCAGCTTCCCATCCAGCCCAACATCCCTGCCAGCATGGCAGTACGAAAAGCAGAAAAGGCCATAACACAAAACCACTAATAAAATAGCAATGACAAACCCCTTTATATTATCAACCCTGTGTTCAGCACAAATTCAAAGCACAGCCCCTATGTCCTAGCCACCATGAATAAAATTAACTACCCCATACCCAACACACTTAGTGCAATTTTCTTTACTTTTACCGGTATTGGAAATTGTCTGATAAAAACAAATGTTTGGGAAACTCTTAGTCTTGTGGAACATTGAAATAAAGACAGTGTTTAAAACTCTCATAAGTTTTGTTCGGCAGCTGTGGAAAAGGACCATATTTGTTTAACCCCAAAGAGCTGAATCGAAATTGATATTAGACCCAGTAACTAAGCTGATGGCCTTTTCCCTTGTTGCCCTCATGACACTTTCTATAGGTGTGAAAGTTTTTATTCAGGAAGGATCCAGGCCTGAATTTTGAATTCCAAAATTTGGCAAAAGCAGGTAGATAAAAGGATTGTGTACAGAAATTCCTGAATCGTAGGCTGAAAAGGTGTTTCCCTCTCCTCCCTTTCATTTGTGTTTCATCCATGGTTGCATTTATTTCCAAGAAGAAAATAAAAGATTAGAGAAACTGGTGTCTTTTCGCTTCATACTTGTACAGTATTTAGTAGCTGAACTTTGTCCTTTCCTAGAGTCAGTGAGCATTCCTGCAATAATCCTGTTAGAGGAACTGCCCATCTCTTCTAGCAGTGTTAATCTTTTATGTTTGGTTCAACACTACATTTGTATTCCCTAGTTTTTATGACCATGAGTATCCCTACATTTAGTATTTCTGCCTTTCAATATATTTGTACATCCAATACATGCATACACATATGTATAGTATATAAGAATACCATACGGTTATGGTGCCTATACAGTTATGTTTTTGTGATGCTGAAGGGTTATATTCAGATCCAAAATTATTGGTTAGCGTTACAAAAATTACAAAGATTATATTTTTTCTCATCACTCACTCTTTTAGAACACAACGTTGTCCTTCATTCTGAAGTGAGAAAAATGGGATTAAGGACAAAATTAGCTTTCTGCAACATGAATTTATCTGAAATGCCAGTGGAAGTGCACCTTACTAACTGATTCATCTCTAACTGTTGTAGTTTACACATGACAAATATCAGTAATGAATTGCTAAAAAGGCAGTGGAACAGATGGGAGATTTAGTTTTCACAGGGAAGAAGATAAGGAATAAAGACAACTGCACTATTATAAAATGGCCATTGATGAAATCAAAATGAGGTTGACAGAACTGGGAAAAAAAGCACATTTTTATTATGGCATAAATCAGTGATTAATATAAAGAGTTATATTGTCTTAAAGACTGAGAAAGTACACAGTTGGTCACAAAAGGAAAGGCTGTGAAGAAAATATTTGCACACAGTTCTTCTCCCTTAAGTACTTGCTGCAACATGAAGCACATCAGTACTTAGTAAAATAACGTAAATCTGTTTTTTTCCCTTGTAAATATAATGAATGGTGTTCATTACAAGAATTGTTTTTAATGGCTCCCTTCTGGTAGACCTTGAGTGCTTTGTCCTACATCCTTGATGTTTCCAATAAAAAAATGCTTCTCTGGTGAGTAGGACAAGAAGATTAAATCTGGTAAGACACTGCAATAACTATACTGAAGAATGAGTTTTATACCTGGGGGCTCTGTTTTGTATTGAGATAAACAGGCAAAAATCTCATCGGCTGCAAAGGGCAGTGTCTGAGTATCAGAGTTCAGAACTGACCGTGCCATTTGGAAATGAGAGTATTGCACTGCTCCCTGTAAAGCTATTTGAGGAGTAAACTATTTACAAGTAAGTGAAAATAGATGTTAATAAGATTTTAATGAGGTTTGAGTGTGTTGTTAGTGAAGACCTTAATGGAAATACAAGTTTTCTGGAGGTAAAAAAACCTGCTGGTGAATAAGCTTGCTATTTAGTAATCTGAAATGCTTTAAAATTGCTCCAAGTGACAGTGCGTGTTAGCAGTACCTTACATTTTTTAGGGGAAAGAAAAATATCTCCTTTAAGATACTTGTGAAAAGCAGCTGCATTTTTCAAACTTTAAATAGATAAACTCAACACCTGAAAACAACAATATGCTGGAGAAGTAACCTGTTTGCTGCAACTGCAGTAATGGCTTTTTTTTTTTTTTAAATGAGCTGTATTTATTTCCTACTGATAGTTTATTGGAAAGGAGTTTTCTACAAAATCTAAGTTTGTAACATGGGGAATTTGAAATACTTTAAAAATAATTTTTTACAAGTCTATAAATATGGGAGAGATTATTTTAAAAAAGATCTTTCTCTTTCAGATTCCTTTTAATATTATTACTAAGACTGATTGCTTTTCCCCTTCTCCTCTCTGTTGTTCTTGGCTGTAACATGTTTCCACCTCTGCATTTCTATTGTGTAATATGCAATGAGTGCTTACTAAGGGTAAGCTTGGAGAAGGATTGAATTTAGTGGAAGGTCACAGCAGAAAACGCATGTTCTTTTTTCTTGTCAACAGATACCTAAAAATAAAAATCTTAATTGGCAGCCTATTTTTCCATATGCTATGAAATTTTAAATTATATTTCCTTTCTCATCTACACCAAGTCTGTGGTATCAAGACTGTCCTCATTATCCTCAAAAGTTCTTGTTCGTGCCTTTTTATCACAGGGAGAGGTTCATAGGAGAGACAGAGATGGAGAAACCTGGAGCCACCACTGTGCAGATTATGCACCAAATACTGCTTCACCAGTACCTTTCTCTGGTGAAGTATGCAAGGCAAGAAACCTTGAACCAAGGGAAGTGAAAAAAAGATCTGATATGCTCTGTCAGCTAGATCTTTAGCAGTTGTTCTCTCCAAGCCTGAGTCTCTCTCTGTTCTGGCCCACAGAAATGTGAATTGTGGCTGTGAACAAATGCAGATGGCTTTGAAAGGGTTTGCAGTCTGAGCAGAACCCAGGGATAGGGAGTTGATTGAGTCTGATGAGGGAAGACAAGGAATCAGTGAGCTGAATGGGAGTGGTGTGGCGCTTGGTTTGTGAGGAACTCAAGCACTGCTGGGGTTGGGGCTGAGGCTGGCTGCTGAGAATGGGCCTAAAGCAACACAGATATTGAAGGAGAGATTCAGAGGCTCACAGCAGACTGGTGAGGTTTTTGCATGAATATTTCTCATCAGGATCCCCTGGTCATTGATGTCCGTCTGTCTTGGAGGGCTTTCAGAACAAGATGTGGCAGAACTGCCTGCTCAAAATTAGGAATTGCAGTATTGGTTTGTTAATGAGGGCTGGAAAGGTCAGGCCAGGAGGAGCCTTAGAAGAAAAGCCGCTTACATTTGGTCGAGCAGAGCAGCCCTGTGACCTGAGACTGAAGGGCAGGATGCTGTCTCCAAGAGTTAATGGAGTGTTTGTGATGTACAGCAAATGCTCATAGGACCCTGAAAATGGCCTTGAGTGCTCTGTGCTGAGTGTCAGCTCTGCATTTCAGGACGCAGGCATCTCTTCTCAGAGACAGAACTTAGTCTGGGAAGGTGACATGCCTGGCTTTTATAGAAGGATTGGAGTAGCTCTGCCCTGTCAGTGTGGCACAGAGCCACGGCATGTTGGACCCTATCCCACCTCAGCCTGCCAGAGCCCCTCAGAGTGCATGCTTGGAATGTATTCAGTCTGTTAGTTTTCTTTTTTTCATGGTGTGTGGTGGTGGTTAAATTTCAGCTGAGGTGGATCAGTGAGAGCAGGTTGTTCCAAAGGTAAAAGGCCACCCAGGAGCTGCTGAGCAGCTCCACAGGGTTAAACTGAGCGACGATAAGCTGAAATCTGACCTCCTTCAGGCAACAGTTCAGATATCCAGCGTGTTTTTGTGAGAGAGACCCAGTCTGCTCTGAGCACCTCCAGCTGAAGGAGGAGGGAAGGCTGGTCAAGGGCTGGAAAGTCTGACCTGCTTTGACCACACTCAGCAGCCAGGTTGCTTGCTGGGGACACTTCTATGAGTCCATGAATATCTTTCTGCAGTGATCAGTGTTGAATTCGCAAGTAGCACGCGTCACGCATGGGACACGCCTGTCAGGAGAAGTTTAAGAACTGCAGTAGCGACACAGATAAATTGTATTTGTTGGGTAGCATACCCTACTAACATGATGGTGTTATTGCCATTGATGCAAAAGCTAAACAGTCCTTAATGTTGGTTTTTTTTCCCCCGGGCTTTCAAGTAAGGGCAGGTTAAGCAATGGTGTTGAGGTGCATATTAGCTTGGTGATTAATTGTCATTTATTAACTTGCACTTGGAGCAGAGAGACAGGATGTGTAGAAACTCATAGTCCTTCCATACAGCTCTTTACTTTTAAAGGCAAAGTCCAAATGGTTGGTATTTCTTATCAGAGAATCAGGCATGTCTGGTGTGAAAGGATTTGTGACTTGGACACGCAAGGAGCTTATCTTCAGAGAGAAAGGCATGACTTTTCTACCTAGGGGCAGCTAACAAGCGTCAGTTGTCCTGAGATAAAGTGTAAGGACAAGAGACTTTCATTTTACTACTATATAAACTTGCCAAGTCAGCTAGATAGGAAAGTAGGATCTAATTTACTGTGTTTACATTGTGATAAATCCAAATGCTTGGTCTTTGATATGTTTTTTCTCTAGGAATAAGTGGTATTTATTACTTAACCCCAAACCGTGTCTTCTTTTTTTTAGAATGTGGAGACAAATTCAGACATACAGGAGTCTGTATCTTCCTGAAATACAAAGAAGTGCTATTTTTTAATACAAGCAAGAATTTTGATATACTGTTACAGTAGTAGAGTAACTTAGATTAGAAAAAGATCACTGAAGATCATCATGTCCAATCTTACCTCTACAAAAAGTAGGCATAACTCTGAAGTTAAATCAGATACTTGTTTAATCAACTGATACTCTGAATCAGTTTGTGACTTTTGATTTGGTATATTTGACCCTAAGGGTAACCTTTAACTTCAATGACATCATTAAAACCTCTGTCCTTTTTAAGCTGAATTCTTTACTAGGTCAGTGGTCATTTTCGCCAGTGACTTAATGAGGTCAAAATGAGACCTAGAGATTTCAGCTTGTTTTTTTTTCTTTTTTTTTTAGCCACGGCTATATTTAAGATGAAAGATCCTTTTGGAAGCCTTAGCAATGTACATTTGGCAGGGTGAACCAAAAACCAGTAATGTCAAACTATAAAAATGGTAAGCTTTCAGTCAAAGAGGTGGCAAGATAGAAACAAATAGTTTCTATGGTCTTTATTAAACATTTGGACTCTCCAGTTTACTTCACAAACTGTAACTGCGGTAATTCTACATTGTCCTTTCCCAGCTGTAATTAAGGTCATAGATACCAGAGTAAATATTAGTAAAAAATAAAAGCAGAATAGCAAAGGGAAACAGTAATTGTATTGTCAAGCTTTAAGAATTTACTCAGGCAGAAAGGCACTTTTGAAAAATTCTTTAAGTGGTGATTCTAGGAAGACACATGCCATGAATTTTGTGGACCTGACTGTTCAGAGTTGAATTAAAGGTTTGTGTAATAAGGATTACTAGAACTTGGATTCATTATTTCCTTTTAAGACTCATTCCTGTGCTGTTCCAGATTGGGCGATACATACAGCAGAAATACTAAATAGAAAATTTATTCTAGACACTAAAAGTAATTTTAAATACCTTGGTTTGCTTGTTGACAGTGGTTTGCTTTGATACTTTGACACAAAGTATCATGCTGTCTTCACACATATTAATATATCCTGTATCTTAAGAGGCTAACCAAGAATTTCATTTTGATTTACCCTGATAGCCGTCGCTCTGGGCAGTATACAATGAACCATGACCATTCCAAGAAGATCCCCGATGGAGCATCGTTTGACCGCTCAGGATCCCAGGACTCCTTGGATGAACTGTCTATGGATGACTACTGGAAAGAACTTGAAAACATCCATGAAACCAGAGGAAATAATCACGAGGAACGAGTAGCACTTGTAGTGAAAGAGCCAGATGGTAATGAAATCCGTTCTGTCAATGTTCATCAGTTTGCTGATTTAGGGATTTTTCTTCAAGTCTTGTTTCAAGAGGTGGCACCCACCTAACACAGATCAAAAAAGGAGGTCACTCCTGAACATCTGCTTTGAAAATTCTGTTGCCTCTGATGCATATCACCAGGAACAGGCAGTGCCCTGAAAGAGAGTTTTATCAGAGACAAGTAAAAGGCTGGTTTTCCTTTAAATGGTATTTGCAGAATATCAGAAAGGTGCCTGTACTTGCAAATCACAATAATTGAAGCTTTATTTGCAGTTTACTGTTGAACTAACTTACCCTTTCGCTCTTTGTGTATGTTGTTCGTTATTGTAGCTATTGTGGATAGAAACCTCACGCTTTAGAAGACAAGCCAATGATTAACCCGTTTAAGTTTAGTGAGTAACTTTCTACGTTGTAACTGTTGTGATTGTTCAGTTGTACTATTTTTGTTTCTCAGAAGCATAAATTATGGGCCACTCCTTGGGGCATGGACTTTGAGGTTGGGCAATTTTTTTTTTTTTTTTTGGTCCTAAATACAACAGGAAAAATGTCCTTAATTCCAGTTTTCTCTCAGAAATTATTTTTTAACAAAGTAGCATCTGTGTCTCTCCCATTCTTGTAAGAGACCCACAGTCTCAGTATATTAAAATGGTGAATTTAGCATTTTGGTATGGCCTCCGTATAAGTGAGAAGAATATGGTCCATGAGCTTTCAAAGGGATTTGCACTTCTGCCTCCCTAAGCACTTTGAAAAGTCACTGCTCTGAAGAGCATAACAATGTGGCCCCTGGAGAAAGCAGCAAGGCTCTCAATGCTTGTGACTGGGGAGCTATGGGGCTTTCTCCAGAGCAGCAGAGCCCATCGTTCTGCAGTGCATGGACCTCTTCTTACTGCCGCTCACTGATGTGGCTGTGTCTTGAGGCTCTGCACCCCCAGCCCCAGCATTTCCATTAGTTTCATATATAGCCTTCTTCCCCCTGGTTACTGTAGCTGACTCTGGCGTGAGGCTGAGTGAGTCAGCACAGTTGAGTTATCAGCTCGAGCAGATGTTGCTGTGCTCCTCACCTTGCCTAATGTGCAGCACCTCTCTTGGGCACGAGTGCTCCTGAGCGCATGGGATGCTGCACCTGGTTGATGGGCCTGCCTGGGCCAGGGCTGGCCTGAAACTCGGCCAGGCAAAGACAAGGCAGGGGAGGGAGGAGATGTACCTTGCTCACAGCTGCCCTGGAGAATGGGTGTAGCCCCTCTTTCAAGCCTTGATAACAAAAACTGAGAGTTTCATCAGAGGCTCAGGATTTGGGTGCACAGCCATAGCAAAATTCGTACTTAAATTTTGGTGTCTGTTTTCTGGATGCTGTTAATATTAAGGTGCCCACTTTGATGTGCACTGAGCACAGTGGTAAAATGCAATCAGTAGTGAGGTTCACATGCCAGCTTTGGAGTATTTTTAGGTATCTGATAAATGGAAGTATTGCTTGAACATTGGAGAGAGTTGTGGGCATTCAGCACAACCTCAAATGCTACAGACAGAACTTAGTGTTTTATAGAGAATATCATTAGGGTGATACAGATTTCAGAAGCAGAAGTTTTGCCATCAGTGACAATATTTAATAGCTTTCTCTTCTTTCATGTGCAGTGATCTGTCAATAAAGGATACATTATCAGCTCTAAGACTAAAGCAAAAATTGTTTTGTGTGCTGTCAGCAGGCTGGAGACCATGTCATAAGAACTGATGAAAAAATAGCATTAAGGTGACTCGTGTAGGCTGGTTTGTCCTTCATTAAATTGAGCAAGTCGAAGGCTGTACGATTAATGTATCAAGAAAAGTGGGCAGAACTGTGTCAGTAAGGGAGCTAAAAAGATTGAGTATTGAACTAAAAATCAGTGAAGCAGCAATGATCTGGCTTTCAGACTTGCCCATACACATTTTTATTTAGATACATTTATAAAATGGTATGTGATTTTAATGGAAGTGCAGTGGATTATTATAAAGATTGCCACATAGCAATCTGTATGGGATTAGCTACTTTAAAAGCTTTGATATCATATATTAAAACTTTTGAGGCTCTTTAGAAATAACAGCTTTTCTCCAAGTCATGACAGTGTAAGTAATTCTTAATTGTGTGTCCCTTTAGTACCTTTCTGTGAATTATATTAACTATATCATGTCATTAACATCCAGTGTGCTCGGCAGTGATTGAAAGCCAATGTTTATGCCTTTTTCTCTTCAACTTGCTCAGAGGGAGAACTGGAAGAAGAATGGCTGAAGGAGGCAGGTCTGTCAAATCTGTTTGGAGAGAGCTCTGGCGACTCCCTGGAAAGTGTGGTGTTTTTATCCACCCTGACCCGAACCCAGAAAGCTGCGGTGGAAAAGCGAATAGAGACTGTCACACAAACCATGAGGAAAAAAAACAAACAGCACCAGATTCCTGATGTCAGAGATATCTTCAGGCTACAAAATGACTCAAAGGGAAAAGTGAGTTCCTGTTGGTTGTTTTGTTTGATTCTGGCAGAGAGAAGAGAGGGACATGTACGGATGGAGGGAGGGCAGAGTGGCACATGAAAGGGATATTTCCAGAAGATTTGTGTCTACCTTCACTGATTTCCAAGGGAATTTTTCACTAAATTTTCAGGAATGATGTTTGCCCAGATTTGACATTGCATTAAGCAAGTTTAGTATGTATAAAAACATATGTATATTGGTCTCATCTTGAAGGTGATGAATAAAACAACCACTCCATGGTCAACATATTAATCTGAATTAATTTTCGCACAGATGCAAAACTCATGACAGCTATCACCCAAAGAGCTACCAAAAGCCCGCTTTTATCTTTAAGTGGTTATCTCTTACTTACTGGTGCATTTGTTTGTTTCACTTTTTGTTTTTAAAAAATGGGAAAAAAAGGGACATCAACCTAACCTCCTTGGTTTTGGCTAGGTCTTTATGCCTATCACCTGGGGGTGTAAGCCCCATGCTAACTCCTAGGGCCTTTGTGTGTGTTAAACTGTGTATGGGAAGTAGCTCTGACAGGCCCCGAAGGGTCCCAGTTTCTCGTCATGGGATGTTGAAGAGAATTCCTCTCCTGTATACAGGAAAGGGGAAGGAGGGAAATGGAGACTATGATTAGAATTCCTTTTCCATGGAGAAGGGTACGTGTCCTGTCTGCTCCCTCAGAGCACTGAGATCTTCAGCCATAAGGGTGAGACCTGATGGAAGTGCATGACTGGTTTACCTGACCTCAGCTCTGTCCCTCATTCTCGCTGCTGACGCTGCCATTCAGCGCAGTGGTTGTGGTGGTGGAAAGCACAGTGAATTTTGAGGGGATTTAATTTCCTCCTTCCCTCAACAGCTTCCTCTTCTTCAGCAACTCCTAAACTTAGTTGAAGTGAAATGTAGTGGGGGAAGTGGTGTGTTCTGGAGGCACAACTTCCCTTTCACCGTTCTGCTTTGCCTGTGGTTGCAGAAGAGATATTAACTCCATAAAAGCTCTCTGGGGTCTGATTTGTAATTGACTCTACCTAAAAATTACAAGATACAATAGCAGAGCAATTTAGGTAAAATATCATGTAGCTTAAAGCAGTATAATTTCTCTTTCAAGTATGTTATTTCAGTAAAGCACAGGAAATATTCATGTTCTGGTATGTAAGCTACATGCTGTAATGTCTTAAAATCCTATGTCACAGTGTTAGGTAGATTTTTGTTTCTCTTAAACTACGTTTTGATATTGAAGACGCCGCTGAGAAGCAATGCAAACAGGCAAATGATTGTAGGTATTTAAGATGTATAAAACAAATGGTTATTTATTAAATATAGAAATATTGGGGGAAAAAAATCCTAAACTTGTCTCCTTGACAGAAATAAAGTAATACAAGTGTAGGTCCACAAACTTGTACTTCATTCCTTTCTCCAAAGCAAGATAATTGTTCAGAAATCTTTGCTTGTGGTTATTCACCTAATCTGTCACTGAAAGCCTGTAGTGAAGTAGCTTCCACTACCTCCCTAGGTAACATGTCTCAGTGCTTTGTTACTCGCCCATCATTAGAGAGCTTTTTATGTAACAAAAGAGGACTGAAGCCACCTGCAGCTGTATGAAGTCATTCCAATTTAATAATAGCCTCTGAAAATCCTGTAACCTCCCTTCATCTGCAGGAAAGCAGGAGGAAAGGTAAAACAATAGTGTTGATGTTTCACATCAACACAACAATTGTGTTAATGTTTCTCCTAAATTTCCTGCCATATTCCCAAAGAGAACCTAGACTTTTGGTACCTTGACAGCTTCCCAGTCTGCTGCTGGTGCTTAGTGAAAGAGAGGTAATTTTCTGGGCAGTCCTGCTAATGTCTTCATCCTCTCAAGAGACTTGATTAAAAAATAGAAAAAGGAAGTGAATATACAGGTTGTGCTAATAGGAGAAATCTTTAAAACTTGTGTTTGTTTTCTTGGTAAGTGTGGAGTTATAAATTGCTTGAGTAAAATACAAGTAGAAATACAGAGTGCTAAATACTCATTTTTAGTTTGAGTTGCCAAAAAGTAAAAATGATATGTGGGTAAAAATGTATATAAGTCTATGTATACCCATATATATGGGCATGTAGATTTTCTACGTTTTCTGAAATATTTTTGTCTACAGTAGGTGTCATCCAGTTCACAAAATGTGTCACATCTCGAGACTGGGTAGGGTAGCATTGTAGAAAGGAGAGGTTCAAATCCTTTCCCATTTTTCGTTTCTTCAGAGTGTCCTGGTTTTGCTGTTGCAAATCTAAGCTGTAAGCACAGATGCTAATGTCAGGCTGCCCTGCACTACGGATGGGATTGCTCTCTAGGGGAGGCAGCCATGTAAGCTTTTTCAAGGGAAAGGAATTTGGTCTGAGTCAGTCAAAATGTCTCCTCCAGATTCCCTTTCCCTATCCTTTCCAGTGCAAACTACAGCTTCAGGTGTGACTGCATTTTCTTACTCTTTGCCCCTCTGGAAAATAAAGTCCTTCACCCACTTAGCCTTCTAGGAAAAAGAGGAATTGACTTAATTGCTTCTTTTTTAATTACCTGGGTTTCAGATCCCCTTAGACTTTGGCAAGGGGTTTTCTGCTAAAACACAGAGATGTGCTTTTGCATACCCCTGAAGTGCAGGTGTGTGTTTTAATCCTGCACGGAGTTGACAAAGTTTCTATAACCATGCACTAGGTTTTTAAAGGCATGCATATTTATTATTTCTTTCTTAGGTCTGTGATGGAAGCGAACCTTCAGCTGTGAGAACAAGTGAAAACAAAAATGAAATACACGATGGAACAAAGGGTAATGTCAAATTACTCTATTCTTTATTTATTTTTCTTTTGGTTTGTAGGTGTTCAACTACACAAGCTACTGCATGGGTCCATACTTTAAGTAACTTTTCAACAAAATAAAATTAAATTATAATGAGAAACCTGTTCTGGACTGCATTGTTGGTGTGTGAAATTTTAAGTGTGCCTGTAGGTAGTGTCCTTTGAGTCACCTGAGAAATCCTACTTATTATCAGGGATCATCTTATAATCAAGCTGTCTGGGAGAAGTCTCCTCTCATAGCTTTTGCTCAGGCCATTCCTGATCCTTAATTTATCCCTTCTGGTCTATCTCTGCTGTACATTACAGGAAATAAACACCTATGCGTAAACTCATTAGTGCATACAAAAGAATAAAACCAAATAGACTATAAGAAAAAAAAACCAAACCAAAAGAAACCTGACTGGACTATAAGTATCAAAAGAAAGAGTGGGAACTGGCTACATACTGTAGCTCAAATTAAAAGAAAAACAGGGATGAAAGAAAAAGGTTGTTTACCTTTTCAAGGCAAATGGAAATGCAATAGCATTTTGTGCACGTAGGTTGTGTTCAGTGGTGTGCGATCACACAAGAGAGGTGCAGTACCAATGGAAAATCCTTTCCTCTCACTGCCAGGATGGTACATCACAGAAGTCCTTAGCTGATTCCATAGTTTTTTTTCGAGAGTATGAATTCCAATGAAAGACTTGGCCAGAGCTTCCTGCTTTCCTTCAGGTCCAATAATTAAAGGGTGGCTGTCCTGCATCATGTTAGGTTTCATCAAAGTAAATGTTGCACTCTGTCTGTTATACCACCATACCCAGCCCTGCAGAGATCAGGTTATTTGCTGGCAGCCATTTAAGCTTTAAGATGCTGCACTGTTATTCTGCTTTGTTTATATGTTGGGTTTTTTCCTTCTTCATCTAGCACATAGATGTTACACTGAACCCTATACGCACATTAAGCAGGCAGATCAAGTTACCTATTGCAAGTTAGTTAGCTGTAATTAAGCCGCCAAATAAAATTCTGCTTCAGTTCTAGGATACTGACCAGGAGCATTTTGGAAAAAGTGTTACTTTAGAATTAGACTTGGAAAACAGCAATGGACAATACAGAATGTGCATGGCAGTTGAAGTGGGAGACATGAGTATAAACCAGCCCTGAATAACACCGAATCTGTGTGTTTCCAGAAGTGTGTATTTCCCTCCCGCCCTCTCAGCAAACCTCACACCAATAAGAACAGTAAAAAAACTGGGAGGACTGCCAGACTGCTGCTTCAGCACAAGGGAAGGAAGAGATGCCTGGTGCTTGTGTCAATGGACTTCACTGTAGGATTCAGAGCTGGAAAATTACCAAACAATTATTACAGAGTTTTTATCACATCTGGTTCTTTTTTCCCCCGTGGCCCTGATGAACCCTTCAGAAATGGGAAGTTCTGAAAGGCAAATCCCATATGCTAGCTCTCCTCAGCACAGATTGTGATGTGGATGGCAAATGCAGCTTGCTTGCATCCTGATACACTCCTGCTTTAGTCAACATGCTACAGCGGGCTCTGCTCCCAAGACTGGAGCAGGAAGGAAAAACCAGTTCAATTTGCAGTCAAGCCATGGAAGTTTGGTGGTTTTAAAAGCACTGCACCTGTTTCAGTGCGGTGCTGTGATCTTTCCTCCAGAATGACGATCAAATCAGTGTTATACAAACAATGAATGAATTTAAGGCAAAAAGTAAACAGTGCCTGATATTTAAGAGGTACTGAATATTTATGAAATCCAAATCCAAGGACATTATTTTAAAATGGAAACCCTCTTTGGCACAGAAGTTGTCCCAGTTTTACCTGAAAAAATATGAACATAATCTCATACATTATTAAAAAAAAGCTTAAATTGAGACGTCTTAGAATTGTTATGGTAAAAAACTTCTTGGCTGCACTCCAAAGGTGATGACTCTGTTCCTAATGGGCTATTTGAATGCTACATTCTCAAGTGCTGCTGCCAGGCTGACAATGTTAGTGTTTGACCCTTAGAGCACACCTGGGCTATGTGAACTCACACTTGCTTCTCCTTTCTTACCAGTCCAACACACCTTGTTTCTTGACTAAATAATATATGCAAACTCACAGATAATAAGTCCCTTTGTTTCATGTAGGTATGGAGTGTGTCTACAGGAAACAAAAAGAAAATTCAGAATCAAATATTTAGCTCTCAGAAGACATTATCGTTTTAACAATCCGTGACACTCACTAAATGCCTGCAAAGCTCGCAATATGTTCAATAGGTACAAAAGAAAAGAAGTAATTTTCTTTGGAATCCTGTGAAAAGGAGTAAATAACTGTACTGGTTGAGACCTCTCAAGAAATAAAAAGGAAATAATAAAACATGAAAAGCTAAATACTTACTAACTTAAATAGGGGACTAGCAAAAGTCAGTTTACTGTGACTGCAGTTGTTTTTCTGAATATTGGATTAGCTACAGGGGAAAAATAATAGATAAAACCTCTGTATAAGGACAGCTTCAAAGCATAACAATCTAGAGAATGGATGAAGGAATTGTGTGTACCGTGTGTAATATGAGGGTAAAGAGCAGTAATATTTGCTTCTTGATAGGGAAAAAAACCTGAAATCTGGTGGGTTTTAGTTATAGAGTTTGGTTTTGCTTTTCATTTTACATGATAAATGAGGTTCCTATAGCTGAAGTAACAGTGTCAGTGAAATGATTATGAAGCTTTTTATTTTCAATTTATAACCATCTATGAATTAGCATTTTTGAGAAGTGCTTTGGCAGTCAAAGAAAAAATCATTCTACCTTTTCAATCGTAAATTAAGATCTGTCAGTTTAGCTCCATTGGTGTATACTTGAGATTCTCTAGCAAGGCTAGGATATAGCGTGGTTGACACTTGCAGTGTTTCCTTATTTTATTCCTGAAGAACTCCCATCATTTTATGTAATCTTTAAATAGCTGTGTGAACTAAGGAAAGGGTACAGAACTCATGTAAAATACGGTTTCCACATCCTCATAGACATTATTTACATTTTCCTGTATCACACTTGCATTTCTCTCATTAAATATTGCATGTGGTTGGCAGGTTGGCAGTACACCAAGGCTACTTCCTCTTACAGCTGCTGCCTAGTTCAGGAATGTACAACAAAGGGAGCAAGGCTATACAACCAAGAAGCAACTCCCCACAACAGCAACATTTCCAGGTCTTTAAAATGTGCAGAGCATTACTGAGATACCTGCTTTACATGACACATTCGTATGACCAGAGGACTGAAATAGGAGCTACTGCTTTTTTGTTTGTTAACATCAGATCCCTCCTAGACTGGTAAGGAGTATGTAGGTCAGGTATAGGCCACATTAGCATGACAAAAGTTTTGGGGGGACGGGAAACTGTTTTCATTCAGTTTGGATGCATTAAAGAGTTTACACGATATATACAGATGTATGCACAGGGAGGCCAAGGATCAGAGTCAGGGATGAATTTGACCTTGGATGTGTTTGCTTACTGGGGACTCAGATATCTCTTTACCAAAAGGAGCAGCTCTAGTTTCAAGATCAGCTTAATCTTTAGCGTATGCCCTAGGCATTTTGGGATCTGTGGAAAGTGAGCAGAAGCTGCTCTGGAAAAAACAAGGGATGAGTAACACACAGAACCGGCAGAATTTGAAAATGTTCTGTTCTACTTCTCACAGCATTGCTTGGTTGTAAGTAGAGTCAAAGTATTAACTCAGATCCACCTCCTCTCTCTCAAAGTGTCTCAGCTTAGGTAAGTACTTTGACGTGGGAGTGGTTGTGTAAAGCCCTGTGCCTTACCAGAAAGTGGCTGTGGTGGCTTCAGCCATTTGCCTGTCTATCAACTCCCCTGAGTTTGGCCCTGGCTGACTGAGATTATTTTCAGGACTCACCCTAAAGAATGTCAGAGAGTAGTTTTGTGTCTTTCAATAAGATGCAGATATAATTTAGAAAAATTGTTGAGTTGCTGTAATTATTTTTTTTTAAACTTCCTGCTTCATATGTTTGGATTGCATGCTTTCAGCTCAGTTCTTTCACAGACCTGATACCATCAGTGTAGAGTAGCACTTCCCTGACTCGTTCTCTTAATCAGCCTATCTGCAGGCTTTCCCCTCCTTCAGAATCAGCTTTTGCTGTACCTGTAACTATTTTCTGGGAACTTTTTTCTGTCTTGTCTTAGGGTAGTTATTCCAGGCCATACAAACATTTCCCACAGCACTGTAAAAAAATTAGTTTATTGTATTATACAACATTCTTACACCAAAACATATTCCCTTCTTGTGGTTCTCCTTCAGAACTCATGCCCATTTGCATCTTGCACTTTTCCTGCACTTGCGGTATATTAGCTTTGAACAGGCTGCAGTCTGGTGTGAGTAGGAGCCAGAGGCAGAATCATGGTCCCAGGACTAGGGAAGTGATTCTTCCTCTGTACTCAGCACTGGAAAGGCTACATTTCAAGTTGTGTCCAGTTCTGAACCCTTCAATTCAGGAAGGACATTGAAGGGCTGGAGCATGTCCAGAGCAGGGTAATAAAGCTGGTGAAGGGTCTACAGAGTAAGGCTTAGGAGGAGCAGCTGAGGGAGCTGGGGTTGTTTAGCCTGGAGAAAGAAGGTTCAGGGATCTTATCTGTCTCTACAACTGCCTGAAAGGAGGGTGTAGCCAGGTGGGGGTTGGTCTTTTCTCACAGGCAGCCAGCAACAGGACAAGGAGACACAGCTGCACCAGGACAGGTTTAGGATGGACATTCAGAAGTTCTTCACAGAAGGGCTGATTTGATATTGGAGTGGACTGCCCAGGGAAGTTGTGGAGTCCCTGGAGGTGTTTAAGGAAAGACTGGACATGGCACTTAGTGCCATGGTATAGTTGACATGGGGTGTTTGGTCATAAGTTGGACTCCATGATCTCAAAGGTCTTTTCTAACCTAATCTGTTCTGTGACTTAACTCTTTTGTATTACCTGGAAACCTTCTGTGATTCTGTAACGTATTCTAAAAGGAAACTAGTCCTTGATGTATCCTTTGGGATACATATCACGAGAAGGATGGTGGACAGACTGAAAACTTTCTTAAGACTTTGATGCTTTGTATTAAATAGTGTTTTTTACAATATAATTTTTCTCTTGCTTCTTTCACGATATATTTTAACTTCAGACTAAAAGCAGTGCTTGATTTACTGTGAAATTGGGAAACTTCTTTTTCTAAAAGCAGAACTGCCTCTCCCTTTTTTGATTCTTTATTCCTTTAACAAAAAATATTCTAAATTTGTCTGGTGTTTGATTCCTTTAAGGAACAAAGAAAGAGAAGTAAGGCCATTGTTGTGTACTTAGTCCTTCCCTGTATCATAAAAACATGCCCAAACAGTTTTGAGGAATCTAGACTCCTCAGACTGAGGTGAGAACAGGAATGATGGAACAAAGATATGATCTGTGTACTTCCTGTTATTTCCAGATGTTAGTTCTTTGGATCATAGAGGACACATTCTCTATTGCTTTTGAAATCTTAGCAGCAGAAAAATTTGCTGATTTGTTTGCAGAATGTTGCAGTCTTTGAGGCTGGAAAGTGTTTGATGGCAAGAAACTTCTGATGCCAAAGCTCTTTGGCTCTACAGGATTCTGGGAGTCTGCTGTTTGTTTGAGGTGGATTGCTCTATCTTTTCATGATAGATAAATGGGAGAGAAAACCCCATGTCTTGGCAAAATTATTGAAGAAAACCTACAAAAGCTGAGCTCTTGTCAATAGCTAAATTTTCAACTGACATAAAAAATACAGGAACAGTGACTTTGCAACCAGAAAGTCCATTGCTTGCACAGAATTAACTTCTACTTGGTTTAAAACTTACTCTCGTGCACTGAGTGGTGCTTGATTGTGCTACTGTTGATTTTTAGCTTTTTTTAATGGTGTTTTCAGGTCCAAAGTTCAGTCTTGGAACAGATGAGCAGAAGAGCCTGCTTGAAGATATGCCATCCTCAGACACTGACATCAATTTGGAGATATCATTTTCAGAACAGGCAGCTAATCTCAAAGACAGCTCAGTAGTCAAAATGTGCAAAGGTGGAGGGGGTGACACTCTTCTCCCGGTAGGTTTTTCTTATTTATTTATCTTTTTTTTTTTTTTTTAACTAGAGGTACTTTTGGGTGACATTTATCTGAAGCTGAGCGAATTAGATTTAGAAGAACATTGCCAAATTCAGCTTTGTAGAGATAGAGCTTCTTAAGGTAAATAATTTTTGGGAATAGTATGCTCAATAACATGAAAATAACTACTTTCATACCTATTTATGTACTTCTTTATCTGACAAAATGCACTCTATATATAAGCAATATTGAACTGCTAGTAGTAAGCTGGAATAGTGGTTTAGTGATCGTTGTACATAAACTGTGTCCTTGCTTCATTTGTTTACAATCCCTTTTTCTGATATCTGAGGTGAGATGCTTTACCTCTAATAAAAAGCTCTGCTGTAATATAAAAAGGGTTGGTGGATGCCTGTACAAACCTTATGCAGTTGTTCAATGCAGGTAGGTGAAGGAGGAGAATGAAGAAAAAATTGTCTGTAGAAGTTAGAGGTCTGAAGTCAAATGGCAGGAAGTTAAGGATTAATTTGAACTCAGTTTTTCTTTCCAGGTCTTAATAAAAAAAAAGGCTCTCTCTGAATGGATCCATATAAATACAAAAGAAAATCCTCCAAAGGATTTTGTTGTCAATCCTCAGAAATCTCTGAGGATCTCTCTCTCCCTAGCAGTTCATGAACATGCAGTTACATATAAGCTGTAAACTAATGACTGGTGTGAAAATTGTCTTCTTTTTTTTTCTTTCTAACTCTGTGTGCAAACATGTCTGAGTAAACACAGTTTCTGAATTAATGTTTCCCAGTTCTTCAAACACTTCATTTAGATAAGGACATGTGCAGTTCTTCAAGTAGCAATTACCCCATGTATACTAGTTTAAACATTATAAACCAGACACTAATGGATATTTAGAGATGGATTCTGAATTGTTTGAGTCATGTTTCTCTAATGCAGCCTATAACAAGGAGATAAAAGCTATGCTCTAACTTCTGTATATATGCATAATACATACATTAGCTCTACTTCTGGCTAGTCTTGTGAAGCATTGCTCAAAGACATGGCTATGAGATTTCTTCTTCAGTTACAAAAGGAGCTGCAAAATGATAAGAAAAGGAAGGGAGTCACCTATTTAAATCTACAATTTATTGGTTGCACCTTCATCATCGGCAGCTATTTTTAAACAGACATTTTTTGTGCAAGTCAGTGAACGCTCAAGGTGGGGAACTGGCTACATATCTACCACTTGTAAATGATGTTTATGTTTTGGTATGTGCCCTTGTAGTCATGTACCATAACCAGCAATTCATCTCTGCTATTGCTGGGTTTGTACAGGGTACGAAAATAATTAATGAGTATAATATGTCTTTCCAAGTGGAAGAAAGTCTTGTCAACCTTCCTGCTTTGAGTCATGCATACTTAGAAGCCTGCTGGTTAAGAGATGGAGTTAGAAAGGTCAGTGAGTTGGGAAGTCTCTCTCCCTCAGCCTTTCAACTAAACTCCTTATACTGATCTCTGACTGCAGCCTCTGAGTATCTAGTGCAGTAGAAAGGAGCCATAATTAAGTATCCCCCTTCCCTCAGAAGAAAACCCCTTTATTATTATTTATATGTGAGCCAAATATTTTATTTTGTGTGCACAAGTACAAAGGGATTTCTGTCCCAATTGCACATGCATAGAATTGTTCATGGACAGCCATTTCCACCACTATAAACTGGAAAAGGATGTAGAAGATGGAAGGGTGAGTGGAAGGCTGAGTAGATGATTGCAAGCAGGACAAATCCAGATTCTTCTTGGGGTTGCCAAATAAAAGGACAAGAGTGAATGGACACAAGTGACTAATGGGGACATTTTGTTTTGCAAAGTAAAGAAGGTCCCCATGAGAGCATTCCACACTGAAACAGGCTCCCACGGGGGTTTTTGGGAATTTTCAAAATTCCTTTGAACAGCAACAACAAGCAACCCAATCAGACTTTGAATTTAGCCTTGCTTTGAGCAGCAATTGAATTAGATGACCTCCAGAAGTCACTGGGAACCTAAATCTTCCTGTCATTTTAAGATCATCTGCTTTTTAACCTATTTGTGGGATTCTCCCATGATTTAGTCAGTAATAGCAGGCTTCATGATGAAAGGTTGCACCCTGAAGGAAGCACAGCCTTTGAGCTAAGTAATTTGTCATGACTTGGATTATTCACCCTGCTGCAAATCTCTGCTTTTAGAATTTCAGACTGCCGAAGGACAAAACAGGTACCACAAAGATTGGTGACCTAGCCCCTCAGGACATGAAGAAAGTCTATTCTTTAGCACTGATTGAATTAACTGCTCTCTATGACATACTTGGGACAGAATTCAAGCAGCAAAAAGCTGTAAAAATCAAAACCAAAGGTAAGTTGGTGTTTTCTGAACCAATTGCATCTGTTTAATCCAACAAAACAAATGTACCCGGTTATGATTTTCGAGCAGAAAATTTATATTTAATATATAAACAGTAACATAGGTCCTGAGCAACATTTAATTTTACACCTTAACTCAAGGCATGCTTTAAACAACTTCAGTGACATAATGTCTCCAGCTCTTTTTCTGTAGTTAAAACTCAAGACAGTCACTGAGCAGATAAATTAAGGAGTGAGGGTAACTATCTTAGTAGCATGCTGTGCAGCAAGAATTGCTTCACGGAAGTTTGTCTGTGCTGATTTATTCCCAAAGAGCATGTGCATGTGCTCTTTGTGGGTATTTTTTTCCTAATTTCCTGAAGGTAGGTACTGGTCTACTTTCACAATTGGACTCAATGATCTCAAAGGTCTTTTTTAGCCTAAATAATTATGTCATTCAGGTGAGTCTACCTGTCTACCTGACTTTTGTGCTTTTGTTGCTGTATGTGGGAAATGCTGGGAGCCTTTGTCACCTGTTTCCTATTCTATCTGGCACAAACTTTCCTGTGTCATATAGGCCTTGCCCATCCAGTATTTACTTAGGCTGTAATGCAGGTGTTATGCTGAATGCCATCATATAAAGTGGAAGGTGTAGACTGTTGCAGAGGAGGCAGAGGCAGATGCAACACGTCACTTTCCTCTGCAAGCCATTGGAGCATATGTGTAATCACAGTGCTTTTCTTGGGAGCATAGAAAACATGGAAACCAATTTCATGATGCTAGAGGTTTTCAGTGCTTTGTTTGGTTTTTGTGTTTTTGGCTTCTGCTAAATGCTTTACAAGAGCTTGAAATGTGTTACCAGTTAATCACAAGCCTGCTTTGGCCAAACTCTGTTGTCAAGGTTCAGTGAATGTGACAGTGAAATAGCTCACTTTAAAGAATTTGAAAGCAACAGAGAGCATGGAGTGATACACAGCAAGGTATAATAGATTCTTGAAAATATGCTCTTCACTTTACAATAATAGTGAACAGCTTTTTTAATGCAAAAGGCATACACAGAAACATCAACAAGACCTTGATTGCTTAAATGCATTTTCTTCTTGCAGAAATATTTGTGCTGTCACTAATAAACAGAGACAACGCATTTTCTTCTCTTGTATTTTGGGTCTTAGTTTCAACTGCTTCTTCTTACAAAATTAATTGTTAATTTGATTTCACTCTCAGCATTATTATCTGAATGGCAGACATTCATAAACTGTTGAATTGGTTACAAACTTTTTAAAAGGTAAAGATAGGCTAGACTCATAGCAATGTGTAGAAAATGGACATTGACATCACCTTTCCTGCCAAGCTACTCTGCTTTTGCAATGTACTGCCTTCAGTGCCTTGTTGCTCTGTCTGACCCTTACCTCTTCACCCCTGAAGTCTTGTTTGGCCAATTGATTCATACAGTGGTAGGACTGTTCACTTTACCCTTTGTGCTTGAGTATGTGAAGGTGATGAAACAGATGATTCTTCTGGAGAATGCTGTACTGTGCTCAGCCCTGCCTTTTTATTAACCTCCTGGAGTTTGTTTTTTCAACTACATTTCAAAGGAAACTTTTATTATTGACAAGAACTTCAAGATAATAAAGCTATGGGGTATGGATATTGCCTGTATGTGTGAGTCCCCTGTATTTTATAGGTAGACTTTTTGTGCTGACAGAGACACAAGAGCTTCTGGTTTGGTACTGAAATTGATCTTTTTTTGACATATATCATATTTCCTCAAGGGCTGACAGTTGTTTTTTTTTAGGAATTTCATCTGTTCTGTGTTCAATATTGGCATGGCATCATACCAAGCAGCAGTTTTTAACTACATGTATTGATATATGCTGTTCCAGAAAAATTGCACATACAGCAATTATCAGTACTCCTGACAGAGAACCTGTGTGTCAGCAAACTTTGGGTTAGTCATTACTAGCACAGCTCTCTTTAAATGGTCATTCACTTCTATTCAACTGGGCCATAACACATGAAAGTCCCATTTACATGAAGACCAAGGTTAGTTTTTCATCAGGGCTAAATTAATTGCAACTGAATTCCTTAAAAAAAAAGGATTGACTTGCCTTAGCCCTATTGTAAAAGTTATTTTCTAACCAAGAATTAACTGTACTTTTGCTTTTTTTAAAAACGAACCTTTAGTGAGTTAGTTATCTTGCTATTCTGCCAGTGCTATATAATTGAAAAGCACAGGAGTTGAAAAGCTGTTATTTCCAAACCTTGAAAGAGAGAACTGTTCAGAGTAACTCTGGGTGTTAATTGTATTTGTCTCATTTTAGTGACCAAATTCTGGATATTTAACCCCTGCCATTTCCATCTACACTAAAATAACTTGCATTGAGTGATGAAGATCTGCATGGCAGGCTTAATATCTTGGACATTCTGCAAACCAGAACTATGCAGATGGTACATTTATGCAGTTTGTTTTACTGTGCTGCAGAATATGTGGATGGCAATTTGAAGGCAAAACAGAAGACTCCTGAGGAAGAGATGATGAATCCTTTTAGCCAGAATGTTTTGTGTAATAACTTGATTGACAAAGACATTAAAACACTTTAAACAAAAGGTCAATAGCTCTGAATGCCTCGAATAGACTTACTGATTCAGAAATGTGGGTTTATGCCAGTATCGCATGTACTGGAAAAGATGTGGATAATATCTCAGTTTCTTTTGCTTTATTCTTCAGACTCTGGCTTGTTTGGTGTCCCACTGTCACTTTTACTGGAACAGGATCAAAAGAAGGTCCCAGGAACCAAGACCCCACTGATTTTTCAAAAGGTAAATAGGCATGAAGAAGTCAAGTTTTTACACACGTGCAAATGACAAAAACATAACATTTTGTCCTGGATTTGTTTGCTTCCTGTAGCAGTTTTCAGTATAATACTCTAATCCATCCAAGTTATTGTAACTTTTATTTGCAACTTTACTTACTAATTCAGTAAATGTGATACTTTGCATTGTATCAGACATATTTTGAATTAAAGAAATAAACTCACAAGGCAGGTACTTTTCCAGAAGACTCATTGCTTTAGTACACAGGAATATGCTTTGGCCCATATCATGTCATGGTAATGGGGGAGATAATTGGAAAGATGATGGAGTCCCTGGATTTACTGCCCATGCATAGTGTGTGTCATTTCATGAGAAGGAGAGAAACTACTGTGTGTGGACCTGTCCTAACACTGACAGAAACTCAGTGCTCTATCATCACCATTTCAGCTTGTGGATGTGCTTGTTATTTTTTGAGAAACAGAAATTTCAAAGTAGTTTTGCATCATGGTCTGAAAACTACTTCTGTGTCATTCATGCCAGAAATTACTTCCTCAGAATCATAAGAACACATTCCTGGAAAAGATGCTATCTATAAACAGAAATCAAATTGCAAACAGTGATTGATCACTCTGCTATCCTAGGAACATCGAAAGTTCTACATAAACATTAATAGCTTCTAGATGTGATTTGTTTTGCAAGGTGCAGACATCATTTGGAATACAGTTTTGCTTCAAATGAGAATATGAAAATAAAAAGTTTCCCATTTCTTCTGCCTATCTCTGCAGTGCATGCTTCCCAAGAATAGGGGATTTATATAAAGTGCAAGAGAGCAATTTTGTTCATTCTGCTTTTTTAAATGTACCTTGTTTATCACTGAAACAAAACAAAGCAAGTTAACAGGAAGGCTGCTTAATTAAAAATAAAAATACACCTAGTTTTTATTCCATTGAGGAATTCAAATTAAAAATAATGACATAATGTAGTCAGGGGTTTTCCAGCTGGAAAATCTGATGAGAGTACCAATTCATGTATTTTCATCAGAAGTTTCTGCTGACAGTAATTCTGGTCTCTGGCCTGCTAAGAAAGCCATGCAGAGCAGCCCTGATAGAGGTGAAGAGGGGATTTCCCACAGGCAGGAGGTTGGTGGTGGCTGGTGGCCACCTCTTGCTGTGTGCCAAGGGGACACTTCTGAGTGAGTGTTTGTGAAGGAGCCATGGCCACCAGTTGTACCACCAGACCTTGCCTTCCCCAGAAGTGGTGATGGCAGGTCACACGCTGCATCCTTGTGCCCAGAAGATGTGAGTGGCAGCCACTGATCTGGTGTAAGCTGGGTACAGGGTGAGTTGGATGGAGCCAGTTAGCACTTTTTTTTTTTTTTTTAAACCATGGAAAATGCACTAGAGTGACACTTCTGGTGCTGTTTTCTGACTTTGTGGGGTTTTCTGTCCAATCTTTTTTATGGCATTTGTCTGTTACACAAATACAGTGGTAGCTAAACTCCCTTTAATTTCTGTAACTAGAAAAAACACAACTGTGTTGCATAATTTAATCAAGAGCTGGTGCAGGAAGGCATGTAACAAAGGCACTGCCCTAGTTAAACATCGTGGGAACTATTTGTGCTAAAATTATGTCATCAGCTTTTGACGTTTACAGATTTGTTTTGAATACTCTTAAATTGATACTTCAGTGAATACTTCTACGCATATTGTTAGGGGAAAAAAATATGATATGGGTTTTATGGAATTTCTGCAAATTTATCCGTAAGAAGGGTTGCAAACTTTGAGTTTGTTAGGAGAAGGTCAAAATTTGCAACTCAGAGACTTTTTTAAAGCCTAGAAGTTTTTAGTTCTCCTCTAGTAAAGCTCTAGAATATTTATGAGAATGTGACCTTAATTATTTTGATTTGGACATTTTAACAAGGGTAGTAATTGGGATATAATTTTGAAGCCACAGTAATTTTTGAAAAGAATTCTTCGGTCTCCAGAAGAGGCTTGAAGGAGGTAAAAAACATACAGTTTTCTTTTTTGATAAACTAGACAAACTCTCCTTTAATAGTGTTCATAAAAAAGGGTAAGAACCACTATAAAGTTCTCTTCTACAACAACTGTAATCCATTTGCAAACTGAGTTTGAGCCTCTGCTTGTTACATATTTGTGTGCACAAATGCATATGCACAGAGAGAGATACAGGCATAAAGGCACCAATATATCAGAACTGTCTGCCAGTAATTTTTAATTGGCATCTTTGTTCATGCCAATTTGGTTTGTGTTTGACAGCTGATTGCCCAGATAGAAGAGACAACGCTGGAAACAGAAGGACTTCTTAGAATACCAGGAGTTGCAACAAGAGTAAAGGTAAAACATTGTACAGGTTATTAACATCCCCCAAAATGTATCTGTTATTGATGATTTTATTTTGTTGTCATACAAATATATTTTAGCATCCCATTGTTATGAAAATCTTCAAAAACAGAAAGCGAAATCTCTTTACAAAGAAAACTGAATTATATTAGCCAGAGAAATGATGGTTTCACCCAGTGTAGTTTTGGGGGGAAGACTGGAGTTCAAGTTTGAAGGAGAGTCAAAGCTACATTTCAAATTCAGTTGTGCCAAAATCTCATTAATTCTTGGCATGAGCTATCCAGCCTTTTGCTTTTTCCCTGAACCAGCTTAATCATCTGAACAGTTCATACACAGTCTTTCTACCCCAGGAGGAAGCTTTTCTCTGGCATTGTGAGCCTTTTTTAATAGCTAGACTTAACCTGTGTTGCAGGGCAAGGCAGGCAGCATGCTCTGAAGAACCTCTCACATTTATTTTTATGAACAGCAATATAACTGCTCGGCTCACTGAGCGCAATCTTGTTAGGCACGTCTGTGCACACCGACACTTCGCAGGGTGAGTGCCAATTACATGCAGACTCTTCCCCAGTATTTGCCTTAATGCAGGGAGCTAAATACACAGTATGATTCATGCCAAGACTCAATGTGTTAAAAAGACGGTCTGAACTGGCCTTAAATTCTAAACAGAAAGGACCATTTAAGTGGATTCAGCTGTCCAAAGACGTCTGCCAGCCTCTGTTGTGTAGACCTTGGTCCAGCTGCTGGTTCATTAGAAACAAGTAAAAGAAGGGAATATTATGGAAATTGGGTTTGTTTATTTACCAGTAACTAAGTTACTGATTTTTTTTTCAATTTTCCTCCTTTCTTTATTTTCCACTTCACATCAGTTCTGCAAACTGGAATGATTTCTTAGTGATTTTTGTTTATTTGTTTGTTCTTTGATGTTATTAGCTTAATACAATTTCCCAGGCAGTGGATCATTCACTATTTGGCTTTCATTTATTTTTAGCCTGTCTATTTGCAGGAACAACTTCTTTAAATTAAGCAACAGTTTTGTTAGCAAATGTGTTAAGTTTTTTTACGTATTAAAATAGAAAAATTTTTAAAAGCAAGGAATTTATCATACTAAAGGACTGAAGTTTTCCCTTAATTTTCTTAATCAGGAATAAAAGAAGTATTTTCCTCATGATACAGTTTTATGGAAAGACACAGCAAAATACTTTGCTATCATATTCTATAGATTTTAGAGTTACAATTAAAAATGCATTGGATATACCCCATAGTCAAATACATTTACTTTAAAATGTAAGCATAGGGGACACAGTTGAAATTTCTGCCTTTGCCTCTCATATAAAATAATTGTATCTATATGTTTAATACTGCATTTGCTGCTGTGATTTTGTCTGAATGTGGATGGAGAAGTTGATGAGCCTCAGGGGGAGAATTTTCATCTTTGTTTCTAAAGCTTGCTATTTTTGATGATCAGGAAATCATACCCACTTGACTTTAGACATCTGAGTTATGACCGTTGCACCTTTGAACCTCCAGTACAGTCAGTGGGGACAGAAGATCTCTCTGGAGGACAGTTGAGAACACCCAACTTTTATATCAAACTAAGTGTCCTCATTTTCTTTGGAAATAGATCTATTTCCCATTTGGACAAAGTTAAATTTAATGAGAAGGCTATCTTAAAAATGTATCTAATATCCTCGCTTCAGTGTGCCCTTCTTGTCCAGATAAATAATTATGGCCATATTTTTCCACAGCACATACTTTACAAAACAAGCCAGTGTCTCTGTCCTCCTTTTCTGTCCAGAAATAAATCCCTCTACCAGAATAAATGAGGTAGAAGAAGGGAGGGACCTGTGAGAAGTGCCTCAGGGCCCCTGGCCCTACACTGAGGTTACTTCTCACTCTGCGAGACTAGGAAATAAATGAGGTGGATGTGAGACCAGGGCTGATGCTTAGCAATAGACTAAGAAGGACTTGGTCTTCTCAGTGTGTTCCCATTTGTGCATCTATGAAAGCCCAGTAGCAGCAGTGCCGTGAGAGCAGGACAGGGATATGGTAATGTCTGCTGCCAGCAGTATCCCATCCTTTCCCCATCCCCAGTTATGACCTTCCACTGAGACTTTCAGAGCTCTTTACTCTGCTGCATATCCTCATGATTTGCAGGACAGTCCTCTTCCACACAGGGCATGTTTGACACCCAGTGCTAGGCAAAGCTGCATGTGCCCAGCAACATGGAATTCCCTGTAGATGGCAAGACACTCAGCTATTCAGTTACACAAATCATTCCTTGTGTTTTGCAAAGAGAACCGGCCTCACCTTAGTGTATATTTTGATAAGAAGCTGTGTGTCAACACACATAATTGCCTTATTTCTTTATGAAAATGGCCGTGTATGCATTACAGCAACACCCTTGGGTAACAGTTTCAGAATTGGTCTGTATATCAGACAAGTCTTAATATTTGGGCGGAGGGGAAGTCATGACCTTTATGTGCTTGAGCATGATATCTGTTTCTTATTGTATATTCCATATGGCCCTGACTCAGGTCCATGCAATTTCTTCCCATATGATTTGACTGCTGCCTATTCCTGTATGCTTGCTTGTAGTACTTCTGATCCCAAATTTATCTTTTTTGTAGCAAAAGACGAGCAGCAGCTGGAGTTAAGTGATATTTCAGATATCCTTCCCCCCCTTTCAAAGTGTGGAAAGTATTGCTGTGTGTATAACATATGACTTCCAGCAGCCAAGTATTACTGGTGCTCACTGTATCCATTGCCTTTCAGGGTCTTTGCCAAGAACTGGAAGCAAAATTTTATGAAGGGACTTTCAACTGGGAAAATGTAAAGCAACATGATGCAGCAAGTCTTTTAAAACTCTTCATCCGTGAACTGCCTCAGCCACTCCTCACTGTAGAATATCTCAAAGCTTTCCAAGATGTGCAGAGTGAGTAGTGTCCTTTCTGTCTCTGCTGAAAGAATTGATGCCCGTGCAGAGAAGTGCCTCTTTGCTGAGAAGCAAATTGAGTAACAATATGAGTTCTCCTGAGAAGAGATGGGCATAATTTTGCTAATGTACAAATAGCATCTTTCATGTAACAACTATTTTAATAGCTTACACATACAATGAAAGCACATTTTCCCTTCCTAATGTTTCTGATAGTAGTTAGGAGGTATACAAGGGTTATACGGAAAATGCATATGACAGTATTCAGCTTATAAATAGTGTTTGCTTCAAAAGCAAACCACAACAAAGATAAGCAATTCTTCAGGAAATACAATAAATGATAATTTATACTGTTTAGGGTCTTTTATCTGTTTATAGGAGGAGAAGTTAGAGCAGAATAGTCAGAACTGCTGATCATCCGTGGTCCCTTGAGATCAGCAAGTTGTTGTGAAAATGTCTTCCTTGCCAACTGGTCACCAAGACAGCAAACATACCAGCTGTAATTGGAGGAAAGTGGATTGGTGGTAATGAATCTGGAGTGAGAACCCACATACTTTAACTCCCCAGTCAGCACGAGACTGCAAGTTCTATTCTCCTTGTCTGCAGGCAGAGCAATGGCTCCTTTCTAAGAGGGGCTTTCACAGAATCTCAGAATATTCTGGTTTGGAAGGAACCCACAAGGATCATCAAGTCCCACTTTTTGAATGGTCCATAGGGGGATCAAACCACCAACCTTGGCATTATTAGCACAATGCTCCAACCAACTGAGCTAAACTCAAGATCAGAGAGTTCACATGGACAGGCAGACTGACAAGTATTCTTAAAAAGGGTGGGCTATGTCAAGTCTCCCAGCTGTGAGCTGCCTTTCAATGCTGTTAGGTTGGTCGGAGTAGGGGGCTGGTGCTTTGGCCTGCTACAGAGTGTTGTTGATTTTGCAATACCGAGTGTCAAGTTAAAACTGGCCAGAACACTTTCAGATGGTGCTGGCAGCAAACAGCTCCACAAGGTTGTTCCATTTACTGGATAGTGATTGGAGCCAGGAGGGTTTCTGCTTGTGCTCCTGAGCTGTCTGAAGGCTTTATGTGGTTTTACTTATCCAGAAATACTCAAGTGGTAGGATCCAAACCACTCTCTATATTGAACCAGAGAAATTGCTTGAAAACAGACATAGCACTTCATAGCCTCCCATTGTTTAAATTGTCTGTCTTGTTGGTTGCGTGCAGTAAGATTAGGTGGTAGAGAAAAATGACCATCCTTGAGAAAGTAATCAGTGTTTTTCATGATACTGTGACTAAGTCGTGTGGTTAGAATTAAATATTTAAACAACATAATTTGAAAATTTTAATTTGTTAATTTAAGTAATGTGAGCACCTAAAATTCAACTGTTACTTGGGTGAGCAGACAGAAACTCCTGATTTAATTATTGAATTTTAATTGTTTTGCAATTTTATTTTTGCTTACTTTCCTAGGAAAAGATTGATTCTCATTGCTTTTTGAACATTGTGACATATGGTGTTTTGAATTTAAGCCTTACTTTTAATGTGTATCTTTCTAAAGCAGGTAGATACACTGCTCTCACTACTTGGTGTTTTAAATGGCTATACAATTTGCCACTCATTTATTTAGACCTTTAATTTTTAGTATGGTAGAAAGTAGTCAGCAAGGTGGGGTTTCTTTTAATTTCATCAGTGAAGTTTTATTTTTGTTCGGTGGTGTCTCCCAAGTTGACTTGAATGAAAAGTATTTGAAATAGCAATTCAGTTGGAATCCCAGCAGGATTCCCAGCATGAGAATAGCCCCACTGAATTCTGAAATAGTGTGATAAAACTATGTTGTGCAGGTACCTCCTTCCTCAGTTGTTTTATGCATGGCCTGTTTCATTAGGACTTGCCAGAGCATGTCCTCTAAAGCATGCCAGGAGGAAGTTTATCACAAGTTACAAATGTGAGAGAGTTGGGGGCTTTCTGCACTGCCAGAACGTTGGAGTCCTTCTAGGAGGTGGAGGAGTGTAGGGATGCACTCATTGTGCAGCTTGGGTGAATGATGCACCACTGAGCAACTGGTAAAAGGCAGAACCAACATTACTTGTCCTTAGTTATAGCTGGCCTCGTTTGGTACAGCACTCTCTGCTGTAGATTCATGTTAAGCTTCTCTGCTCTTGGGTTTGTCCCCGCTGGTTTGCCATTGCAGCTGCTGTTGGTTGTGTCGCTGGAGACCTGCCTTACTCAGTGACATGTGGTATTCATTCTGTGTGGGTGACTTGGGAGATCGTGCAACTGTGAAGGCAACCAGAGAAACTGCGAAAGCAGTGTTGAATATACCCTTTCATATGTTGGGGCCCGGGCTCAGAAAGGGAAGAACCATTAGCTATTCCTTCTTGCAGCATTGCAAAATAAAGAAGAAATCACAAGGCATCTAGAAAACATTGCCAAGAGACTGCTGAGTCACACACCAACTGAATCCTAAAAGAACATTTGGAAATGAGTATCAGAAAACCAGGATCTGCCAGTCCTTTGTCATACTATGATAATTAGCCATGTGTATGTATTCAGCGTTTTGCAAGAGGTTTCAAACTTAGAAATCGTGCTTTTTGAAGAGTACAAATAACAATTTCAAAATACTGAGGTCCCTGTGCTTAACTGGCAGATCTCCCAACGAGGAAACAGCAACTGCAAGCTTTGAATCTTTTGGTTATCCTTCTACCTGAAGCAAACAGAGACACCCTGAAGGTTAGAATCGTTAATGCTATTTTCCTGCATAAGTTTTTTGTCTGTTTCTGGGAATCCACTGTAATGAATGCTGTTGTCTTTTTAACATTCTTTTTTCTTTTCAGTTCAAAGTTGAAGCTGAAACTTGTGATTCTTTTTTTTCCCCTGTGTTTCACATAACTTTGGGAGAGAAAAAAAGAAACTTAGGGCCCTAATTCCTCCTAAATGACTTTTAAGAATGTGACTTTAAGTTTTTCCAGGAGATTGCAACAGTAATCTCCCAGTGAGCAACCTTTTCTCTTAGAAGTTTTCCTCCCTTTTTTTTGCAGCAGTCATTATTTCCCATGCAAAAAGTAAACAGTGTTAGAATACAATGGATGTGAGTTTCCTTTTATGAAATGGGTTTAGCTCTTCATTTTTATTCCTCACTTTTCTCTGTGCTGTTTGTTTCTACTCTCAATAAACTAGGCATTTACTACATTTCCTGTTGCTATTTGTAGCATGTTACATGGATTTTTCCAATTCGTGCTTGTCCTTTTGTAGCAAAGCTATTAATGTTTTATCAGAATATGCTTACTGTTAAAACTGTTATAATCAAGAATGAATGCAGGATTTGTGTAGGATGCAGAACATCATCTATTGCAGGCGAAAAATCCTACTAGGTCTTATTGTTCAAACGAACTTTCTTTTTGAGTTTGTTTATTGTGTGGAGGCAGTCAAGAAGGCTCCTTAGTTGAGCTACCAATATCTGGAACTGAATTAATTGAAAATTGCCAGTTTCTAACTGGCTACCTGTCATTCACAATGCAGTGCTTTACTCGTGAATTGCTTACCTTACAGAATTAGCCACTCCATGTTCCCATAACCATGACAGCTGGCACTATTGCGTTCACTTTCAATTTAACAAATGCCAGCAGTAATGTCTTCACAAGCATCTGTGGGATGCTACTTATGCACCTGCATAACAGAGGTTTTGAAAAAAATCTTACTGTGCAGGGCCTCAAAGTGACATAAATGCTTTTGCAAATATAACCAAAAAACCAACAAGAATGTTTTACTTCATTACTTGAAGGAAACAAATCTTGCATTACTATTCTGTGAATAAATGTATTCCCACTTCTATTACTGATTGCTTTTAATATGGTTTTATTAGGAATTAAGAGCTTTTTCCAAAAAGTATGCAACATCATGTTTCACTCGTATGTTCATTTTCAACTCTGCACATGCTTCACTTCTCACATGCCGAGTTGAGCTGTAAGTTCTGCTCTTATTTCAGGTACTGCTTGAATTCCTCCAAAGGGTAATTGATCACCGAGACAAAAATAAAATGACGTTAAAGAATGTTGCGATGGTGATGGCCCCAAACCTTTTCACGTTTCATGGGCTTGGCTCAAAGGCTATCGAACAAAGCGACTTTGCTATGGCAGCTGGGACAGCAAATGTCATGCGCTTTATGATTCAGTACCAAAAACTTCTCTGGACAGTAAGTGTGTTTTTAAGGGGGAGGCGAAGGATGATAAATTTCAAAACAAAGTATCTGAATAGAGGAGTCATGTGAAGGTACATCCATGATTTAGAGAAGGATCAGACTGATCCAGCTGGGTTCTTGCTCATAGGTAACTGTTATGGGAGCAAAACAAAAATATTGCATCTGATGTTAAGCTCTGGTGGTCAGAAGTTTAATATTGTATGTACTACACGTGAACTCAGAAACAAGTCCTTGGGGGATATTTGTGTTTGGTCTATCAGTATACATCGCCATGGGCAATTCTTTTTTTGGCTTAGAGATATTAGCAGGAAACAGTGTTTGAACCCATTGCCCTTTCAGGCCAAACTTAATACTATATAAGACATGTTTTGATGAAACATGAAGTTATGCCATGGTCTTAAGCAAAGCTCTAACTTAGACAAACTGGACAAATTGGAGGTTTGTTGTCCATCAACAACTTGAAACAGCTTTGACCTTCGATGGGAGGAGAAGTAATTATCAGCATTTTGCACACTAAGTGTCAAGTGAAATTTTTTGGCTGAGAAAAGTAGAAACACTATATGATTCCACCCCTCTTCCCCTGAGAGCTTACTGAATGGAATATTGTATTACAAAGGGAGCGGTTTTTAAATTGTTTCACAGTTTTATATTATTTGAATCTTCAGTTATTACTGGAAAGAAATACTATTTTTGAGTTCTACGTCATAATCTGGCCATTTACAAAGTTTTGGTAAGAAAATGTAGTTATTCGTGCTTACTATATATTTATCTAGATTCCTAAGTTTATTGTTAACCAAGTGAGAAAACAAAACACTGAAGGCCAGAAGAAGGAGAAAAAGGACAAAGCGGTGAAGAAGCTTCTGAAAAAGATGGCATATGACCGGGAAAAGCATGAGAAACAGGAGAAGTCTCCTAATGATGTAAGGAAACATACATCTGAAATGTTTTATTAATAGGACCATAATTTTTAGTTGAAAAAGTGGATATAGCGGGGGGGGGAATATTTATTTATTTATATATTTACTTGCTTACTTACTTAACTGAGAATTTCAATAGATAGCAAGTTAAAGTGGATTTCACAGTTTATGGGTTACTGGCATGACACATTTGGAGGATTGTACTGGTTCTTTGTTTTCGCAGAATTTTCGGATTATTTCTATTCTGAAAAATGACATCCCACAGTTTGTTTCAATCTGGGCATATGAAATAAATATACATTAGGTCAGTATCTGTAGAGGGAGCAAATGTTGTGACAAGACTCAGTATTACTGAACCCACATTTAGATGTGCTGTTGCCCAGTGGAAGTCACGGCAGATCATGTGTTTACTTAAAAACTAAATATCTGGATTTCACTACTTCATATTTAAAAGTGTTTAGAAACAAATCTAGCATTTAATACTTCTTCCATCTATAGGAGTTCCAAAACCACGGAACTCTTCGTCTCAGTCTTTAGCTAGAACATGCACAACCTGCCCAACCCAAGAAACCGCAAAGGATGAAACAAATGTGAAAAACTGATACACTACTTCTTATGCAGCTCTTGTCCAAGTGGCTACTGCCAGTTTGCCCCAGTGTATATAATCCACAGTTCAGTATCTCTCCTTTAGGTAATTGGCTTCTGTCAGACCCATCAGTGATGTCAAGGCATAAGTTTCAGTGTAACACTCTTCACGCATTCCTTAACATACAAAAATCCTGTGGCAATTATAGCATCAATTTTTCCCGTAGTTCAGAAAGATTTTAGTTGGCTGTTCCCACTGATATCAAAACTTTAAAAATGCATCTTGTGCACGTTGAAATTGTTCATAATTTTTATAAATAAGATTTTTTAAAACTTTTTTGCCTATACAATATAGTAATTTAATGATAAAGCATTTGAAGTACATTATTCCAAAGTTAGTTTAACTACACGAACAGGTAGTACCAAATATGTGTATTCTGATACCATAATGAAAACGTATCAGATTTGGGTGGTATGAGAATCTCGTGTTTGGGTGGTATGAAAATACCCCCTTGTGGGTTGGAGTCACAGTGAAGATTCTGGTGAGGTAGAGTCATCTTGTGGTCGCTGGTAGAAATGCAGTGCTCTGAGCAGTCTGGTTTTCTTATCAAGTGTGTGTATAACTCAGTGTTACCAAAAAAAGGTAAAAAAAGGTTGTCATATCCTTAAAAAGGCATTTTTAAAGCTTTTAAGCCAAAACAAATAGAATGTGGAAAATGAATATGCTCTAAATACAGAACTGCTGGAGACTTATATTTCAGTGTTCCTACCTCATTTTGTATGCAGTATTTGATGTGTATCTTAGTGTCCAAAATTAATTAATTCCCCAGGCATCACTTTGCCTTACTTTTGTATCTATATGTATGAAGGAATCTTGACACAGAATGACTTACACTTGATTTTAAAATAAAGCTAATTAAACACTGGAATTTGTTTTTCTTGATCTAACAAGAAAAGAATTCCTTGAATTCAATTCAGTTGAGTTATGATGAGATGACACTTAATGCTGCCATCCTGTGTTCAACAAAGAAATAACAGCAAATGCACTGAAAGAAGTAAATGCTGTTTCAAGTTCAGATATTGGATTTTTTTATAATTCAGTGCAAAGATATGTCTTTTTAATCCACTGGGGAGTTGGGGCTGAGGTCTTTTAGAGTAAATTATGCCTTTCTAATCCACCGGGAAGCTAAAACTGAAGCCTCGTGTAATATTCTTACTCGAATGTAAATGTAAAGTTACAATTCAATAATTTTCTTTAAGCCGTAGAATTCTGTGGAGATTTTTGTCAAAATTAAATGGTAGAATTTTTTACAAATCCTTCATGCTTATTTCAAGCATTCAGTAATTTTGGGTGCTTGAGAACATATAACTCATAAAATCATATTCACAAATTGATAAGGCTTCATTGTGAATGACAATTTTATACATTTTTTAAGTAAAAGAAGTCTCACTCTTTCAGGAAAATTTATTGTTTTGGGGTTTTTTCTCTCCAATTTTCAATTTATACTGGTTTAATTTAAAAATGAGGTGACTTTTCCTGTGCAGTTGCTGTACTACATTTCACTATTACAAGGCAAGTGAGGCACCGAGACTTGTGGTGAATTCCCACTCCCATGAAACCTCTTTGAAACTTTGGATACCTAATTATCTTATGGGCTGCTAAGCTAAGGAAAAGTTTCTATTTTCTGACACTTGCTGTGGCACCCCACAAGATTAAACATAGATGGACAGAGCCTGAGTCACTTCCATACTCTCCAGAAATAACTCAGTATCTGCATTCTTAATAGCAGCTCATTTGGATAAAATTTCATCTTAGCTCCTGATGAGGCCTCTCTATCAAGCACATTTACTCATTTGAGACAGAGGTTAAAAAGCATTTACTGCAAACTTCAGGTGAGATCTCTGTACAGTGCTGAGAGTGGTTAATATTAGAGGGCTTGGGAGGATTAATTGCTTTTTGGGATACCTGTGCATACCTATGGCCCCAAGTCAGTATTAGGGATTAAGTCTTTATGTTGGTGTTGGGCTGAATAATGCTCTGGACAGGTAAAGAAAGAGGCCCTCAGGACTGGAAACTTACCTACTGCCTTCAGGCAGATTTATACCATCTGTCATTGTACTCCTCTGTACGGTGCAATTGTTCCAAAAAAGCGAGCAGTCACATGAGCAGCACAACGCAGTGCACTGGGCTGAGCTACTGCAGGTTAGGAAAACCATTGTATTCCATGGCCCTTCTGTTTGTATGATCTGTTTGAATTTACACAGAGTAACCTTTCTGACTCCTGCTGAATTTCTCTCTCACTGCAGTGCCAGATAATTTACTAAAAAAAATTGCTACCTGCTAAATAATTTCTCTGTGTATGGATTTCCAGTTTTTTGTCCCAAACTAGGTGCCATGTTTTGCAGCCCAAAGAGAACAACTGCTTTGCATTTCTTTCAGACTTTGCCTTCCGTGTAGCAAGAACCTTTTGAAAATCAATTTTGTTCTTCATAATGTTCATGCCCCATACCTGCTTGGTATGTTTTGCACCTTTAATAAGTATATATAATATTCCATTATTAGTGAAGATATTGCACAGTCGCTTACATTTCTCTCTGCACCTAGAATGAAAAATATTTAAGCGTGTCATGAAAAATGGAATAGAAGAAACTGGGAGAGATCCACCCCAGATCCTGTAGAAAGGCAGCTGCTCTTCTTTGTGATAGATAGATTCAAGTCCCTCTGAAAAGGAAGGGTTTGAAAGAAGATTAGCACCTCACAGGTGACTGCTGTGCCTGCTGCAGACCTGCTGCTGCCAGTTGTAGGCCACTGTATTTTCCATCAACTAAGGATGTACTGTCTTCAGTTTTTTCAAGAATGCAAGTACCTAATTCAGCCAGGGGTTGCAGTATTTTAAATCTGACCTGAGAGGGCCTGTGAGGCAGGAGGGGGAACTCTCAAACTGAGTAGCATAGGTGACCGACTCTTCAGTGCGTTGTCAATCCTCTCTTAGGTTCGTGGCTTAATATGTTGTGATACGGAGCCCCTAACTTGGGTATTTTGAACTGTGCTGTGCAGAGGATGTCAACATGGGTCCTTCTGTCATTCAGCTCTTAGAGGCTTTAGGCAACATTTTCTTTCCCACCAACTTGCATGGTGTATGGGCTAGGGGATGCTCAGGTTCTGTTCTCTCTATAGTTTGGCAGCATGAACATATTGTGCAGCTGAGCATGATTTCTCCTGGAAATACAGGTAGTGAAAGTGGCAAAATGCATTAATTAGCTGAGCTAATAATGATTCTCTGTGAATAAACAAAGTAATTATTCTGTTTGATCTGTGACCGTAATGTTAGAGCTCTGTGGACATTTCTTTTTCTTTCTCTCAGATACTCAAAGCAGACTGCTTTTTAAATAATTTATCATATGCCTGTTGTGTAGCAAAAAAAAAAGTTATCCAGCTGAAAGTTGGAGAAACTCCACTAAAATCAACTGAGACAAAATAATAAAGAACTGTATACAAAAATGAAATCTAGTTTAAATTTACCATGCTGAATTTGATGGAAAACCAGTTAGGGACATCTGTAAATACTAATTTCATCCGTAAAATTTTCATTTCTTTTTGCCAGGATCCCAAAAATATGGAAAAAGGCAAAAAATCTTTAAGCAGGATTTACTAACTAGCAGATGGCTACAGACAGTGTTTCCACAGGTGGAGGCCCTAAAGAACAGATTTGACAAATTTAGAGATGAATCTAGGGGAAATCTCATAGAGATCTCTTGCAGTCTTATGAATCTTTGATTCCACAATTACTACATAGCAAGTTCTCAATATGACAGTTCTTACTGCTTTAGACAGAAGCAGTTATGATGTCTAGTATTTTTAAATTGATAAATAATAAGACTGGACACAAAAGGATTGTTTGGTTAAAATTTCTTACCACCGTTTGTTTAGTAATGAGCCTTCACCTTTCTCAGGAAGCTGTTCTTCTGATTCTACTCATGTTTGTACTTGTTCTATACTCGTTTAACTCTGATGGTTTCAGAGAAGCTATTCTAGATTCAAAGGTGCCCAGACTTATTCATTGATTATGGAAGAAAAAGTGTTCAGTCTTGTAATTGGGTAGATGAAGGGGTGTGGGGTGGGAACGAAGAGAATGAACTGTCATAATCAACCTCGACTACGGAGACTCTTACTTTCCTATCAAAATTAGTATGTTTGGGTAAAGGGTAATGTAATAGGAATAGAAAAATCTCCAGGAACAAAACTTAGGACCTTATTCACAAATAAATTATGCCTGCTGTAACGTCAAATGTCATATACCTGCAAGTTGGACAGAAAAGCTGTTCTTGGAGCCCTCCTTCTCTGTAGCTAATATGATTAATATTCATCATCAAAGACTTGTGGGTTGAAATAAAACACAAATCCATTGTATAGTTAGACCTGCAGGCTGGCTAGCTGAATATATTCTGGACAACAATAAATAGGGAGAAAAAAATGCAGTAGCGAATATCTGTTTTTAAAAAAATGAAATTTACTAAAAGGAAGGAAGAATCCTTTAAAGGAGAATGATCCATGAGTACTTTGTGTTTTCTTTTGTTTTTTTTAGCAGGAAGTTCAGATTAAATGAAACTGGACAGGTTTCTTACGGAAGTTTTAGCAGAGGGTTGGTGCAGGGCCATTGCCTGGTTTTCATGCCTGCAGCAAGACTTTTCCATATCAGCGTCATATGCTTCTTATCATACCCACATACATATCATATTACACATACATACAAAGTGTGTTCTTAATATAGCATAATTGTTACTGTTATTCTTAACATCTTTGAAAAATAATTAAACACTACTGTTCTTTTGTTCTGAAGTTCTCCGTGCTGTTGAAGGTTGGAAGTAATTTGCTGAACTACTGCTGTGTAGCAATCGTGTGTTTGTAGTGAAGTGGAGTAGACAGTGAAGTACAGAGCACTGTACTTACTTACTTATTCCATACTGTATTTTGAGAAGCTCATCAAAGCCAGCTGCTAGCAGCTTTGTTCCAACACTCTTATTGCTTTGCAGACTGATGTTCCTCAGGGAGTGATACGGGTGCAAGCGCCTCATCTTTCCAAAGTTTCCATGGCAATACAGCTGACAGAAGAACTGAAAGCTGGTGATATAGTAGCCAGGTTTCTCAGCCAGAAAAGGTATAAACACGTCTTTGTTTTGTTATCATGTCGGAAGAAGTGTCTCTTCATTTATTATATCAAGAAAAAATTTTAAAATGCTCAAAGTCCAGGTCAGTTCATGAACTTTTTAGTTGAATTTAGCCATCAAAATACATGCTTGAGGAATTAATGCTTTAAAATGCCATTAATACTCAGGAAGGCTTCAGGAATACATGAGTGCTGCTAGTAAAATATTAATTGCTATTTAATCTGATGGGTCAGGAATAATTTTGTAATTTTCTGGGGACAAGTCAGAATGGAGCTCCAAGAAAATAGAGGAATGAGGAAAGAAGAAAGAAAATATTTTTTAAAAGAATGCATTTATATATAACATCATAATAGGTATTGGAGTACAATGATGAGCAAATATCATGCACATGAAATGATTTAAAAGGAAAGCTACATTTTAGTCATTCAGATCCATTTAGAAAGGGAGAAATTGTAATCAATCTTTCGAGAAAATATAAAATTAAGACACGTGTTAATCATATATGACTATTCAGCTAAAGCAATAATATGGTAGTCTGGTTGATGTTAAGAAGCTGCCTTTTCCTAAGTGCTGTTTTTAGAGGTTTACACCATTGTCAAAAAATTATTTTCTGTCTGGGCTTTGGCATGTATTGGTACAATTAAGCAGTGAGAATAATAGAATCCCTTTGTAATACAGGGGCTTTATTCTTCCCCTCTCTGTTTTTCACTTCTTTTATTTGCAGTACAATTAAATCCAGCAAGAATGTGGTTTCTCTCACCCAACCAAAAGGCTTTTTCTGAAATATGGAGTATTTGAGGGAAATACTTACTTTTTCAACAGGAGTAAAAAAAAAATCAGAGGGTAAATATGAAGCTACTTGCTAATAACAATGAAATTATTTTCTAAAACCTGCAGTTTCCTCACATTTATCTTATTTTACCTCTTCTGTAGTGTATTGCTCACTTGCTGGACTGTTCATTTGCACTAGCATGCAAGGGTATTCGTGTTTACTGACTGTATCAGCAAGCATACACACAAAGGATTTGTGATGGGTTCAGTGCTGATCTTAAATAGCATAACTTCTCCCAGATATGTCTAAGTGGCTGATCACAAGCTCCTTCATAACATCATCATTCATTGTGTTCTGTTCCCTACAGTGGAAATGTCCAAACACTCAAGAAAGAAGAGGTCTTTCTTTATGAAATAGGAGGAAATATTGGTAAGAATGGCTTCTGAACAACTTCTTTCGCTAGAGGAGGATTCTTTGGCACATTGTCCATGGGCTTCACTGTGGTTGCATTTTTATTCATGTCCCTAGCTCTCCCTGACACTCAGGCAGACAGTTAACCTTGTGGAGAAGGTAGCAGAGATATTGGTGTGATCATTACATGAGTAGTATCTTATTATCTGTCCCAGAGGAAGTTGGCAGCTGTAACAGATGTTCCTGATATGTATGCACAGTGAATAGGCACAGAAAGGTTGGATACAAAGGTGCTTGAAGTTCATCTTATTCATCTCTTTGCACTGAGGCATAATAAGTGAACTTAACAGTCCTTCATGTTCTGCATTTGAGTGTCACTTGCGGGTTCCTTTGTGGGGAAGAAAATGCTCAGCCAGAAAATGACCATGTGATAAAATTTTGCAGCAGTTAGTCTTTCCTGCTCTGCCTATTCCAGACCCTTTTGATTAAAGTAAATAATAACAGTTCAGCAAAGTTAATGCCAAGGATAATTTTGAATGCAGTTCTAAAATTTTCTTTCATGAATGCAAGAGTGCATTAGGAATCAGTTTCTAATCACTGTATTTTTCATATGCTCAGGAAAACAAAAAGAGAACTAGAAAGCAGTAGTAGATTGGATTTACATTTATTTTTTCCTTAACTGTGACCTGTTAGACTTATTTGGAGTTATAACATTAAATGCAGTACTTCTGTCCTCTCTGCAAGTTTAAATTCCATATGCAAATTGCTACTTCTAGCAGTTTTCTTTTTTACCTAATCACTATTATAAATCAATTTTTTGCATGTGTGTCTAAACCAAAAGACTTAATTAAAAATAGCACTTCCCTATGTTTCCTGCAACAGGTGTGTTTTAGTGTTTTTTACTAAGTGTGATGGCAAAAAAAAAAGTTACCAAGGTAGCTGGATGCCAGATGAATATATTATATGTTCTCTTGCAAATCCAGTATGTACATACATTTCCTATGCCTGTTAAAGCAGGTTGCGACCCCAGATGTAAGACTTTTTAAAAGGAGAGGAATAGCTTGTTTATTCTACAGAGGTGTAATCATGCAGGAAAAATGGTCTTGTAACAGAATTCCAGTGAAACTGGAACAACCTACTGTTACTTTAAGCATGTGACAGAAATTGTATTTCTCTTGGAGAAAGTACATGGGTAGTTGCAGATTTGTTTTGTTATGACGTAGGTTAGCTTAGATGTTTTCTCTGTCAGAATGGTTTGCTTCCAGAGAATTTCAACTTTAATCAGTCCTTACTAGTCCTTATTAATATTCTCAGTTAAGGTAAGAGAAACTCTCTGCCTTTAACCTGCTGTACAGGTTTAAGTAAACCTGTCCTGACCTTTGCCATCTGTCTCTTGGCCCAGTGGGCTTGACTCATGTAGATGGAGCCCAAAACGAGAAGACTTGAGGGGCTCATGATAGAAGAAGACTCAGATCCTTACACTTATCCTCATAATTGTAACAAGCACAATGCTGTGATTCTGTCCCCTAGCAGATGCAGCTGGTGAACGTCTCCAGACATTTCTTGAGTAGTCAGTACACTGTGGGACTTCAGGGCACTGAATGGGACTGCCACTGCTTTGTCACAGGGACTGGCTGAATAGGGACATGGCAAAGCGCTGTTCCCATGCTCTCAGTGCCTGAACATGCTGCACTGTGTGGAGGAGAGGAGTTCAGCAACACGGGCAGTTTTGGTCACAGAGGCTGGGATTAAAATCCCAGAGAGAGCAGATGGAGACTGCGCCTGGTTGAGCAGGAAGTGTTGCCTTCTTGCATGCTCTGCTCAGGGAGTTCAAAGAGCTGGCAGACAAACTCAGCTGCATCATTCCACCTGTGCTTGCCTCCCGTGTCAGGAGTGCAAGTACTGGAAACATCTGTCTGGCACACCACCACCAGTTGCACAGCAACTGCTGGTGAGCCAGCCACCCCAACCAGTTGCACAGCAGAGTAGAAGAGTGGCTGTGATGTAGAACTGCAAATGCATGAGATAATGCTTTGCCTGTGGGGGAATGGGAAGAATGTGCAGATCTTGATAGATCAGCATATGCTATTCTCATCATAGCTACTAGACATAAATTAATTGCCTGTAGTGCACCAAGAATAGTGTACTGCTTTCCCCTCCTAGGACAGCAACTATTACAAGTGCTATGCAGAACAGCTGACTTAAGAGGAGCAGGATAGGGGGTAACACCCTCTTAGCAAGGAAAAACCTTGCACAATCTTAGCATTTAAAAAGGGGGAGATAACCTGAAATTTTAATGGGCTTCTATGCAAATGTGAACATAGTTTTTGGATATAATCGTGAGAAGACCAGGACATTGCTCCTTTTTTACTAAACCTTTGTCAAGGGGAACTCCCATCTGCATGGGCTGTAAGAAGAATCTGACCTAGAATGTGTCACAGAGGTAGAACAGCCCCTCCTCTTCTTCCTTTTTTCTCTTGCTCCCTTCCTCCTCAAGGCAGATGGGAAGGGTAAGAGCACCTCCAATTTTTATGTGCGTTGTCCTTTGTTAAACATCACAGAGAGACCTTGAAAATGTAAATGGAGTAAAACAATATCAGGAACTTTGAAAGTTGTTTCCTTTCTCTTTTGTTATTCGTGTAACCACGTGTCTTTCCTGTTCCTAGGAGAACGCTGCCTTGATGATGATACCTACATGAAGGACCTATACCAGCTCAACCCAAATGCTGAGTGGGTTATAAAACCTAAGCAGAGCTAAGCTCACAAGTAATGGCGAAACCTCCAACCTGTGGACTTCTGTTGTAAGGCTGAATGTTTCAAAGGGATAGTGTGTCCTTTCAACATTCAACCATTATGTATATTAATAGAATTCTATCCAGTTAAAAAAAAAAAATTGATGGTGACCCAACAGTTATAACCAGTAAACTTTCAGTTCTACTTGCAGCAAAATTGTGGAGATAGCACAGTTTTCCAACTCATGTTTGAAACGAACATAAGTACCTTATATATTTTATATATAAGTACCTTAAATATTTTAATGGCACCAATCTACCTCCCATCTGGTAGGTCTTGTTTAAGATTAATTTATTTTTCAAACAGGTGTTTAACCTCTTTATATTAGAGATCTACAATCTGTTTGTGTAGCATTTTGTGTTCATATAGGTCTTTTCAATGCTAGTACAATAGAGAACCAAATCCCAGATCAGCACTTCTGAATGGTACAGTATTAAAAATACCTAACCCAGTCGTATGAATTTCCCAAGTAAGTGTGAATTTCACAGGAAAAAACTGCAATGCAATGTATTTTGTCTTTGGAAGTCCTAGTTTAAAGTTTGATGAAAACTATTTAAAAACAACTGTGAAAATGCTTTCTATGCAGCTTTTTTGCTAGATCTTTTAAGTAATTTTTTTCTTACTCCAGTTGATTGTACTCTTGAGACTATTAAAAACAAAAAGAAGAGAAAAAGCAAAGAAAGGGTCATGTGACAAGGTGAGTCTTTTTAAAGCTCACTACTCCTGGCATTGTCCTTTCTGGCATATTGTCATGCACTAGAAAAACCTTTTAGGTTTTTCAGTAGTGATATGCAGCCATGTTACATACACTGATTTCAGGTTTTTTGGACATCTGATATATCGAGTTTTGTGAACTGCCAAAACTTTCTAATTACTAGCACAATAAAACCTTTCAGGAAAAATAAAATAACTGTGGAAGGAAACTGTAGTCTAAATTTCATGGGTAGCAAACCACTAAACCTTTCACTCAAAACCAATGTAAGGGTCTACTGTGGCTATTACCTACTATCAGTTTTATATCAAGTCTGTCCTGGACAAGGCTAGAAATCAGGTTCTGATTTCCCTAATGCTGATAGATGCCGTCTAAACCACTTCAAAAATTTAATAGTCCCAACAGAGAACTATTGCAAATCCATCCCTTTGCACGGAAGGACTGAAAGCTCCCCATGGAATTCACTGATAACGAATTATAGACTGATGAGGCTTGTTGCAACACAAAGACCTGTGGCCTGGAGCTCCAGAGCCCCAGTCCCACAGCAACACTTTGGGCTCCCTAGCTTGTGTACCACTTTACAGTTTATTTGTAAACTAGCTCAGCTGTGCTCAAGTGCTTACACCTGTGTGCTGACTACCTGAACTACTGTGAAATTGTATCCTTGGAATGAAATACTTTCTTCAAATGCACACAAAGAATTATATTGACCTCGTAGGGAATGTTCTAAATACAATCAAGGACTGAATGACTTTTTTTTTTACATGATCAAAGCTGATTAAAGGAATAAAGGACCTTTCTGCTGAGCTTTGGATATGGGCCCTGACTGTGTTGACAAAGTAACCACTGGAACTCTCCCTTTTATATACAAGCAGTGAAATAGAACTCTGAAAGGTCATAGAAAAATTAGACATCTGCTGATTAGTTATCCACAGCACATGAACAATTTTGGGGCCATGTATATTTATTGTTTCTTAAAGTCAAAGGCTGTCTTCATATGAAGAGGAAGCACTGCACTGGATGCTTTTGAAAAGCAGGATGAGTAAAAGAGGAAATTGTTCTAATGTGACTGTACTGCCCTCGATGCTCTGTCTAGTTGGGTATCCCCACGCAGTATAGCACTGCGCCACCATGGGCAAATCCTCTAAGAAAATCACTTTTGTCTGTAGAACAAACCACACTCCCTGTTCTTCAAATGTAAGGAATAGAGTAGCAAAACAGTACAATGCTTAGGTAAACATTTGTGAACCTAATGTAATAAATATAAGGGGGTTTTTTGACATGTAATACAAAAATGATGTGTGTTTTCATAATACATTATAGTTCTGTAAAAGATTACTTGTTACTGGAACTCTAGGCGTTATTTTAATCAGGAGTAAAGTGCAGATGATAGGAACAGCTGTTCCTAACAGTTTCAGTATAAAATTGCAACCAACCTGTGGTTATGATCTCTTAAATAACTTTGGTTTTGGTTTAGTGCCATTGTTTTGTTTTTTTAATTTAAAAAAGTTATTTTGTAATTAAATGTTGTTTTTTCTGACTTCTTTTCTCATTCGAATTCTTACGTTTGTGCATAAAACATACCCAAATGACACTAAGCAATGATTATTTCATAATTTCACGTTTTACATCTTTGTAGAGAGCTTGTAGTTTTGTGTATGACAAGAGACATTGATAAGTTAAAGTCTTGCAAAATGAATGCCTGCTGCAAAAGGAAGTAACTGGCTAGAAGTTTAGAACTTTAGTGCTGTTGCAACACACCTTTGCTACATCTGTAATAGAGAAATTACTGGGTACATGCAAAGGAACAGGAGACTTCTCAGCACTCACTGAAAATACTGGCTCTTAATTCCTCATAATTAAGTAATTAAATTAGGGCACAAGTGGGAAGTCCAAAACGAATTCAGGTAAGCTGATAAGAATCTTTTATAATTAAAAAGACAATGCTGCATTAGTTGCTTATTTGGGGTAATTTGGCAGGCCACCATTGTTTGACTGGTGACTTGGGAAACACGTATGCAGGGGTTTTTTCAGCCAGCTGGCAGATTAATGATTTGCACGCTAAGTGTGCAACCCTGTTCAGGTAGAGCAGCGGGGTCTGGGGAGAGGAAGGCATGGGGAAGCAGGTGAAGGTCTCTCTTACCACTGCCTGGATGTTGTGGAGCATGTATGGATGGTTTTGTGCTCAAAAATCCCCTGGTGTATATTGGAGGAGGGAGGGGAAAGGTCCACAACGCTTGTATGGGGTGTACACACCTTCTCACACTGGCTGTTCTTCTTCAAAGACTGCAGAGTTTGCACTCATTTTCCATAGCCTCCTGTTCTTCCCCACCTTGTATGAAGCACATGCACCATCCCTGGATATCCATGGGTGCCGGGAGGAAAGGTGTCATCCCAACCACCTGCCCTCTGTGTGAGCAGCAGCGAGGCAGGCTTATCTCACATTGCAAGTCAACAAGCAGCATCTGTGAGCATTCCACTGAGGTTTCAAGAAGACAGTAGGGAGCAGGAAGATGAATGGATCTGGATGTGTTGGAAATATTGGCTGAATGTCTGTCAGGCCTTTCACTAAGCAGTGGCAGGACTGAGATGAATTCAAGGATAAGGAGATCCACCTTTTGGCAGTGAGCACCAACAAAGAAGGAAATGTTTGAGAGAGGCCTGCTTGAAACTTTTCCCAGCCCATTATTTCTTTGTCAGACATTCTTAAAAGCAAGGTAACTGTCCAATAAAACACACTCCCTTCCTAAGTACTGAGTTAAATTGCAGCAGCAAGCTAACTTGGCGAAAGATTACTAAAGAAATTATTTCCTTGGTATCACACTTAAATGCATCTTAGGATTAGTTCTCGGTTGTGCTTCTACCTTTAAAAGGTTGCAGCCATTCAAAAAGTATAAAATGTGTATATGCTAATCTTACAGCAATATTTATAATAATATTTTTTATGTAGAGCAGTGCTTTAAAGGTATTCATACCACTGTTTGTGTTTGCACACAGACCACATCTGAGGGAGGTAAATACCTATCATCCCCATTTAACAGATGGGAAAAGTGTTCATAAATGGCTGGCTTGTGGCTAGAAGGGGTGAAATCAATCTGATTTGTAGAAACCAAATATGATCCTCCAAAAATTGCTTTAAAAATCTGCTATATTGCCAGTAACAGCAGTATAGCAATCATGAATATGGCTTCAGGGGATTCTTTTAATAAATACAATGCTGTAATTTTTAGCCTGGTTTCCAAAGAAAATTTATCTGGGGTAATCTTGCTACCTTGTGTATGTCTTCCCCTAATTACTTTTGAGTCTGTTGGCAGACTTTAGTAATTTTTGGCAAATGCAGTGGGAGGGAAGGCACGTGTCAAAAAATAATTAAGCTTCTACGAGCTTCATAAAGCTAGGTAGTAGCAGTCCTTGGTTCAAAGGGGAGATGACCGCATAAGCTACTCTTTCATTTAGGCACCAGAATAGAAGTGTGAGAGGAACCATACACATGCTCTGGCCATGGAGGAAGGCTGTGTTTGGAGCTCACAGCCAGCCAGCAGGATTGGGCATCAGGCCTTTGGAGGCCTAAGAAAGCACGCGCTTGTGTTGCCACCTGCTTTCTGAATCTTCTTTGTTGACGTGATGTGGGTGATTGTTGCTGAAGCTGCAGTTGTTCTCCTGGGCTGGCTTTTGGGGTGCAGCCTTCTCTGCATCTTCTGGTTAGTACAACTCATGCCCACACCCTCCCTATGGACTGAACATCTTTCCAGCCTGAGCTGAACCCACAGCTGAGGGCATTGATGCAGGTGAGGAGGTGGGTGGAAGTACCTCTCCTCTCTCTGCTTGTAGGGCTGTTGGGAATTACCTTCATAATCAGATCTAAAACTGGGCGGTATCAAAGGACAGCCTTCACTTGCAGGTTTTAAACCGTCGTGGGAATACAACTTGCCATTCATGAATCACATGGAAGTGGTGGTGGTTCAAAGGCCCCACAGATATTATTACCCCTTGATAGTCCATTTTGGGATGACTGAAAGGATCCTTCCTTCTCCCTATGGCACTGTAAAACCAATAACTAAAGCTCATATGCACTGAGAGCCACAGTCTGTATTTTACCTAATCGAATGAGCTTTGCCCTCTGTTACCATTGTGCCTCTGTAATGCAGTTACTCTTGAAAACAAATTGTCTCGGTTCCCGTGTGCAGTCTGCTCACGCGCTGTGTCGCTAGATAAGGTCTTGTAGGGCAGCCAGTTCCGTGCTTCTTTCCCATGGGATTCCCTGTGCCTTCCGAGCGGTGACACCGCCACCTGGTTATCCTCGCTCGGGGATGTGCGTTTGCCGTCCGCCGTCACTCACCGCCTGCCGCGGACAAGCGGAGGGTCAGTCCTACAGCACTCGCTTCTCTATTCCGTGTGCGAGGGCCGCCCCCGGGGGCAGAAATCCCTGGAAGCTGCCACGGGCGGCTATGGCTCGGTGTCTTGGCCCGGCCCCGCGCTTTATCCGTGTTTTCATTCCCGGGGCGGGGGCGGCGGCAGGTGGCGGTGCGGGGCCGCGCTCCGCCCCGCTCTCTTCTCTGGGGAGCTGACAGCGTAGGATTCACTTTTCTTGAAGCACCGGAACAGAAGCGTTGAGAGAAGCGTACACATGCTCTGGCCGTGGAGGAAGGCTGTGCTTGGAGCTCAAAGCCAGCCGGCGGGATTCGGTGTCAGGGCGTTTGGAGGCTCGCTTGGAGAAGCGGTCACCGTGTGTTCCTGTCTGCTTTCGTGCCATCCATCCTGGCAGCGGCACCAAGTCATGTATTTAATTTTATGCACTTTTCTCATGCCTGTGGCTGGTGATGCAGTACATAACTCATGTATCTGAGATGGTGCAGCAGGCAGGGACGACTTTGATATCCAGTTCTCTGGACACAGTGAAACTGTGAACATAGAAAGCTTTGCACAGCAGAAGATCACAGGCTTGAGGGTATTACTGGGTATCTCTTGCTCGTTATCAAGATGCAGATGTACAGCACACTCCAAATGATCCAGAATAAACGAAGGAACACATAATTGCTTGGAAATGTCTGAGGTTCCAAACCCTGAGCTCTGTTGGATTAGCACTTGGAAACTGGTTTCTTGCTTATTCACTTTTCCCCCTAGTCTCAGAAGAATTTTTTTGTTCTAAATCTTACTGCCTTCTGATTTTTGGCTTAGTTGAAATTTTTAGTGTGTCTTACCTAATTTAGTTGTCTTGATTATATTCTACTATGTTCCCATGTCGTGCTCTGTTGTAAGGCAAATGAGCTTCTGAGCCCTTATTCTGGATGTTCCTCCTCTGCTACAGTCTGCCAGAAGCTGTCTTTATTCATAACTCTCCTTCAGCCTGCACAAAGAGAATTTCTTCCAGCAGGAACCTGAGTAGGTGAAGTAGTGCTGTGGCTGTCCTGGAGCTTTGAATGGCTGTGAAAGACAGAGCAGAGAGGTGCCCATTGCAGTATTCCTGTCTGCCTGCTGTGCTTTGGCCTCATTCAGTGCAGCGTTTTGCTTCCGTGACAGCAAAATCTTAGGATGCAGCCAGGTGATGCCCATTTTGAATACTGTTGATCTTGAAAGAAGCAGGTTTTTCTGGGTTATGCTAAGGCTGAAACCTTATTGTGCAGCCTTGGAATACTGGCAAAAATATCTGCTGGTGCTTTTAAAGTGCCATTGTGGACTGGAAAAAAAAAAAAAAAAGAGGTTTTTCTTCTAATTGTGTTTAGCCATGAGAGAACAGGCAATTCTGACATATTTAGGAGTTCAGTTATGTTTTTGAAAAAAAACTAGATCAGAAAACATACTATGTAGATACCTTTTTAATGGTTCAATTTTTCTACCAAGATGATGTGTTTTATTTTTTATAGATCTCTACTGAGAGGTTTTCCTGATTTTCCTTACATTTTTGGCTTAGCTAGATGGTAGAAGGGAATGTGAGAGAATTACTCTGTTGATAGTTTAGGGTTTTTTAAGTATTAGAAGTCTTATTGTTAGATAATGATAGGCCAGGATGTGAACATGTAATGGGAGTACTTCAGAAGAGGATTTTTATTTATTCCAGTTCCCTCCAAGTTGAGAAGGTGTGACAGCCAAGTCTGTAGACCAAATATGTCTGTCATTCCATGCAGAACTGTTTCACCACAGGTCTTCTAGGAAGAATCAGAAGAAAATACCCACATTCCCCACCCTGGAATGAGGAGATGATCTCCTGTAGGTGGTGTTGCCGGCACTCAAAGGCAGGCATGAAAACAGCATGAGGCTGAGTGCGGTTTTTTCCTTTTCTTTTTTTCTTTTTAAATTGGCTAATTTTTCTCTTTGAATGCTGCTGTTGTTGGGAATAATGAAAATTATTGTGAAAGCTCAGCATAAATAGGTTTCTTCTGTACAATCACAATGTGGGTGTTTGGGGTTTATGAATAGAATACACAGGATTGCAATACTCTGCTCTGAATTTTTTCCAAAGAATTTCTAAGTTGCTTATATCAAATCCTCTTGGATCATTATAAAGAGGAATTGAGCAAGTACAGAAATACTTGCTAAACCAGTGATAAACCATTGGTCAACATAGGAACAAACTTTTTTTTTTTCTGCAGATACACCTGTGGCTGTGGCACAGTAAATTCTAAAAACACTTGGTTCTAGGAAAAAATAATTAGTGCATAACCTGTACAACTAAACTGCATGATTAGGTACACTGATGATGACAGGACTGGGATCCCAGGTCAGTCTGTTGGGCACTGTCTTACAAATAAGCGTACTGGTGAGATGTCCTTAAGCTTACAAAAGAACTTCCTGAAGATTCCTTGCAGAGTGTGAGCAGTTCTGTTTAGAGTAGCTATTCTTAACTTGCCTATACCCTTACTTTTAGGTAATTTTAGCCCTCCTACTCTTTTAGAAAGCTCTTTAGCATTTTTGAGCAGTCAGTAAAAAAATCCACCCTTGTGGTGTTTCCATCTATGCCAGTGTGCTTCACCTACATTATGTAGAGAGGAAAAGCCAGAAATAATATTCATCTATGTAACCCCAGAAGGCAGAGCTGTTCCAAACAAGTATGTTTTAAAGAGGAGCCGGTTTCTCAAGGGATGCTCCGAAAGGCATTCCTGGGAGTCTCTCGGTCTGTGTGTAGGAGTGTGTGCTGCTGGAAGTGAGTCTGTATGCTGTGTTGAAGGATGACCTGCTGCTTCTCCAGCATTGTTGAAGTGACTGCCTGTTTTTGGAGAGAAATGACCTCATCCATGCCATTAGCAGAATTGGCAGAGTGATTACCTCTGGTTGCCTCAGCATGATGTCATTGGACTTGGAAAGCTTTGTTGAAGTTTCAGCTTGTGTGTAGGCATGTGCTTTGACTTGCCATCTCACCCTCCCATCTCTGAATCAAAGCTGGAGTTTTTCAGCAAAGCGTGTAGGCTGTAAGAAAGACTGCATTTGGCCAGTTTGAAGGTCTGATTAGTTTTGTTACATGCTTCTCTGTGATGGTGGTCAACAGTGGATGTTTGAGGAAGGACTGAAGCACAGAACAAGAACATAATAGTAGTTCCCTAGTATACTTTCTTGGTTAGCTTATCACTTCCCTCTGTTCAGCAGCCATTACAGAATCACAGAATATCCTGACTTGGAAGGGATCCACTAGGATCATCAAAGTCCAGCTCCTGGCACTGCACAGGACAGCCCCAGGAATCACACCATGGGCCTGAAGTTTACTGGGGTAATGAGGTTTAATGAGGTTTACTTCCACTAATTTTCATAATTGCTTTTGGATCCCTATAAACTCATGGCATTCACTACATCCTATGGGAGTAGATTTCACAGCATAACTGAATTGTCCCTTTGGCAGGGATTTCTTTGCTCAAGGAACAACTGTACATGTTTACTTTTGCCATGCTGCTTATGGTTTCACAGATATTCTTGATTGTCCTCTCCTCTGGTCAAAGAGTAACAGTTCTTTTCATTGTCCTGTGTTTGGAGGCCATTGCTGAACTTTGGTCATTTTCATTGCCCCTCTTAAACCTTTTCTTACTCTGTTCTGTCTTCTCAGGTAAGGGCAAATCAGAAACATACCTTGCACTCACATCTTACCAGGAGCTGGAACACTAATTTTGTTTTTCTCTGTACCTTGATGACTTCTGATATTTGTTTGGTTTGGGGTTTTTTGGGTTTTTTTGCTATTTTAATCACTGAGTTAACATTTTCATAGTTATTAAAGCAGTCGTCTTTCATGTCCAGTGGTAGTTCAGATTCAATCACTGTGAATGCAGTATGAGAACTTTTCTCATTTCTCAGTTGCTGTGTACTTAACACTGAATTTCCTCTGCTGTTTTTTTCACCAGTCATGAGGTCACCAGTATTATGAGGTCTGTCTGAAGCTCTCTGCAGTTTTTTTCTTTAAGACCTTCAATAATTCAGTGTCAGTAACCTACCTTAGAAGTTCGTTGAGATCACTTGAGATCAGTTGTATGTTGAACAGCGTGGGGTCAAAGTGCTACACTGGTGACCAGCCTGCAATGAGACTGTGCATTCTTTCCTTTTCTTTCTTGTCTTTTAAACTTGTTTATCCATGGGAACACCTTCCTTCTTTCTTTCTTTCTTTCTTTCTTTCTTTCTTTCTTTCTTTCTTTCTTTCTTTCTTTCTTTCTTTCTTTCTTTCTTTCTTTCTTTCTTTCTTTCTTTCTTTCTTTCTTTCTTTCTTTCTTTCTTTCTTTCTTTCTTTCCTATGGCAACTTAATTAAGAAATTTGATGTTTATTTTTATTTTTGTGTCTTCCTTATGCACATGCTTATAAAATTCCTCAAAAATTCTCCAATAGGTTCATGAGTCATGACTTTATAAAATAATTGTGTTATCTTCAGTAAGGGGTTACTAAAGTTAACAATTCAGCTGTGTCATACTTGAGCTCTGTTTAATTTGTGGGTGAAGACCATCTGGTGCTGGTAATTAGACAGTGTTATTTTTCTCAATTTGTGTTACAATGTTTTATTGAAATTCAGTGTGAGATAACTCCTCTGGAAATCCTGTAAATCCTAAAGAGGTAATATATAATCACAGAGTGGCTTGGGTCAGAAGGGACCTTAAACATCATCTAGTTCCAACCATCCTGTCAAGGGCAGGGATGTCACTCATTAGATCAGGTTGCTCTGAGCCCCATCCAACCTGGTCTTGAACATTTCCAGGGATGGGGCATCTCTAACTTCTCTGGTCAGCCTGGTCCTGTGCGTCACCACCCTCACAGTAAGAATTTCTTCCTAACATCTAATTTAAACCTGCCTTCTTTCCATTTAAAACCGTTGCCCTTTGTCCTAGCACTATCTGTACAGATAAAAAGTTCCTCTACCTCCTTTTTATAAACCCCGTTAGGTATTGGAAAGCCTCAATAAGGTCTCCCTGGAGCCCCCTCTTCTTCAGGCAGAACAGCCCCAGCTCTCTCAGCCTGCCTTCATCGGAGACGTGCTTCAGCCCTCTGATCATCTGTGTCACTCCTCTGGACTCGCCGCAACAGGTCCATGTCCTTCCTGTGCTGAGGACCCCAGAGCTGGATGCAGGTGGGGTCTCACCAGAGCAGAGCAGAGGGGCAGAATCCTCTCCCTTGCCCTGCTACCCACTCTGCTTTGGATGCAGCCTGGGACACAATTGACTTTCTGGGCTGCAAGTGCACACCTGTTGTAGATGATGCAACAGTGTGAAAGATAGATTATATATTTATATAGATTTGTATAGATTTATATAGATTTGTATAGATTTATATAGATTTAGATAGAAAATTAATTTAGTTTTTCTGCTGTAGTCTCTTCTTTGGTCACTCCATCTACATGTTAATTATTGGTCCTATGAATTTCTGTCAGACCTCCTATTACTGAGAAAAGAGTAACTGGTTTTATGCCAGTTTAACAAGTTGTTCCTCAAAAGCCCTTCTTGGGCTGCTGTGTCCTCACTGTAATCTTATATCAAATATGACTGCCAGTGTCTGGGTTTGGTTTCATTTAAAAGTTTTTTTTAAAAATGTATTTCCTAGGTATCCATGTCTTTAAATTGTCAAGGAATTCATCCTTTTGTTAGAATGGTTGAATAACAAAAGGGTTAAATAGCTTAATTCAGTTAGCCTTCATTATAGTGTTTCTGCCTCTTGCAAACACCTTAACTGTTGACTTGTACCTTTGGAGTTTATTTTTTTAAATAGCTGGTGTTTTTTTACCTTTACATTTAGTCTCACTTAAAGAAGATGCAACTGTATGGTATGTGGGAAGGTACTATTGCTGCTCTTGCAGTTTGGCGTATCTGGGGAATAGCAGAATGAACCTCTGCAGCATTTGGAACCAGATCCTGCACATTCCTCAGAACCAAGTCAGGAATTGCTTTGCCTCTTGTGCATTTGCTGAGTAACTGCTCTGCAAGGCAATTATTTATGTATTTCAATGTGTAGCTTCGTATCTTGCACAGCACCTAAGTGTAGGGATAGTTGGCACCCTTACTGTTCAGCTTGCAGCCTCCCTGACCTCCAAGCCTCTTTCAGGACATGACTCTCTCTGCCATGCTCATGGCTGGTTCCATGTACCACACTCTTCTCTCTCTGCCTAGAACTCGAGTCCAATGGCACCTGTGGTTTTTAGGTGGAATGTGTTGTTTCTCAGTGCACGCATATCTCACTCCCTTGTGTATGGAATTTTTACCTATTACTGTTCTGCAGCCTATTGGTCCCTGCTTCCAGGTGTTCAATATACCTGTCATAGTAATATCCTTCATCAAATCCATATGTGTGTGTGTGTGTGCATGTGTGTATATGTTAAGACTTCTAGTCATCTTTACAGAGTGCATCTCTGTCCCTGTGTTACTCTCAGCCTGGTCAAAGAGATTGGCTTTTTGGTCTGTGTGCACATCTCACTTGGCCACAGGGCAGAAAATTATATGCATAACAGTCATGCAGATGTCTGCATGGGAAAGCTTTTACCTCAGGATCGACTTCCATCATCATTTTCTTTTATGTGATGTCCAGCATATCTATTCAGTTTCTTCCTCTCCTCCGCTGTATTGGGACTGTGGCTTGTTCATGATGGGTGGGGCTGAAGTTGTGGTAACTTTGTGTATCATTAGCATTCAGCTGAAGATCTCTCTGAGCACTTCAGGTGGATTCCCAGTTTCTAGCACCTGGATAGACATAAAGCTGTTGTGACACACAGGCTGCTTCTGCTTGTCTAAATTTTTTGGTCTTGGGCAAGTTGAGCCAGGGAGGTTGCTGGTGCTGACACTGTTGGAGTGCCCTGGAGCCAAGCTTCATGTCTAACCCAGCTTCGACAGTGTCCTGAGGCCCTTGAGGAATCACTGCTAGTTCTGGCCTCTGCGCTGTGCCTCAGCTGCTTTTCTCTCTTTTGCAGTATATATATATTTTGGTTATTTGTTTTGAGGCTGATGCCATGATTGGCATTTTGGATATTGTTTATAAGTTTAGCAGTGTTGGCCTGCTCCTTTGCACTGTTATAGTACATAGCACACAGTGAAGGGAGTTAAAGAGTGTCCAGATCCCTGTTGAGCTTGCCTTTGGATGCAAATGCCTCTACTGCTACTAAAAATATATGTATATATAAATTCTGCTTCAGGTGTATCAGTGCAGCTTTAAGACCCTTCTATTCTCTTCTAATACCTTCCCTGTACTGTGCTACTCAAATGATCTGAAAGCCACATGTGGGCAGCTCTGCTTTTCTTTGCCTTTTGACTATTTTGCTTTTAAGCTTTGCTGCCAGTCTCTGTTGGGCTCCTTGATGGAGTAGCTCCCACTTCACAAAAGCACATCAATTCTCTCCTGGAATTCAGGTAAAGAGAAAGTGTCTGGGGCTCTGACACTGTTGCAGCCTGACAGTTTAATGTCACGGTGTGCTTTGGTAAACCAGTGCAGGAGTATCTGTGCTCTCTAGATAGCATTTTATAACCATTTACCATGGTTAGCAAAGTAGGTGTTTTTTTGGTTTTCTTTCCCTCCCCCCAGCTGCACAGTCACAGGGACTCGAGGTGAAGGTTTTTCTGCTTTAAGCCTGTATTGGAAGTGCCAGTGTGAGTTTTGAAGCACTCACTCCTCTCACTCCAGTTCACATTCAAGGCCCCAGGTTACATTTGAAACTGCAAAAAAGCTTCCCACCATCCTTTCCCCTACCAAGAGCTTGCCCCAAGGGCTCTTGCTTAAGATCCAAATGAGCAAGAGTGAAGTAAATGTCTGCTTTCTGACTGCTTTTTAAGAAGAGCAAGTGTCTCTGGAGGGTCAGTGGTGTGCCCAGGAGGGTCAGCACTGTGTCCCTCCAGGCTGTGTGTTTTGATGGGGTACCTTACAGCATTTCAGAAACTGATTCTCAGTGGGCTGTTGGCTTTCTTGTCAGCGTTTTGCTCTGACACTGGTCCTCTGCTTCTTCACAATTTAATTATTAATTACTACTTAAAAAAACCTGTTGTGATGGAATGCAACACTCTCTGTCTGTTTGAAACCTAATGTAGTATTTCTTCGTGTCCCTCCCATTTAGAAGAGTGTCTTGTCTTTTCCACCTGATTCTGTTTTCTGTCTTTCTTGTCTTTCCACCCCCTTTGTTGTGTTCCAATCCATCCACGCTATCTCGGCATCCCAGTGACCTTGAAGGCAGCCCCATCACGTGAAAGGAGGAAGGGCAGCTGTTGTAATTCCTCAGTTATGCTGCTACAGACATTCAGTATATTCAGAGACTGCAAGCCATCAGCAGTCCTTTGCCTTTAAACTTTGTCTCTTCATTCTCCTAAATGATCATCCAAAGAGCTGCTTAGAAATGTTAAACAACTGCTGTAAGTACCCAGTCTTTCTTAAAACCTTTTTCATATGTGTCACACTTCCCACAGACGCCATTCATTTCTGAATGAAACAGCATAGGAACAAATGATCTGTTCTTGTGCCATTAATTTATTTCTCCTCTGACCTTCTGTACCACTTTTAAGTATTTATGGTGTCAGGACTGCCTTGGCTCACTGGTTTCAGTGTGGCTTTTATTTGCTTTTGGCTTCATTTAGTGCAATTGGTCCCCTATCAATGCACCTCCTGTCTACCCTGTGGCAAGAGCGTGTGAGAACAAGGAAAAAGTAGTTTTTAGTGTTGGATACAGATACTAATCTCGTAAGTCATGGTAATGGCCAGTTCTTCAATACAGAGCCCTAGTTTTACCCTTTGGTTTAGTGTAGAAATCTAGTTTAACTGGGAGATGTGCAGCAATTCCAGAAGACTGAGGGCAATTTGATGCAAAGTTTGAAGGTAATTATTAAATCTATTTAAAACACTATTTCTAAAGTAGAGACCTCTTCAAATTTGACCTAATCGAGCAATTCCTTGTGTCCCTTCTTCCAGGAATAGATTGTTGTTACTCACCTTCAGAATGTCCTCAGAGTGTAGCCAGCTGCCTGTGGGGGGAAAAAAAAAGTTAATTAATCTTATACAAAACATGAAGTAAGCAGAATTATTCAACCCTACTTGTCTCTGGGGCCTCACTGGGGTTTATTAAGGAACAGAAGGGCCAGTTCTAACTTTTATGGGCCAGATTTTGTAAAGAATTTAGTATATTACTAGCTGTCTTCTTAATACTGGATGCATCACACTGGAAACTTGCTTCTGAGTGTGTGGGTTGTCCCTGTTTTCCCCAAAACTCTGATCCCACACACTCATTAAACAGTGACACCTAAACAGAGAGACCGGTTGGCAAGCAGTCAATTAATTATTCTTTGTAGCAATCAGCATATTGTAAATAGCATCTTTTCTTTTTCTCTCCTTGTACGTAGAAAATTATTTGGCATAATTTGCTATAAAGTTTTGATGAAAAAGTTTAAACCTTTTATTCATTGGCTTTTATAGTTTTCATGTGGAAAATACTTCCTTTTTGTATTGTGTTGGAGTGTCTTTGGGAGCTGGAGGCAGCTAACTGGCCAAGCAATTTCCAAATATAGACACTTGAGCACATTTTTAAATGGTTACTTTTTCAAAAAGTCTGTGCCTTTGATTGGATTTCGCATTCCAGCAGAATCTATTAAAAGCAAATCAAAACGAAACCACCTGTATTGAACAAATATCAACAGTACCCTGCAGTCCAGAAGTGAGCAGTTTGAATAGCTTGCATGGCAGAGTGAGCTTCTTGTTTTCTTTGCTCATCATTGTAGAAAATGAGATTATGTCTCAGTTCTGTAGGTCCAAAAAAGATTCAAACAAAGATTTATGCTGTGAAATGTTATCCAAAATGCAGTAATGCAATTCCTTGAAGAGAACATTCAGTGAAACTGAACACTGTGAAATCAATATCAATCAAAATGAGAATTTGAACATTTATATAAATAACAAGGCTCTGATGATGTCGCAAAGGAAGGAAAATTTGAACTTGCTTATTATGTGGTTTGGACTGAATGTTAGTTTGTTCCACTGGAAGTGACAGCAGGCTGACACTGGACCTTGTTTGCTTTGAGCTGAACAAGATCAGCTTCTCTATACATCTCTGAAGAGGTGGAGGTTTGGTGTAGTTTTTTCTGTTGAGAAGGGGCTCTCCCTGCTCCCTCTGGGCCCCACAGACATATAAGATGCACCAGGTTGGCAGAAACAGCTAAGAAGGAAGTGGTTTTGGACAAAAGCTTTGGGTATAATGAAAACAGCTGCGAAAGGTGCATATAAGGTTTTCATCTGTTTTTATAAACTCTCTAGTGTTATATGTGTATATATGGGAATAATCCTTTTCTGGAAAGATGAAGGTTTCTTTTACATAATTTCTGTATCTTAAGAAAAAGTGGGAGCAAGGCCAGTCTGTGAGAAATTCTGCTGTGTTGAAAGTGTGCTGTGCTGAAGCTTCAGAAGAGACCTCCTTCTCCTTGCTCAATTGGTATGAGCCATTCTGCAGTTGCCAGAGGCATAACTGAGCTGGGTCGTCCAGGGGGACCCATGAGTCCTTGTCAGCCTTTAGCAGTGTCCTTAAACCTAACATGGATGTGTCAGTGGCTGCCTTCTATGTCTGTCTGTAGGTGGAGCCTGACTGGAAGTGACAATTCCTGTGTCCTAATGTGCTGCTGATGTCTCAGAGCCCAAGAAGCTGATAGAAATTATAACCTCTATTGGCAGTGGTGACAGGGGAAAGATTGGACCTTTTGGAGTAACATGACCCGGGTGCAGTCTTTGTAGGGCTCTTGAGCTGTTGGTCTTGGAGGAGTTGCAGAGGGCTGGTGGAGGCATGAACTGCCAAACTCTCAAAGTTATGGTAGAGATGGAGTCAGCATCTACTACTCGGCACACTGTAGGGCTTGCAGTTTAAGGGGAAATATTCTGCTCCCCATCCCTCCCTCCGCCATTGGTGGAGCAGTGTTATTTATCAGAATATCTCAGAAGGGAAAATCATTCAAGCTCTCCAATAATGAAAGTATCTTGTAACAACATAATCAGTCAGTTCTCACTTCTGCAGACAGTAGCAGCAATATGCACGGAAGAAGGGAGATTTATGAAATGCACACTGTATTGAGCTGTGTTGCATATTAGTTAGTACTTCCAGATCTTCATCATTAGGCTGGATCAAGCAGCAATAATACAGATGACGCCATCAATAACGTCCTTTCTACCAGTGACACATGGTCTTGCTGCAATTGTAGTTCAGGGTGGGTTGAATTACAGATTTCTCATGATGAAAGAGTTGAGATGCAGATTGAGACCCAAAAGCTCTTTCTGCAAAGATTCCCAGACATCAGAATGCTTAAAAATGAATACAAAAGAGTTAGAGAGCTACATTTATTCAGGCTTTTAACGTTTCTCTCATGAATACAATATTTGCCAATGTCTGCCAGCTCTGCACCCTTCATGGCCCTTTCAGGTCCTTAGGAAAAAGAAGTTTTCTTACTTAGGAAAGTAAGAAAAAAAAATCTATTCAAGTATTCAGAACTCATTCATGCAAGGATTTGCCATTGCTTTAAAGAGATGAAAGCTGTGCTAGCCTTTATTTCTGCATCTGACATGGCCTGACTTGCAGCAGGAAACAGAAAGAATGTATAGTTCCAATTTTTTTGTTAATATGGAGGTTCTCACCTGATGCCACTGAACACCAGATTGAAAATCAGCCACTGAACATCTTAAAGAAGGAGTGTCAGTAAAAGGTGTTTCTGATATGATATTAAGTGGAATTACTTAGATTTAAAAGTATACTGTAAGTCAAAGCTGTTGAGGAGGCTCTACAGCATTCAAATTGTTTTCCTTTTCTTCTTGGTGTAGTTGATGCTATTCTGTCAGTCTCTGTGGGTGTGGATCTGTAGAGAACTTTGTAATAACTCTTACTTCCAGCTGACAATCTGGTATGTTTATGGTACAACACTGAAGAGAGACAGATAACCCTATTTGCTGGTCTATATGTTAATTCTATTTTAGCAATGAAATATGCAGTGTACAAATACACAAAGATTTCTAGTAGCATCTGGCAGTTTCCAAAAATTGGGTAGGGAGACAGTTGGAAAAGAGCATAATCAAATTGTTCATGCATCTGGAGCATTAAGTCTTTTTTACTCCACAAAAGTGTTCCTGTCCTTCTTATCCTGTCACATAGTTATTTCTATAGTTAGAAATATAAAGTATATTGAAGTGGGTTTTATTTCAGTAGTGTCTTACCAGTCTGATTTTTCATGTGCTTGTAATGCAACTCTCCCCACAGTACCTTTACGTGCTTTCATGGTAAGATGGCAAGAAGTTTTTGTCTTCTGGCCACCATTCAAATGAAGTTTGCAATGTATTAAAAACCGAATTATTTTCACTTGCTCAAAGTCACTTCTAGAACAAAAAGTAATAAAATACATAAAAGAAGCATTGAGAAGATACTGCTTACAGGCTACTTGCTAGTTTTTTTTTCTGCTGGTGAAAGAGATGGATCTTACTTTTTTTTTCTAAAATGCATTTATATTGCTTTTAGCAGCAGCAGCAGTAATAAAAGAGCCACTACTCATTACTACCTTGTCAAGCAGAACAACTTTCTTTCTCATTAGGAAATAATTTAATTCTCCTTTACCTAAAATAACTGTGTGTGAGGACTAATGAATTGTTCAAAACTTTCACTCCTGCACATATATAATCCAGAAAATAATTTGTTATTTTCCACTATTATTTTCTTGGTTCTAAGTATCCCTTCCACTGAGCTTGTGAGTATATTTTGGCAGTCTGTTTGCAGCAATATTGGAGAAATGTAGCTAATATGATGATATTAATGCAAACTGACATGCACAGAAATTTATGTCAGAGAAATGAAGCAGGGGACCTTGCTGAAGGGTTATATGGCAAGCAAATCCATCTTTCAAACTGTGGCCGAATTTGCAAAGTGTGAGTGGTAATTAAAGTTGTCTGACTTGGTGCCCAAAGCAGGGCACCTCAGAAGGACTTGGGTTTTCAGTAGAGCAGGGCTCAGATGAGTGTGTTTTTTCACTGTTTTTTAATTGACACCTCTTGCTGTGTCCCAAGCTGAGGATCTAGGGGCAGTCACAGTCATTAGTTGTTTATGAAAAGCCTTACCCAGTCTTGGATCCACAATTGAAACCACTGTAGATGTGCTGAGTTGTGTTTCTTTGGTGACAGAGAAGGTGGAAACAGCAGAAATGTCAATAATTTTGATGCTGAAAGATGAATCTTCTCCACAGTGTGCTAGAATAAAGAAATCTAATGTACCCAGAATACTGAACCACTCCCGTATCACTTTTATCTCCCCTCATTTCTAACCAACCAGGATAGCTTTCCAGGTGACCAACCCAGGAGGCTTACCTGAGTCCCAGGCTTTGGGAAAGGTCAGAAGTGTGCCAGTGGTGGCACCAATAAAGGCTCTCCAGGAGGAAAGTCAATGGAAGGACCTGTTTCCCTTCTTCTCCTCACGCTGGTACCAACCAGTTATAAATTAGAAGAAAAAGCCTGGTCGTGAGCATCTGTGGAAGAGAGGAAATAAAGTTTCAGTTCCGTCTTGTTTGTTGCGGCTTCAGCTTTGTCACAGTGCACTTGGAGAAGTGCCAGCATTTTTCCTACTCCTTTGCTCCAAGTCTGAGCAAGTTCAGAGAGAGACAGACAAAGCTTGCATTCTGTGTATCAGACACAAGAGAAATTACCTTCTCCTTCTGAACGAAGGGGCAAAACAGTGTTTGACTTTTTATTCACAACTGAGAAGGAGAGTATGGTCTAGCAATCTTCCTTGGCAGGGGAGGGTGAGACCAGACTGTGCTTCTTGCAGGTGGGCAAGACCCAAGCTGTGCAGTGCCCGACTGCACGGTTCCATCCCAACCCAGCTTCTGATCCTTCCAGAGAAAGAAGCACTGTGACAAGCTTAACATGTGCTGTACATACAATAATTGTGCTTTAGTCAGCCGGCATTACTTTAAACAAGCTCTTTGAACAAAATAGGGGGATTGAATAGAGTGTATGATAGTGAACTTCAAGAGGACAATTTAGAAAGGCAGTAATACAATGGTTGCTACTGACTGGAGTCTTGCTCACAGTGAATTAACTCCAGTATATTTGCCTCTTTATTTGATTCCACAGTGTTTCCTCTAATTGCATCATTGCCTTGGAGGGACAGTAGTTCTTCATCAGCTCATTCAAACTGGGTCTGGAGACAATGTGAAAAAAATGTTGTCTCCTGTACAGTGAAAGAAGCCAACTAGAAAAAAACACCAGTTCCTTAATGCCGTTGCTCATTAGCCATGAAGAGAATGATTGTAGCTGTATTGCTACAATGGCTGACTCCTCCAAGCCCTTGCCTCTCCAGTCACACTAAATGGGCTTCAAGGCAAGGGAGTGAGTGATGAATATTTATTCTGTTTATTACTTTGAAGCAGCACTAACCATAAGCAGATCAGCAAGAGACAGGCTGACAGTGTGTGTATGTCTAACTGCTGTGAAAAATGAAGAACATGCACCAAGGCTAAATAAGTTTGTTCTTGTTCGTTGCTGTAGACACGGATGTCTGGTTTTGAGGGAAGGCACATGGGGAAAGAGAGGGGTTGAATTGGATTTAATTAATTTTGTTTTTTAAGCCGACATCACTGTGTACAGTACAAGTGTAAGAGGGTTTGCAGGGTATGTAAGCCTTCTTCAGTGTCACTTGGTTGGCAGCTGTCTTCCCACAACTGGAGAGGGGAACGTGAGGTTATATTTAATTTTTGTGTCATATGAGGTTACATTTTTATGAGATGTCCATGTGCTTGAAGAGCCTGTGTGGCTGATGACAGCATGGTAATTGCAGTGTTGGCAGCAGTCCAGAAGGAAGAAAGAGTGTACACNCGGTTTTAACCTCCTGAAAATCTGCAGCTATATCATCTTTTTGATGAGATGGGTGATTTTTGAAGATGTACTCAAGTATCTTGTCTGATAGATGCATCACAGCTACAGCATATGCTCCTTTAGCAATTTACAGCCTCACGATGTAGTCGTAGATCACACAGCGCTTTAGCCTCTCGTAGGCAAGGTAATGGCAGTGGCATACACTCTCGAAGAGAAAAGAAAGTGATTAGAACACTACAGCTCTTTTTGTTTTCTAGATCCATAGCACCCCTTGTGCTTCAGGTGAGTTGGTTTTGGACAGGGGACTTCTGAGAGTGGTAATTGGTTTTCCATGAAGGGTGGAACAACAGCCGATGCATTTTGATAAACCTCTGCCTTCACTGGAATTAAAGCAGTAACACTGCTGTGGCTTTCTTTATGGCTTTGCTGGTTCTTTACATCACTTATTTCCTTAGGATACATCAACTTAATGCATGAAATTCCCCTAGTGCCCAAGCTGTCCTAATTACAACTGGCATATATCCAGAATATAAAGTCTTCAAGACTAGGGTCTGTGAAAGATGTGATTAATCCTGGATCTATTCCAGTGGCTATATTCTACTATACTATTTACTGGACTATGATTTCCGGTTAAAGACATTGAAAAATATGAGGAAAGCTCAGTATAGAAAAGTAGTACATTTTCTAAGAAGTCTTGAGTGACTAAAGATACCAGGACCTAGACCCAGGAACTTCGATTCGCATTATTTAGAAATCCTGTTCTCCTTCATTTACCAGGGAAGAACCTTGCTGAGTAGCCTGACTGGGATTTATGTGCGTTTTTAAGGCAGAGTAGACATTGCAAATATTAACTGCAAACTTAGTAAACAAAATAAATGAAGAGATGTGTTCAAACTTCCTAATTTTAATGTTTAGATATCTAAAATTTCAGTCCAGCAGACAGAATTCCCTCAGTGGCTGCTGTTTGAAGAAATACTTTCATAAACTTTTCTCTGCTGTCACTCAAAGTTGCCTCCCCCCTTACCTCCTGTTCCTCACCTGCTTGCCTTTGCAGTGTCCCTTTACTCTTGTTTTAATCTCAGTTGTTGGGCGAGGACCTGTCATACAAAACATTGGTCACATACACAAATCTTTATAAGAAATGTTGCCTTTTGGCAATTTTTTCTAGTACCAAGGAAGGATGTGCATTAATCCTTAACAGAAATTTGGAAAAAAATAATAGTAATTACAAAGCACTGGTAAATCTTAGACCCATCATGTTCTTGTCGGCTGCACTAGGGAGAGTCGAGACCCCAAGCAGTATGGAATAATTTCTGTCACAGGACACTCTTTCTTTATTACTGTTGTTGCTGTTCAGGGCCAACTGTTAGGCAGCTGCACCAGAGCTACTCAGGCATGTCTGAGGAATTCTGTCTTTGGTAGAACTGTACATAATTCTTTGACATGTTATCTTGGAAACCCCAAAAGAGTCTTGCTTTTTGTTTTTTTGATGGAAATTAGCAGACAGGGAACTGAAGGCAGAAGTTTCAAAGGACAAACAAATAAAATAGAATGGTGTTTTTACTGCATTGGGTAACTTAATTTCCTGGTTTTATGGGTTTGCCAAAAGTATACTCTTTGTAGTAAGCCCAAATTATGACATTTGTTTATTAATAGAAAAACAGATGAATTAATATTCCTAAAGCATCTTAAAGACAAGTACTTAAATACTATGATTTGTTACTATTTTGTATTAAAAACTTGGCAGTTGTTAACAAAATTAGTCTGCAAGTTTAAAACTTTCAGTTCTGGCAATGTATTTATTTTACACATATCAGCACAAAATGTTTTACTGTCTTACTAATTTTGGTAAGACTTTTTTTCTTCATGACAACTAGATACATGAAGTTTGAATTTTAGCTCAGAATTAACCTGGACGTTTAACTTCTCTTGCATCACAGCTTGAATGTGCAATTGTGGCAGTAACTTCTAATGAGAATACTCAGTGTAGCAGTACTGCCCTGCTGTAATAATTCTCCGTATCAGAATAGCTGTTGGTATGTGAGGTGTACCACCTGCCATTCAGTTATTATTCCAATATGAAGATTTAAATATCTTTAATCCAACACAGGTTTTCTTAAGCTGATGTAAAGTACTAGATGCTGGCTTCCATTGTGTCCCCACTATTGCATTTAAGTTGCAAAGCCACTGAATAAATTTGTGGTAGTGAAATACTGGAGGTAGGCTCTGGTGCAGTGGATCAGTCTTCAGTCCCATTTGGGTGGATCCTGGTTTGGGCTCTCTTCATAAACAGGCTGAATACCCTCTTGCCTGATGCCAGTGTGTTAATTTTTAAATGGGTGCTTTGCAATTGCAAATCAACATCCCTTTCTAAGCACCAGGTCAGAGGCAGATCAGTCTGATTCAACTGTATTTGCACTGCTGTATAAAACATGTGGTGACACAATAATTGTATGACCTTTCCTGCAAGTGGATCCTGTGTGCTAGGTGGTTGAGATCTTTGAGATTTTTGGCCTAGCTAACATGTGCATTAACAGGGATATTCAAATCTATCTTTCTCCACTGGTTCCTTTTAATTACACTGGAAAATGAGCTTTAGTTGCTTTGGTAGCAGTACTTGATAAAGCTATGAATGCCTCTTGCCCTTCCGTTTAGAGGGGAAAAAACATTAGAGACCTCAGACTGCCTAATGAAATACAGGGAGAAGCATGGTCATTAGCTGGAGTGGTGGTTGGCTCCTGAGCCAACTCTTCCACTGTAAGGAAGCATTTGATGCTCTTAGGAGACTTGCTTATTCCAGTGGATAATGGTTCTGTTTATTGAGTTTGCGCAAATGCATTTGATTTAGTCAATTTAGGCTCTGCATTTAAGCAAATTACAACTTAGGACTCGATCAGCAAGAGGTAAATTAGTTTGAACGTACATAAAAGGATCTTGCTGAGGGTAAATTTACAGTCAAACCATTACATGGAAATCATAATGTGCAGTACACGTCAGGTTTGATAAATGAAGCAGGACTGTAAAATTGCCTTTATCTTGAAGTGTGCTCGCATTTAGCCAGCTACAGAGCTCAAGTGCTTGTTATGTCTGATGTCTTGAACTGGCTCAGGAGAGAGAAATCTCTCCAAAGTTGTAATTACTAAATTTAAGAAAGGACAAGAAGAATCCTTGCAAGTATATAAGCTACCCAGCTCTTCTTCCGCTGCTCCTTGGTCTCCCACTCTCTGGAACACTTGCCAAGTACTGGCATGGAGTGCTGATGCCTATGAGGGAAAGACATTATCACAGGAGAAACCTCGTGCACAAATAAAAAGGGGGAATTACTGCCTAAGCCATTGCTCTGTGAATATGAGAGAGTGAACTAGGCACCCTCTTCAAGCCCTTTCCACTGTGAAGTGGAGGCTTTTGATGGTTTGGGGGTTTTTTGCTGTGAGATTATTTACCCTAGAGCTAGGGCCATCCACACCTCTTTCAAGAGTATCCTCTGTGGTACAGGAAAATAATTATTTTGCTTCCTTAACTGCGTCATCTCGGCCACATAATAAATGGTAGAAAAAAATCAGGCAAACGGTTTTTGATTTGCAATTAAGAATTTTTTAGATTTTGAAAATATACTATATCTGTAAAGAACCCTGTTGATATTCTTAAGGTGACTGATTATCTGATTATCAGTCCAAAATACTACCAGACAAAGCTCTCAGTTTTTATATACCAAAAAGTGGAATATTACAAAGAGAAATGGTTTATTAAAAACACCATGGAAAAGAGAAAGGCCAGCTAAACAATAAAAATTTTTAGTTTCAAAGACAGGGAACAGAAGACCATCCATGAACTAGGCAGCTAAATGGTAAACTTAATTCTCCATCTGTTCTAGTACTTTTAACAGTTTCTAAGCAGCAGCAACATCCAATGTCTTTTATGGAATCACATTTTAGAGACCTCACAACCCAACATGCCACTGCCAGCTGGTGTTTGAAAGCACACTCCTGCTGCAGTTCAGTTTATAAAACTGCTTGGAGGCTTAGAATAGCAGATACCTTATGGACAATGTATGCAACGGTGTGCTNATATAGGGTTTTTCCCCTCTCTGTTTTTCCTTAGTAGGATGGCTAAAAAGAAACTCAATAGCACAAAAAGCAGCCTTGAATTTTCCGCCCACAGTAATTTAGAGACAACTTGGAAAAACCTGCTCGGACCCATAACCATTAACTGCTTGTTGAATTGTTGTAATCTTCAGGAGAGTAAACAGTCAAAGTATACAGACACAATGAGTAGTATTTTTTGTATTTTTTTTTTTT
>VZRQ01009337.1:198348-294846 GCA_013397975.1 Machaerirhynchus nigripectus | reverse complement strand
GGGGCGCCTCGCCCTCTGGGGTGTCCCCTCACCGTGTGGGCGTCCCCTCGCCCTGCTGGGTGTCCCCTCGCCGTATGGGTGTCCGAGCCCCGGGAATTATTTCTTCCTCCCTCCCTTTCGGGGTCCTTCCTGCTGGGAGGCCAGCGGGAGCCATCGGGCTCAGGATAACGGCGCGGGGCGGGCGGGCGTTGGGAGCTGCCCGGCCCCGCTGGGTGAAGGCCTCCCCTGCCCTGAGAGCTGCGAGCGGCACACTGGCCCCTAGACAGTGTCTGTGCCAGCCTTAGGTGGCCACAGAGTCCATAGAAAACCTCCAGAAATTGCAGGAGGAATTTAAATTTACGAGTGAGCCTTGTTGCTAAGGGAGGCACGGTGACAGCGTTTGATTTTCACTCGTGGTGATTCAGAAGCTCTGTCAGTGCTGGGCTTGGGGAGAGTTCAGCCCTTCCTTGGAAAAAAAGATGATTAAAACACCCAGCAGTGTTTGGAGTTGTTCATAGCTGGAAGGTGGGGAATCCTGTTCCTTCAGAAAGCTGCGCCTTCCTCTTCCTGAATTAAAGGAAGTCAGTACTTCAGTCAGCTGTGTTCCTTAAAAATTGCAGTTAGAATTCGAAATTTTGTAAGTGAATAGTGACATTATGTAATTGTACAAAACATTTATACTGTTTAAAACAATTTCCATTGTCAGTGTATTAGGAATGACAGTCTCTGTCCTTCCCTCATCCTGTGCTTTACAGAGGAAGCCAGGGTACACCAACTTTTGTTGTTTGGGTTAGTGCACTTGATGTGTTTGAACCTTTACATTCCCTTAGATCAAAAGGAAGAGGATGTTCAAAAATTGGCACCTTTTCCTCTTAATCATTTTATTATTTCTGTGTCAGGTGTCTCTCATCTGTCAACGAGGAAAGTACCTCTTCACCCAACACAGTGTCCAGAAAACTCAAAAGCTTGAAAGTAACTGTAAGTAACTTTACCTAGGCTGACAATATTCTTTCTGCCAGAATCAGATTAGTGCTGCTGGTGACCTTGTGTAAGATTTGCAATTGCATTATACCATTACATCAACTGAGGCATCAAGCTCCAAGATGATGACTTGAACCTTGTGTCTCTAGGCTTTTCTGTGTTGTGTCAGGTTATGGTTATGCGTTTCTGTGGAGATTAAAGAAATGCTGTGATGGAATGGCTTTTAAGGATTTTTGTTTAAAAAAGTTAAGCACATATGAAGGCACATACAGGTTCAGCATTCTAAGATGGCATGGTCTGATGATTTCCTGATGGTGTTTCTTAACTGTTAAATTAATTCTTCTCTTCTCCCTGCTTCAAATTTCTCTTTGTAATCAGATTTTGTTGGTTGTGGGAACCCTTGATTTGCTCACTTGCTTTAAGACTTTGAACTTCAATGACTCTTACAGACACCTGCTATCAATCCAGCTGTGTTTGATCTTCAATAACCAGGTTAAAAGCAGAAAATACTGGAAGCAGAGGAATTGATTGTGTTAATCCTGGCTTTACAGAAGAATAGTGTGCAGTTCAAAATGGCAGATGCTACTGACAGAAAGCTCAAATGTTAACCAAGGCTGGCCACTGTTCCTCTCTGACACAGAGGGAAATGTTGTTATTTCTAGTTTCCTTATTCACAGGTTTCCCTTCATTGTATTTCCCTTTCCTGTTTGTGGGAGAAGAGCCATGAAGAACCGTTCCTCATCTCCCCCTTTGCACGTCCATGTGGATGAAAACACCCCTGTCCATGTCCATATTAAAAAGGGGCAGAAAACCACACCTGCAAAATACCAGGTAGGAGTGTGTACCTGGTTGGTTGTAAGGTCTGCAGAAAGGAAGGCGAATGGCCCTAGAAGCATCACAAGCTCTTCCAGGTCTGTTTTGCTGTTGTGTTAGAACTGTGAGACTTCATTTCATATTCAGTGGTGAATTTGCAGTGACACATTTGCTATGTTGATTTGTTGAAAGATGATTTTGGTATGATACAGAATCGCTTTTCATATTCACGTGAGGAATGTTGCATCCAGTGTGATATAGTTTGGAGGATTATTTTGCCTTTTGTTTCCTGGATCTGTGTCCTGATAATGTTTTCTATTTTGCTTCATATCTGTTTTTGGAGGAAAGGTTTGAGGAGAGGTAGTACTTAGGCATTTCAAGTAGCATCTTGATTGTATTAAAATAAATGTGCTTTGAAAAAGAATCTTGATTCACACCATCTTCTGGAATTATGGACATTCTCTTTCCACTGAGCTCGGCAGCAAAGAAGATCTCTTCCCAGCCTTATCCTCAGGAGGCACAAGGCAATACTGAAGCTGAGGTTCTAGCTATCCCATCTCCTCTTTTGTTGCTGAATATTTATGGAAAGTTGTTCTAAGAAGTTGATGGAAGTTGCTATCTCATTCTTCCTTATCTGCAGACATCCTGTTCTAAGTCTTCTATTAGTTCTGTGTTTGTTGCTAGTGGCAAATTTCATAATGGGATGGAATGACAGTGAAAATAATGAGTCCTATTAATTAATTGTCAGTAGAGAATGTTTACAGCATCTGATTTTTCTCCAAGGTTAGAATTGTGCAAAAACCTTTTAACTCTCCTTCCGTTAGAGCAGCTCAAGTTCAATACAAATAAATGTGGATCTTTTAGTTGACTTGCAGAGTAGGCAAAACACTTCAGGGGCTTTCCAAAATCAATCACAGTGTCAAATGGTAGAGCTGCTCTTTTGTGAGGTGAATCTGGGATGCAGAAGGGATCTCCCAGGGATCTGTCATGTCCTTCATCCAGCCATCCTGTCAGCTGAGTGTGCAATAACCTTTCCTTCTGGCTGGTGTCAGCTTCCTCTGGTGGCTGCTACCTCATCTCACCTGATGCATCCTGTGAAACACTACTGATAGTTCCATATGAATGATCTTTTGGTTTTGCAGCACTAAAAATTGCAAATGGTTCTTTAAGAGTCTGTAATTTATTTTATTTTCTCTTTCTTTAGCAAAGGAAACAGAAATCAAAAGGGGATGGTGTGCGAGCTGTGCGGGTGAAAACTAAGGCCCCTTGGATCCCCCCAGGCAAAACACGTACCCGTGATACCACCTTGAAATGGGAGGTACAGCTGGTTTTGCTCTTTAAAACAAACTTTGAGGTTTAGCCAAGATTGAAGAGAGCAGTTGTGTAGTGAGAGACTTGGGCAGATCTGAAAGAAGGCTACTGTTACCTACCATCTATTTCAAGTGTCTTCTATAAATCTTTTTCACTTTTTATATAGAGAAAGTGGCAGTTCATAAACAGCCTGTGGCCATGCCTTTCTGTCTCTAGAAGCCAGACACATTTGCTTTTTTATTATAATTTTACTAGTGCCTTTCAAGATCTCATCTGGAGGCTCAGCGAGGGACTGCTGGTCTCAGCCTCTTCGGAAGCGTGGAGCATTTGTGTAGCATTGTGTCATACTTTCTTTCTCGTGGGTTGATAGTTTTGCCTGTTGTATTCCTGGCACTTCCTAGATGAGGATTGGAGCTTTGATTAGTTTTTCTTATTTTCTGTTTTACTCTCTCTGCATTGGAAACAGATGAAAACAGAAGAGCTGTTTGTAAATGTTTTTTTCTTTGCTAGCTTTGCTGCAGTGATGTGACCCAGTCTCTGATTTTTGGCAATGTTAGCTTTAAAATACAATTTATAATGTTATACTAAACATTGTAACATTATACCCTTTATTCTCTGGCAGGAATCAACTGAACGCCTTGAAGTTACACCTAATCCTGAGTGTGAAAGGATGCAGTCGGTGCTGCACCTCAGTGACCTCTCCACGGATGATGACGATGCCACTTGCTGCAAAATTAACAAATATGAAAAGAAGATAGATAGCCTGATGAATATGGTGGGAACACTGAAGAAAGAGGTGAGGAGACAGTGGAAAGACTTGCTGACTGGAGCTTTGTAGCTGGTCCTTTGACAAGAGGAGGCTGGAGTCAGGACTTGGTGCAATGGAAGCCGACCCAGGCTGTTGGTAGCTTGCTTGAATATCAAAAATGAATCTGAATTGTTTAGAATAGCTGAACTATCCTAGTGAGAAATTCACTAAGCCACACTATGAAACATTTCAAAACATTATTCATTTAATAAGGTATTGCTGTGCTTTAGTTTCCAAATGATCTCTCCTGCCAAAGCCCAAAATCTGAAAACTGATGACTCAAGAAAGTGAAAAATACAATGCTTTGATGTTTTACTGTAAAGAAATCCCCTTATTCAATGAGATTGTTTCTTCTGATTCCGTTTCAAAAATGTGCAACCCAGTGATGTTGTTTTTTCCTGATAAATTGGCTCTTATGTACATGACACTACTTTAAAAATACGTGGGAGATGTTCCCAGGTCTCATAAGATGCATCATGGTGGGGCCAAACTACATTTTTAACTCTGAGTTAACACTCAGATTAGCAAATCTTGTATTATTATTTTACTCAAAACTATATGGATGTCAAATCAGTGAACAGGAATAGGATTTGAGTCAAGTAGATTCTTACATCAAGCATTTTCCATTTTATTTATGCTACAAAATTTAATGGAGTTACTTGCATGACTGTAAAACAAAAATCAATTTTAGAACCATAGAATCACACAGAATCACAGAATGAACTATGTCGGAAAAGACCTTTGAGATCCTCGAGTCCAACCTATGACCTAACACCTCCTCATCAACTAAACCATGGCACTGAGTGCCACATCCAGTCTTTTTTTAAACACGTCCAGGGACGGTGACTCCACCACCTCCCTGGGCAGACTATTCCAGTGCACAATCACTCTTTCAGTGAAGAATTTTTTTCTAACATCTAACCTAAATTTCCCCTGGCACAGCTTAAGACTGTGTCCTCTTGTTCTGTCAGTTGTTGCCTGGGAGAAGAGACCGATCCCCCCGGCTACAACCACCTTTCATGTAGTTGTGGAGAGTGATATGGGCACCCCTGAGTCTCCTTTTTTTCCAGGCTAAACAACTCCATCTCCCTCAGTCGTTCCTCATAGGGCTTGTGTTCCAGGCCCTTCACCAGCCTTGTTGCCCTCCTCTGGACACGTTCAAACATCTCAACGTCCTTCCTAAACTGAGGGGCCCAGAACTGGACACAGCACTCGAGGTGTGGCCTCACCAGTGCTGTGTACAGGGGAAGAATGACTTCCCTGGTCCTGCTGACCACACTCTTCCACAGGCCAGGTGCCATTGGCTTTCTTGGCCACCTGGGCACAACTGCTGGCTTGTATTCAGTTGGCTGTTGACCAGTACCCCCAGGTCCCTTTCTGCCTGGCCACCATCCTGCCACTCTGCTCCCAGCCTGTAGTGCTGCAGGGGGTTGTTGTGGCCAAAGTGCAGGTCTTGGCACTCGGACTTAATTCAAGGTTGGAAAAGACCTCCAAGATCCTCAAATCCAACCGTTGGTCCATCAACACCTTGTTAAATAAACCAGAGAACTGAGTTCCATGTCCAGTTGTTCCTTGAACACCTCCACTGGGCAGCTCTTTCTGTGAAGAAATTCTTCCTGATGTCCAACCTGAACATCCCCTGACGCAGCTTGAGGCCATTTATTTCCTCCTGTCCTGTCACTTGTCACGTGGGAGGAGATACTTTTTTTTTTAAATATACACTTTCAATAAGTTAATTGACTATAAATGGATCACTGATTTGGGACGTGGGTTCTGTGTATCACTTCCAAAGCCCCTGGTTTAAGTTTTATTCCAATATCTTCAGGTCAAGATGCAGAAAATGGAGGAACAGGAGCAAATGGCAAAGCGTCTCCTGGAGGAGCAGAAGGAAGAACTGAATGAGGTCACACAAGAGCTGGTAGAAACAGAGCACGAGAACACGAGGCTCCGGCGCAACATTGAGCGCATAAAGGAGGAGAAGGACCTGACTGTGTAAGAAAGCTTTGCTTCTCACTGTTCTGCACTAGTGATATCCACAGGCACCTCCCTCCTTTATTGCTGACATGGTCTGAGGTCGTAGCTGCTGCTGAAGAACTGATGCACTTGGATGTTTTGTCACCTTTTAGAAAGGGAACTCCAGATTGCAATAGCTTCAGAGAAGGGCTCTAGCATGATTTTTGGAATGGAAAAAAAACCTACTTTGGGAGGAATGTGAGAGCAGTTGGCTTGTGTGGAGGGTCATTCTAGCTCTGCAATTAGTATTTTGAAGGTTAAGGGATTCTGCTTGAATTGTGATAATATTGATAGAACACTGAATTAATAAACAGGGAGCTGAAAACTAGAGGAGAATTTTTGACATTTATAAAAATCCTAGAGACAGGAGTGACAGCCCCTGAGAGGCCTAAAGCACGGGCTTTTTTCTTAGTGATCCTGAAGGTCTGCGAGTCTGACATTTTTGCATCTGCTTTGTAGCTAAAGAATTAGAGAAGTTTGTGTTTCCAGGGAGACATTAGGGTTTTAAGAGAGTTAGTAATTTTTCCTTAAGAAAGATCACTTGGAAGTTAATACTTCGTATTCCTTTTTCAGAAAACTCTGTGAATGCTTCTGAGATTACAAAAGCTGGCTAAAAACACTGAACTGCATATCTTGGTGTGCTTTTCTGGTTTTTGTTTGGCCATTTGGAGTCTTATTTCTGGTGTGGCATAAGTGCCCAGGAAAAGCACAGCATTGTGTCTTGGGTTTAGCAGTGTTTGCAGGCTGTGGTATAAGCCTGATTTGTCCCCTCTACATTTCATAGCTGTGATCTTAGCAAGCTCCTGGTGTCTGCTTACTGCCCTCTCTCAAAACAGCTTTCACACTGAAAGAGGGTAAATCTTAAGCAGTTTTTGTTTAGAGCTTTTATCCTCTGATTTGCTTTTTTAATGGATTTTAACCCAATCAACTGTATATCAATAGCGGCTGGTAGAGCTGCCAAAGCTTCTTGTTTCTCTGATGGCTGAATTCTCCTTGCAGGCTGCAGAAGGAGTGCTTGCAGCAGGAGAAGGAGTGTTTGATGTCCAAGCTGAATGAAGCAGAAAGGGATGGAGCAGCAGCTGCCAGACAGATCCATGCCCTGAAAAATACCATTGGGAGACTCAACATTGTAGGTGCCCCTTTTGTTCTTGCTTCTACTACATTGTCCTGCTGAATGGCTGTCTTTAAAAAGTAATGTTATAGTTGCTAATCCAGCAAAATGTAAGGAAAAGTGGAGGGATGTAACATCCTTAAGGTGTTTGCTAGTTTGGTTTGAAAGTGGGGTATTCTCTTCCGGGTACCTTCTGCACACAACTGAACAATTATTTTCTTTTGTTTATGTTATGTGGGTTTTGTATGTTTGAGTTATTGTGGTTTGTTTTTCTGGTTTTTTGTTTATTTTTGTTTCTTTATTTGGTTTTTGATTGTTTGTTTAATGTTTTTCCTTCAGGAGAAACACATGAGCAGCACAGATATAAATGCTTTAACAAGACAAAAAGAGCTTCTGCTCCAGAAATTGAGCACCTTTGAAGAAACCAACCGGACACTCCGAGAACTTATTGCAGAGCAGCGGACCCGGGAGGTGAGAATTGCTGTGTGTGCAGCCTGGCTGATTACAGGAGGCTGTGTTGTCTCATGGACTGGAAGGGAATTTTGAGTTTGAAATCTTTCAACTCTTTTTCCCAGTCCTGCAGTAGACCCTGTCAGCCCATAAACGTTGGATAGTTTTTATTTGGGTTTTTTCTTTATCTCTGTCTAATTCGTAGAATAAGACTGACTTTTCTGCTGTGAGGATGGTAGAGCCTCTAAGTCTTTGACTGTATTAAAAGGTTCAGGCACTGCTGTGTTGCCAGCTGTCTCCTCTGGATACAGCTGTATCTGCTGATCCTGCTGGTCTCAAACACTGCTGCTGCACTTGGATTGCCTGGAGTCTGAGGACTTGATATGGCCTAAGCTAAAGGGAGCCTGTGGATATTCAGAACCGTGATTTTGTAGGCTCTGAGGGCAACAACAGAGAAACTGAAAACAATTCTGTGCTGCTTGTACAGAAAATAGAAATTTCATTTCTCTATTGCTTGGAAGAGCAATAGATAAATGAAATTTCTATTCTTTCTGTACTTTGTATTCCATTTCAGCAAAAGCAGGCTGATGGTAAGTTACCTCAGCCACGAGCGAGGCTGGATAAAAGGTCTGAATTCTTCCCCATGAATTTCCCTGAGTAGTGGGAGAGCTCAGAATGATCTTACATTGCCATCATGCTTTTTATTTTAATCTTTGACTAGGAAGTGGAAAAGCTTTCTGAGATGGATAATGATATGTGAAATATGTAGCAAATGTGATGTTTCTAGGTATATTCTAAGAATTGCTGCTGCTGCAACTGGGAGGAAATAGTTGATTTTCCCTGTTTCATTAAAGAACCTGTATAAAATTGACTTTCCAGTTATCCATTTTTCTCATGTATTTATTTTGTAGAAAGATGCCCAGAAGGTACTGGATCGTCAAGGAGTGCTGCTGAAAAGGCTGGCAGACTCAGATGCAGAGAACATGGTAAGCAAACCACAATCTTTCTTTATTTTTAAAGATAAAGCAGAAAGACCTAAAATGACAAGCCCTTCTTTGTCTTATATTCCACTGTTAAATCTTACACTAGTGCCTTTTAGATCAATAAAAAAATTATTTTAGCTTTTGTGGTAATCAGAGCCACGACATTGCTCCTCTGGTTAACAATCTGAATTTCAAAGTGGGTAGATTTTCATTGCCTTTGAAATATAGGGGGTTAGAATGGGGATAACTCGGTGTGTTGGGCTCTATCACTGAAGGAGTTACCCTGTGCCAGTTTTTGTTCATTTCCTTCTCTGTAAACTGAGACAAGAATTCTTGCATTGCCAGAAGTTATAAAACTTACTGTGAGACATAGGTAAACGCTCTTTTTAGTCTGTGGAGTAGATATGCTCCTGACTGGGTATCCTGTGCCCTGTTGCACAAATGTATGTGTCCCTTCTGCTTCCTGTTGAGGACAATGCAGCCTGTTTTGCTGGGGATGAGGATGCTGTTGTTGTGGATAACAGTGCCACGGATCAGGTGGTCTTGAGAGGGAGGAAGTTACATCTCTTGCCTTCTACCTGCCATCCTAAATGTGTTTGTTACTGTACATTTGCATGGTGTTTGTTTTTCCAGCAACTTCAGATCAGGCTTCAGGGAAAAGAAAAGGAAGTGGAAAGCCTCACACTTCAGATAGTGTCAGAAAAGGTAAATTCCTTTTTCTGTTTTTCCCTCTCTTCTCTACTTTCCAGTTCTGTAAAACCACAGACAGTCCAAAAGATGAGGTTGTTTGCAGACCACTACTTTGAGATCAGATGACTGTCTTGTTTTTAAAACTAGACAGATACCAGCTCCCACACAGTTGTGGGTTCCATATTCTGCTAATAAGACACCTGTCACAAGGACGGATAGGTAGAATTCTCTTTGCTTGGGCACTGAATTCCCATTCTGTTTAAGGTCCTGTTGGTTCCCCATGGCAAATTCCAATCTGTTCCTTAGTTTAGGAAGTACAGGGGGAATGCAGTGGAAGAGATCAGATATGAAGGATATTTTGCCCTAGAACATACCTTTCAGGCCAGTCATTCACGTGTGTTGTAAAATAAATGGCTGCTCATTTGGTCCATTTTTGTTGGACTAGAAGAGCTATGAGGGGGCATCTGGAGGTGGCTGGAGATCATTCAGTGAAGAAATCTGAGACTACTGCATATTATAAAATGTTCCTTCTGTTAGCTTGTTGAGTAAAAACATGTTTGTCTTGTTCCTCCTTATCTAGGAAAAGGCAAAAAAGGCACTTGAACTCTCCCAAGCTATGGAGTCTATGAAAGCCCATTTACAAGCCCAGCTGCAGAGCAAAGAAGCTGAGAACAACCGTCTGGCCGCACAGCTGCGGGTATGTCTGCACTGCTTCCTGGGGATTCTCTCTTCCTTTGCTCCCATGGACGGAATTCACTCACAAGGGGAGTAGCACAAGCTTCTTACTGAGTCTGGTTGACTGAAATACTGGCTGGTGATGTCTATGCCATTAACACACAGCATGATTTTCAAATTAAGTAAGAAAAGAGAAATCTTTTCACTTTTGAGGCTTGAGGCAAAATCTTAGCCTTAAGGTCTATGTGTATTAATTAGATTTTCTTTTTCCTAAGTTAGTTACTCCATAATTATTGAATACATGGCTTAGTCAAGCATCAAGACAAACTGAAACTATTCAATTTGCTTTTTTGGAAAAATGCTGTGCCAGTTTGATCACCCTCGATCTTGTATTCTACAGTATTAATGAGGAGGAGAAAGTTCCCCTGGTTTATCTTGATTAGAGTTTTATATTTAGCGTATGTTGGGATGAAAATACAAGGAACATAAATGTGTTAATGGTTTAGAGGAGCTTTAAACTGTTTCAGTAAGAGCTGCATAAAGCAGCATTATTATATGCAAATATTTTCGTCAGTAAAAAGAATGTTCTCAGGTAGATCGAAAGACTGTTAGAACAGTATTTTTTTTGGTCAGGAGAGAAATCAGTATTTTAGGAAGCAGCTTATGAAAGAAGAAGGGAGGACTCTTGGAAGAAAAGGAAGATGTCATGCTGCCATCTCTTTCAGCATTTAGATAGAATTGTGTAGGTGAGACCTGACTGCAAATACCTCCAGGCTGAACACTGGGGATTTGTGCCTGGTTCCATCACCGTTTCTAGGAAATTAGTTGCTGCTTTGGGTTTGCAGATGTAATATGGGCATTAATCCATATGGTGGGTTTTGTTCCCCCGCAGGATCTGGAGATGAGTGAAGCTCAGTATAAGGCAGAGCTGGAGCTTGCCCTGGAACAGATGCAAGACGTGAAGGGCAAGGGAGAGAGTGATAAAGAGGCCCTGAAGAAAGCGGTTCGTGCACAGAAAGAGCGGGCGGAGCGGAGTGAGGAGTATGTGCAGAAACTGACTGCCCAGCTAGCAGAAAAGGTATGTGCTGAAACAGGAGAGGCCTTGTTTGAGGTCATGCTTTTAAATTGTTGACTTCTGGTAGCAGCCCTGGGGAGAGTCTCTTCTTTCATCTAATGAAATTTATTTCTGTCTTGATGCCCTGGCCCATTTATGCCAAGTTTAGAACAAATCCATTTTGCTCAGCTGTCACTGTATTCACTGCATGTCCTACGTTAAGGGCATCTCTGCGTATTGCCTGCATATCATCACATCAGTGATGATTTTGTCTTCTCCCTTACTTTTTTCCTCTTGTATTTCCCTTGTCTGACAGGACAGGTGTGTTGCTGAGGCCCAGTGCGAGCTCGAGTCCTGGAAGAATCGTTGCAACAAAGCACTAAAGGAGAAGGATGACCTCGAACTGGAAGTCGTTACACTGAACAGGTTAGAATAAAATCAGTGCAGAGAAAGAAGCATGAGTGGGGATGAGTTCAAAGTTCAAGGATAATTTAATTGAATAATAGCATTGAAATGAATATTTTAATTGGACTGCTTGTGAATAACCAAGCAAAACCAGCACTGCCTAAGGGCTAGAGCAGAGTTTGAAGAGGTGGAGAGAGACATGTGACTTCTGCTGCTGACTTGGCACAGCAAAGGCAGATTCTTTAAGGTTTGCTGACCCTTAAAACTGTTCCTTTGCCATTTTGTAGTGCTTTGAATTAAGGTTATTTTTGTTTTGAGGTCTTTTTGAATAACTTGAATGGAAGATATTAAAAGAGATAAGCAGTGTAGTTGATGCCAGTTTTGTTGTGAAGGTAAATAAATGCGTTGGTATCATTGCAGTACAGTTGCTGCTGCAGGAAGAAGTAGGTAGGTATGAGCTGAGAGAGGCATATCTTTATCCTGTGCATCTTTGAGACAATTCATTTGAGCTGCAGGGGGACAACTCCAGTTAATTTCCAGGAGGTATAAAAAGATTGAAGTATGGAACAGTGTAACAGGGAGGTGTGCATACATGACTGGAAAAGGAGGGTGAAAGGATAGAGAAAAGCCATGTTTCTGAAGCTAGTTTTCAAGGGTTAGGAGCCTTACTCTTTCTTGTCACTTAAGGATTAATTTTCTCTCTGTGTGGCAGCCGTGTCGCAGACTTGCTGGAACAGCAGGCAAAGCTGCAGGAGCAGACGCGGGACGAAAAAGAAGCTTTGCTGGATAAACTGTACCAACAGTCTGGAGAGAACAACACTTTAAAAAAGGATAACGAAAGACTAAAGGTCAGTTACTCTAAGAGTTCGAAGATCAAATGCTAGGAGGAAAAGAAGGGGGAATTACAACAACTTGCTTGGCCACTGAGGACAGAGTCAAATAGCACCCATTGCTCCTCTACAGTTTCAAACCAGTTCATATAACCTGACTGTGACAGGGCCAGTGTGCTGGGAGGAGACAGAGGAAGTGTACGTCCTGTGTTTCTTCCACGTTATGGCTAGGAGTATCTCCAATCCAACTACTGTTTTGTCTAGCTGGGATCTCAAATCTTGTCCTCACATCTTCATGCTGCTGACCAGAGAACAAACAGCTGTAGCTCATACAGAGATAATGGTAATCTCCAGAACAAAAAAAAAATGACTGGCATATTTCTCCTGTTGTCCTTTACCATGAGTGATCTTGTGTGTGACCTACATAATTTTTTTCATCCCAAACCTCTGTGCTGTGCTGATGCAAATTTGGCAATCCACTGAAGTCTGGAAAGTTTGGCCAACTTTCATAGATAAAACATGTATTTTCTTCATCTAGACAACATTAGACAGCTCACATGGCAGGTACTTGTGCAGAGGAGGACAACAATACTGGTGAAGGGCTTGGAACAAAAGCCCTATGAGGAATGGCTGAGGAAGATGGGGTTGTTTAGCCCGGAAAAAAAGGAGACTCAGGGGTGACCTTATCACTCTCTACAACTACATGAAAGGTGGTTGTAGCCGGGGGGATCAGTCTCTTCTCCCAGGCAACAACTGACAGAACAAGAGGACACAGTCTTAAGCTGTGCCAGGGGAAATTTAGGTTAGATGTTAGAAAAAAATTCTTCACTGTAAGAGTGATTGTGCACTGGAATAGGCTGCCCAGGGAGGTGGTGGAGTCACTGTCCTTGGACGTGTTTAAAAAAAGACTGGACGTGGCACTCAGTGCCATGGTTTAGTTGATGAGGAGGTGTTAGGTCATAGGTTGGACTAGATGATCTTAAAGGTCTTTACCAAGCTAGTTCATTCTGTGATTCTGTGATTCTCTGTGATACTTGCAAGTACTCAATGGAAAATGTTTTCTTTTTTTCAGGCTGCTGTGCGCTCAATGGAGGACAAGCTGAACCAAGCACAGACGGAATTGCAACAGCTCCAGAACTCTGTCAGGAGCTACGAAGAGTTGATTGAAAACTACACGGCACAGGTGGGTCTCAGAAGCTTCAGCCCTTGCACAAAGGTGTTTTATCCTTCCACTGTGACTGCTTCTGTAATGCCTTAGCTATTGCCAACTGGAGCAGTTTCAGTTACTCCAGGGCATTGCACACATGTGTTGAAAACTATATATAACAAATAAAGTCTGGGGTCTTATTTTCAATGTCCAGGCACAGAAAGCCCGAAAGGAAGCAGATGAGCTGGCAGCAAAACTGGAGAAGTGTCAAAAAGAGAACGATGCAATAAGGGATGAAATGAACACAGAGCTTGAAATGGTAACTATCCCTCTAAAGACACGTTGTAGACATTCATGGATCTTAGTGTTCTGAATCTAGTGAAAAACAGCTGTGAATAGGAAAGAAAAGGCTTATCTTGAGTCTGCCTTTTCCATCAGTTTTTTCTTAGGACTTGTTCAATAAGTTTTGCAGAATGAACATTTAGCAGCTTCTTTTTGACTCAGGGGTGTATAAATTATTTAGTGTGTCCTTTGCTGCAGAAATAGTGGTTTAGAACAGTGGACTAGGTAGGTTACACCATTATCTGATGTGGAACAGCTGACCTCAAAAGCAGAGCTTGTAATTCTAGTAAAATTGAAGCTCACAATCCAAAATTCTCATTCTTAAAACATCCATAGGGAACGCCAGATCCTAAGTGGAAGCTTTTTGGAGCAGGAAAAGACGTTTGAACTCCAGCACTGGCCAAATATCCACACAGTGGTAGTGGACTAACAAAGCTTCATTGAAGTTGAGACATTTTTTAGTCTTGATCTTATGGACATTTGAAGGTTTTTCACATTCTCTTCTTTGATTACAGACACGTCAGAACTTCCAGACCCAGCTTGCTGAACTGGAAAAGCTGCCCGAGATCCTAAAGTACACTGAGACACAGCTGGCAGAATGCCATCAACAGCTCATGTGTTACGAGAAGAAGAACACGGACCTGTGTGCCATGATTGCAGATCTCCGTCAGCTGGTAAGGGACTGGCAGAAAGCACCCCTACCACTGAACTCAAGTCCGAAACCAAGATGAATTGCTAATCACAGCAAGGTTCAAACTTCGTCTCTGTTCTCGTCTCTTTTTGAAAAGATTAAACGTGCACTGCAAAATAAAGGTGTGTGCCATGTCTTTGTGCGAGAAGTTGGTGGCTTTGCTGGTAGTGTTCCTTAATATTTGAAAGGTTTCTCATCCCTTGGTGCAGAATCTTTCTGGGACTTGAATAGCAGCAGTGGCAGCACTTGCTAATGCCAGCCCTTGCTTCCATTACCTCCATCCTCTTGTCAGCTTTCCCCGCTGAAGTTTTCTGCTGATGGTGCAGTCCCAGCCATTTTCTCACTCTGTTTCAGGTTGTTTTCCCAGCTCCTGTTTTTTGTTCCCAGAAAGACTGTGTAGGTATTGCCGGACAATTTCAGACAGGGGTGACACCTACAGCTGTGCCTCAAGATGGCACATGGTCTCTGTCTGACCACTTTAGTCTGCTTGGTTTGGAATTATGAACCTCCCTGGTGTTTCAGGCTCTGATGCTGTTGTGGGCTGCTGGCATGTTTGTGGCTGCTGTTCTTTTGTGTGTGTTTATCTGTGCTTGCAGGTGCTGCTCTACATGCAAGAATTTACGGGCCTGGCTTTTCTTTTGCAGTACAGAAAAGTTTTCCTACACCTTTCCAGACTGTAACTGGAAGCATTAGCAAACTGGATGTTTAGTTCTTTTCTATCCACTGTTGCCTTTCTGAAGCTCTCCAGAAATTATGAATGGAGCATGTTTACTTCTGAGAGCTGCATATGTTTTTGGTGGTTGGTCGTGTGTGTGTAATGACTACTCTGTGAAGTAATTAATTCCTGTAATTTTTAGATTGACCTCCAGGGGGACAAAATGGAGATGACAAGAGAGAGATATCAGTCTGCCCAGGAAGAGAAAAAGCAACTCACCTTGAAGGTGGAGGAGCTAGAAAGGTTAGAAATACTAGGCTCTCTTGCCTTTTTAACCTTCCATTTCCATTGTTTTTACAGGGGATTGAAACAGCTTCAGTCTTGTTCCAGTTCCCCACATGCGTTCAGGATCTGTGCATTTGCTTATCTCACAAGGATCTCTAATCAGTAGCTGTCCACTGAGAGTTACATGCTTTTGCAGCAGCACCTGTTGTGAATGTTGTTAGACAGGATGATGGCTTAGACAACAGAGAAACCAGCTCCTTGTCCAATCTAGCCTGGCAATTTTGAGGTTACTAGATATTACAGTACTTTTACCTGTGTTTATAAATTTCTTTCAGTGACAATGTCTCAGAAAATGCAGGTATATGGGTACTCTGTAGGTCCTTCAATCTTTGAAATTTTCATTTGAGAACTGGAGAACTGTTTCTTGGGGCTCTCACCTTTCAAGGGGGAATAGAATCTATTACCAGAGGAGTCAGGACCTGACAAAAGGCAGAATGAAACACACTCAATTTAAAATGAATAGGTTTCCTTCCCTTATTGTCTTAAACTAGAAAACTAGAGTCCACGAATGCCCAGAACATAGAATTCCTTCAGGTCATAGCAAAACGTGAGGAGTCGATCCACCAGTGTCAGCTGCGGCTGGAGGAGAAGAGCCGTGAGTGCAGCTCCCTGGCACGTCAGCTGGAGATGGCCATTGAGGATGCCAAAAGACAAGTGAGTAATTTCTCATGTTTGTCAATTCACCCAAAGCTACCCAGGCTGTGAAAGGGGAACAGTGAGAATGCTGAAAATAATCTTCTCAGCTTATGACCAAACCCGTTAAAATCATCGTGTTCAGTGAAATACAAGTAATGTGCTGGTGCTGTTTGTCAGCACTGTTGAAGAACTGAACTCAGTTTGCAACAGAGAAAAGCACAAGACTGAGCTGCTGCTTATGTGTGAGAACGTGTCAGTTAAAGGGCTTTTGTGGGCAATGGGTAGGGAAAAAACATTCTTCTATAGACATCCCTTTAACAAAGTTGTTGTTCTATGTAGGTGGAACAAGCTCGAGAACGAGTAGTCTCTAGAGAGAGGGCAGCCCAGTCCAAGGTGTTGGATTTGGAGACCCAGCTGAGCAGGAATAAAACAGAGCTGAACCAGTTGCGCCGGAGCAAAGAGGATGTGAGTGACTTGTGGGGGATATTCTTGCTGTACTGGTGGTGCCCTGGCAACAATTGGAATCCATAAATCATCCTGTGGATGTGCTGCTGAAGTCATGCAGAGCTGTGCCTGAATGTGATGTGCTGTTGTGTGTGTCCATGTATGTGTGACATACGACATGTCTGCTGTGTCACCGATTCAGGAGTGTGTAGTAAGTGATGGGCAAATGAGAGTACAATGATGTGAATGACTGGTTAAAGTTATGTGTGTGTAAGAAAAGAATCAGACTTTCCTTGTATTCAAAGGAGATTTACACCAGCTATCATGGACAGATTTTAACTTCACTTTGCCTGTATCAGAGAGAGTGCAATTTCTCTTTCAGAGGAAAGAATTTCTTCTAGGAGAAAGACTGGGAATCTTTTGTCATGTCCTATTTACCTTGCTTCCTTGCTTTAGTTTTACTTGGAATTGTGTTGGCTGATGGATCAGGTCAAGTTGCTTTTCAGAAAAGTGTGTTTAATTCCCCATAACTACAGCTAATGTATTTCAAAAGCCCAACTGATTAGCCATGTTGTCTCCTGCTTTTATCAGTGGGTTGCTGAATGGAGTTGGGAATGAGCAGAACAAATTATAAATATCACAGCACCATCTATGGTAATGTCATCTCCTGCTGTGCTAATTCTGGCTCTCCTCAGCACTTTGGGGGAAGAGTTTAACATGAACAGGATGAATGTCGCTGCCTTTCAGCCTGTTTTGTGCTCCCCTGTGCAGGCAGAGCGCCGATACGAAAGCCGCCTCCAGGACCTGCGGGATCGGCTGGAGCAGTCGGAGAGCACCAACCGCAGCATGCAGAACTACGTCCAGTTCCTCAAGTCTTCCTACGACAACGTTTTTAGGGACAGTGCTTTGCTGGGCTCCCCCAGCCGCTCTCGCTCTCCTCTCTGAGGGCAATGCTCTCCTTGCACCTTTTTTAAGCACACGGAAGGAGCTTTGTTTCAAAGCCATATTGATATAGAAAACAGGATGGCATTTCAGGGTCACTGTTGGGAGATTTTTTTCTTGTAGAATGAGAAAATAAAATGATGTTGGCACCTGATCAAAATGTGGGGTATCAGCAATATTGGTTTGGTGTTGGAGATTGGTGTTACACCACAACCTGAGCCCCAAAACGAGGTGGTTTTGCATAAAATGGAAAAGATCCTTTTCTTCCTGTAAGGTCGTGATGGTTTCAGCTCCTAAAACCTGTCAGAGGTTTGTTGAGTGTGTTAATTTTTGTAAGAGCTCTCTCCGTGCCTCACTTCTCATTCGGTTTCTCTGCTGGGGAGATCATGTGGGGGTTTTTTGCTTGTGGGATTTTTAAAATAATTTTTTTATACTGTTGGTGTGAAGCTGAAAATAACTGAGGTGCCTGGGTTCTGCGCTCACAAGAGATTATCTCCTGCACAACCACAGTGTTTGTAACAAATTTATACCAGAAATTATGAGTTTGGTTTGGGTTTTTATACTTGATTCCTACATACTCCCTGATCCTTACCTTTAGTTGTGAGTGTGATGCTAATATTGCTTTACTGCTCTTACCTTGATTTTCTGATCCTGAATATACCCAGGACTGAGCCAAAACAATCTAAATTTGAAGGAAATCATGGTCACTTCATTTGGGGTCTTGGTGCAAATGCCATGTGAGTTCAGGGTGTGCATGAAATCCTGACTTGGTCTTAAGCCAACTAAGGAGCAGCTGCAGATCTTCAACTTCTTAATCAAATTCACCTGCACCTTCTGGAAATCACGTCTTTTGTGTGTCAAGTCTCTAAAGTCCATGTGCTCTCTAGTGTCCTATTGTTTCGACTAAATGGTTCTTAGGGGGGCAAAAATAAATCTTGGGGGTTTTTGTCTCTCTTTTGTATCCCACTTACGTGCAATTTGATGTGGTCATTGGCAGTATTTGTCATAAGTTTTCTAAACCGATCAGTTTTCAAAATGTCTGTATTTGCGTGAGTTTAACACTTTAAAAATCCCAGAAGTGCTGGGGTAAAAAACCAATAAACTACATTTTAATTGGTTATGGTGGGGATTTCCTCTTCAAGTGCTGTGTGTGTCTGAGTTTGGAAAAGCAAGCACATCCCAGGGCTGCTGGTGCGGGCAACTGAATTCCAGACTGTTTCAGTGGTTCACGGGTGGAGCCCTCCCTATGCTTCTGTGACCGGGGCTAAGCAGCGCAAGGTGATTCCAGCCCTCCCTCGGCGAGAATACACAGAATAAGCGGGAAATCGGTGAATCTGCCGGTGTTTCCCGGCCCGTGTCCTTAGCGCATCGCTGCCGGGGGCGGGACTCGAACCCCCGGCGGCGGGAACGGCCCCGCCTGTCCGCCAGGGGGCGGCCACCGCCCCTCCCGCCCGGCACGAGGCGGATGCGGCCATTGCGGCCCGGAAGGGGCGGGAGGGGCCCGGCGCGGCCGTGAGGGAGCGCGGGGGCCGCCAGGGACGCCCTGGACCGGGGCAGGGTCACCATGGAGTCGTGGCAGCTCCGCTTCGAGACTCTGGAGGCCCTGCGCCTCTCCAGCAAGGGCCGGCTGAGCTACTGCAGCCGCTGGCAGGAGGATGAGGTGAGGGCTCGCTCCGGGAGTCGGCCCTGTCCGCTGGGAAACACCGACCGCTCATCTCGGTGACACTCAGGGCTTGAAATACTCCCGGATCGGGTCCCGGCTCGGGAGCGCGGGGTCGGGGAGCGGGGCTGGCCCGAGGGGGTTCAAATGTCCTGCAAAAGTAGGAGAGTCCGGAAAAAATATTGGAAAGACAGCAGAAAAAGGGTTAAACGGGATACTGACTGCGATTATAAAGCTGCTACTGACTGTGCAGATGTGCTTATGGTGTGTTAAAGTTTTATTGAATGTTAAAGCTCTGTCGGATTCACGGAGAATGTTTTCTCTCAAGGCTGCCTTGGAAGGATGTGTGGCTCCCGTTGAGCTCTCCCCTTACTGCGGCTGGGTGCTGGACAGCCTTAATGGGCAATTAGCCCAAGAAATCACACCCTCCGGGACTTCAACGCCCAAACAATCCACTCCCCTCCCAAAACGGGCGTCTGCGGAAAAGATCCCGCCTGGCAGCTGCCGGAGCTCTTCACCACCTTCATCTACAGAGCCCAGTGAGACCAAGGTAGCTCTCTGATTATAATCCATATGTTTATGGAGCAGCTGTGAGGGGAAAAAAAAGTCCTAACTTGCTGCCATAAATTGTCAGATTAACAGAGCTGGTTTGTGCTCTGTTAATTTATGGAGAAAACATCCCTAGTTTTAATTTTTTGTAGCATGAACAGGTGATGATAAAATTGGTATTAACAAGACTTTCATAGAGAAATGTTTCCCAGTAGCAAACTCCATTTTTCACCATAACTACGGAAAATAGCTGGAGCTCTGTTGTGTTATGTAGTAGCAGCACAGGATTAATCCATTTGGAGGGATAAGGTCACAGAGGAGGGTCGGGGCTGTTGTAAAAGTCCATGAGTAACCCACCTTGGGTTCTCTGGAGTCTTTGAGTGACTTACATGTGTTCTGACTATTTTACAAGGCAGAAGGGTAGGAAGCTGGGCAATGAGCAGTTGAGTTGTGGAAGTAATTAAGTTGATTAAGCCATTTCATGATTTGTCTCTGGAAAGAGAAATGTCCATTGCTTTGTTCAATGATGGCTTCACCACATGACAGTGATACTGAGCAGCAAAGTTTTGTATAATCCTGTCTCTAGTGAGACTTAAAAAATATATTGTGAGGAAAAGATATTAATGAAGCAGCAAGATGTGATAAACTTCCTAAGAGCGTCTCAAGACTTCTGCTGAAGAATGATTCAAAGTATAAACCTGTCTTGACTTTTGTCAGTGTAACATCTTCCCTGACTGTTGATGAGGGGTTGTCTGGGCTTTCTAGGTGTCAGCTGGCCTTTGTCAGTATCCTTGAGACTCTTTGTATGTCTGTTCCCAGTTTTAGTGATTGGAAAAATAATTACTCCAATCTCATAAATGTGCTGGAGGATACTCAAAATACTGAGGTTGCACTACTGGGGTACATAACTGCTCTAGAAATGTGTGTTTGTTGACTCCTTTGTCTGTTTCTTCACAAATAATAGTTTAGGAGACTTGCTTTATCTGTTTTCCTTCATGAGTTGCTGATCCCGTGCTTAGTCACTGATTTTGCTTTTATGCTGACCATACAGGAAAATGATCATCTTAGTCCCCTGGAAATAAATCAAGAAGTTGTTCCAGCAGTTCTGTCATCTAAAGTTGCAAAAGTCGAAGGCTGCATTAGGATGTATGAAGAGATGCACAGGCTGAAAGCAAAGGTAAGGAAAAATGGTTGAGTGGGGTGTCTGAATCATAGGAGAGCTCCACAGTCAAATGTAACAGTGAAGGAAACATGTTATAAATGCTGGGCAGTTTATTTGTGTTCTCTTCTGTCCAAATTGTTCAATCACTACCTTTGGTGCCTCTGGCCCCTCTGTAACGCAGGAGAGGCTGAGGCAGCGGCAGGAGGAGCAGGAGCAGATGGTGAGGGCAGCCTATGCCCAGGCCAGTGAGCAGCTGAAGCGCTTCGATGAACTGAGGGAGCTAAAGCGGCATCAGGAATTCCAAGAGTTGCAAGAAGTAATGGAGAAGAGGTGAGGTTACCTCTGGTATCCGTAGAATTTTATAGCATTTAATCAAAGTGAGGATTAATTCCTGTGCCTGACAATTCTGTGCTAGTCACTTGTGGTTGGAAATCTCACCTGCTGCTTGTCTTACATTGACTATCCTGTTAGAGTTTGGCTGTCAGAGTAGATGTCTGGCTATTGTTGAGGTTTCAGTGGTTAGAAAAAGACAATATTTGTGATAGTTAAAGTTCCTTTAGCTTGTTTTAAGAATAAATTAACTGTGCGTTGGTTTGTGTTATGTCTCCTGTGTGCCTTAAATACAGTTTTTCTGTCTTTATGTGTATTGTAGTTCAAAGGAGGCTCAGGGCCAGCAAGAGAAGTTAAAGGAAGAACACCGACATAGAGCAAAGGTCTGAGACTCTTAAGAATTGTCTTTCTTAAAAGACTTTTTGTCTTTCATCACTGCTGGGTGGGAACTGGAAAGACCAATTGATTTATTTGTATTTCCATGACACCCTGGAGTGAGGATGGATTTTCTGGTGCTATCCTGGGCACCTGCTGCAGTGTGGAAATGCTGTAAAGGTTCTTGTGTCATAGGAACAGGAAGGCCTTGTAAACCTGGAGTCATCAGACCAGAAAGGAACTGTAAAACTGGAGTTATTGAAGTATTTTATGACTCTTGTGTCTTTGTCTCCCCAGATATTGAACCTAAAATTGCGTGAGGCAGAGCAGCAGAGGCAACGCCAGGAAGAGCTGGAACGTTTGCGCAAGGAAGAGGGCCAGGAGAGACTGCGTCGCCTTTATTCCATCCAGGAGGAACTGCTGCAGCTGAACCAGCAGATTGATCCCAACTACAGGCACAAAGACTTGCCCAGAATCGATCTGTCTGCATACAGCAATCGTGGCAACCAGATCTGTGGACTGGTGTCAGGGCTCATCCGCACCACGAGCGAGGTACAGGCTCTGGAGTTGTTAACTGTGGCTGTCATTCATTCATAAAGCTCCCTGTAGTTGTCTTCAGCGGCAGCTTGTCATGAGGCCCTTAAATAACATGTCACAGCAACGTTTTTAGATACTCATCCTATAAATCCAGTTTTAAAGGAGAATTTTTTCCTCTGGCACGTCAGCTGTTCTCTTGAAAATGGCTTATAAAAATGCATGAGAACTTCTACAGGAGAAAGATTCAAATTAAATTGCTGTAAACTCTTGGTGCTGTAAAGTTCCCTTCTGTGACAGTGGACTGGTTCATGAATTGTTAAATACTGAACATCTTATGATTCTTTTCTGGTCATAAGCTTTTCTGCAGTAGCTGGGCTTCCTTGACATTTTTTCTCTCCAGGGTAGGATACAAATCTTGAAAAAATAAAACACTAATAAGGCGAATCCTTGGTTCCAGCTTGTCACAACTGGCTTTCAGCAGAGGGAGCTGTCAAGGCTTTGCACTGGAGTTCACTTGCACTTGTCAAAGTGTATTCTTAATTTTTGTTGTCCAAGATCTTATGAAATTTAGTAGCGGAGTTATATTATTTACAAATATTATGACCAGTGTTATGTACAAGTAAAGGAGATGGGGATATAATATATAGTTAGCTCCCAGATTATCTGAAGGCAAATGCTTCAAAGGCTCCTTGCTCCTGCTGTTGGCCCTATGACACTGGAACAGAAGGTTAATGCTGTGTTACCTCTCCTGTTTCTCAACAGAGAGGGTTCCCTACTCAAGCAGATGTGGCCAGCACTGAACGAGCCCTGCAGGAGATGCGAGGGTTGATATCCAGCATGCAGCAGGAAATCGCTGCAGCTCTGGAAGAAAAAAAGAGGAAAGATGAAGAGGAAGAAAAACAAAAGCAGAAAGAGTTAGAGAAAAAAGAGCAGATGAAGAGTCAAACTCCTGCCCCTGCACAGCAGTCGGGGGGAAAGCAGCAGAAGGAAGGTTGGTTAGGCTTTTTTAAAAATCTTTTTTATTTCGTTGCCTTGTATTTTTTTGAAATGAGTTTTCTCACTGGAGGTGTTTCAGTCTTTCTTAGTTATCATCCTTTTTGGTTTTTTCAATAACAGGACTTCAAGTTAAAACAGAAGAAAGTATCATGCAGTGGTACCAGCAGCTTCAGGATGCTGCTGAGCAATGTGTTGCTGCTTTCAGTGAAATTGGAAACTGCAAAGGCAACACTGAGGTATGAACAAATTATTAATACTGTTGAAGAGAGATTATCTTAATTTCTAGGGTTACTAGGATAGCTTTCATTAAAAAAAAAAATTCTGTTGTAGCAGTTGATGTTACCAGACTGCTCATCCAAACTATTGCTTGTTTGGGAAGGATTTTAAAGTTGTTTGTTTGTTCTCCAGGTGAAGAAGATCAAAACAAACTTGCAGAAAGCAGCTACAATCCCTGTGAGCCAGATCTCTAGCATATCAGGTCAGGAAAACACCAAGAGCTCAATCCCACTGAAATTCCTTCTGCTTTAAAGATTTCATCAGGACACAAGCGTATCGAGTGTTCCTGTAATTATCCCTACAGCAGAAAGCTGACATGCACACAGCCTATCTGTGCAGTAGTGTTTGCTTGGGTTTTGAAGGCATGTTGCTTCCCTCAGGGGCATCTTTCTTCATCAGGATTAAGTTTGGTTAATCAGATGGAGCAAAGGTGTCCTTTGGCAGGTGGGTCTGTTGGTTGTGAGCTTGATGTGGTCTGGGTAAGACTTGTCTGCTGTTCCTTTATCTTCTGTCTCCATACATTCCTTATGTATTTGCAGGCTCTAAGCTGAGAGAGGTGTTTGACAAGATCAATAACCTGCTGTCTGGGAAGCCTGTTCAGACTGAAGGGCAAACGGTGTCCGTGACTCAGCATCCACAGGGGCTGGAGTTCGTTTGTTACAAACTTGCAGAGAAGTTTGTGGTGAGGAAATCTCTTTTCTGGGGTGGCACAGGTAGCCAGTGCTCTAGGAGATGCTTTTGGATACTGAACTGTCTCTTCAGCTGTGAAGAACAAAATCACTGGGTGTTCAGTTTGCCTGTATTAATGCAGTGAAAGAACTTAGTTTCTCTTTCCCTTCCACCCCTTATTTTATTTCTTCTAGGAGGAAAAACTCTTTTAAATTTCAGGCTTACGTATTTTGAACTAGGTAGGCATAGTGTTGTGGAAAACAGTTTGATAGTTAATTTATGGTGTATCACAAAACTGTATATAGGCTCAAACCTTGTATCTTGGCAGAATTTGGGGGACAAAAAACCACAACACTAAGACTCAAGGGGCAAACGTCAGTCCCTGCTTTGTTGTTAGCACCTCTCAAGAAATGAGGTGTCATAGTTTAAGTTGTTTTTTTGAAGTTGGCAATATTTTTCTCTAGTCTTTATTTGCAAAATTTGGGCTGTTGCATGCAAAAATCAGCCCATGGAGTAAAACTGCGACTAATTTGTAAACATTTGAAAATGATTGTTTGGGTTGAAAATATCTCTGCAGCCTGCACTTTGGGCCTGTGTTTGCTAATCCCATTTTTCTATCCTGAGCCAGAGTTTATTGTCATCCTCTGTGGGAGCTGTGGCCATGTGGCTTCATCAGCTTTTCTATCCTTGGCTTCATAGCCACAGAAACATTCAGATCCTTTAGTAAAGGCTAACTACAAAAATGAGGAGATTTTTTTTTTTGCCTGAGAAATTACTTGAAGGGGTGGTGGCTGACTTTCCTTTTCCACCCTCCAGAGACATGGGGAAGGAGAAGTATCTTTTCACCGTGATTCAGCTTTCCCAATTGCTGTGGTGCTCTCAGGAATCTGGGAATTACATCCTCGAGTCGGAGACATTTTTTTAGCTCATCTGCACAAAAAGTGCCCATATTCTGTGCCATTTTACCCTGCTCGGAAAGAAGGGACTTCTATGGAAGAGTATCAGAGGTAAATTCATTACTGGACCTTTTCTGCATGAACTCTGCAAGGGTGAGGACTATTCTGAGAGAATTCCACTTTGCCCCACCCCTGAGCACATGGGCACTGACTCTGGAGGTTCACTCACAAGTGTGTAAAAACTGTCTTGTTCCAATCCCCTGCCATGGCAGGGACACCTTCCACTAGACCAGGTTGCTCAGAACCCTATCCAACCTGTCCTTGAACGTTGTCTTGGATGGGGCAGCCACAGCTTCTCTGTGACCTGTTCCAGTGCCTCACCAAATGGTGGAACATATGATCCAGAGGGTAATGATAAACCTTTGTAATAATTCTTGCATGGTTTTGAAGAATCCCTATTCTCAGTACAGTTGACTTCAAGGAAGCTGAGAGCTGCAGAGACTCGAGTGAATGTGTTTGGCTATATTAATACTAGAATGTTTTCTCATACTTAGGATGCTTGGATATGAAGTTCATGATTCTAAGGTGGAAGAACAAGATCATTTTCTTAAAAGGATGTCAGGAATGATTCGTCTCTATGCTGCCATCATTCAACTCCGGTGGCCTTATGGAAACAAACAAGGAGTATGTGTGTAGCATTATACTTAGAACTGTCTATCACAGGAGTCTATTAGAAGCTTGCTTTGTAGTTGAGGTGTGCTGAATTTAAACTCGCTCAGGATATATTTGAAGGGAAATGGTCATAACTGTGATGAACAAAGCAATGCCAAGTAAATCCTGGTGTGGAGTTCTGTTTCCTTTATATTTTCACAATGATCAAGTTTTATATCAAGTTTTATAAAGAAGAAAGTAAATCAGAAAACTGTCTGTTTTGATAATTGTGTTTTACAGGTCATAAAGCAAGTGCTGAGTAGCTTCTTTGTTGCCTTGTAGGCACATCCTCATGGTCTGAGCTATGGATGGCGCTGGCTTGCGCAGATGTTGAATCTGGAGCCTCTGGCAGATGTGACAGCTATGCTGCTTTTGGATTTCCTGGAAGTAAGTGGTGTGGATAACTGTTAGTAGTTAAATGTCACCAGTTTAGATGCCTTTTGGTTTCTGAAGGGATTGCTGAGGTGAGATTCACAGCAGGTTTTTTTAACTTCTTCTTATTCCTTCAGAAAGGAACGTAAATATTTCCATGTTCTTGCAAATACAGCTTTGGAGCTGAATGATTTCAAAACTGAATTTTTTATAAATACAACTTCTGTTGTTGTATTTGATTCTGTTTAAGGCTCCTGGTATTTTAAAAATAGTGTGGTCTTACATAAGGTCTGTTCTAAGCACTTGGCAGTTTGTACAGTGCAAGGAGGTCCTGTGGCTGTTCCAGCCAAATAAGTTCATAAAACAGGATAGGTTTTTCAGGCAGAAAAGATCAGAGCCTGGTGGATATTAATCCTATATCCTAAGGTATAGGCCTGTGCTAAATAAGAGCCAAAGTTAAAGGCTGAAGTCAGAGGACACAAACACTGTTGAACACAAGCAACTTCTCTGCTCTTCAAATGCTTTTAAAGAACAGTAAAAGTACAGATGAGAAAGTGGGAAGTGAAATACCCCATGGGGGATTCTGTTAGGGGTAGTGAAGTAGGGAGGAACATTTGTCCTGTAAGCTGGGCAGAAAGCTGATTAATCACTGCACACAGCAGTAATCACAGTGGGGAAATGACTACAGTGTGCCCCAGCAAATGGTGTTAGGGAAGAGAACTGTTTTTGGAGGAAGACTGGGGTGAAATGAAGGATAACAAGATTCGTATCAGTGGCCACCACAGTCAACAGGAAAAAAGGTGATTGTGGTAGCAGTAACAGCATTTAGAGGATTTGCTTGTTTTAGTGTAGGTGTATTTCTTTAAATGTCTGAATAAAGCATTAAGTCGTTGGTATGGAACAGGTTAACTGCAGCTGTCATCCAAGTCTGAAGCCCAATTCTGTAACCTGCTCTTTGTGCCTTTCTGTATCTCAGGTGTGTGGCAATGCTCTGATGAAGCAGTATGGGATTCAGTTCTGGAAAACAATGTTCTTTATCCAGAAATCCTATATCCCAAGGTATGATATCTGGGGTTAGGAATGTTGGTGTTCGCTCTTAAATGACTCATCCATGTGTTCCAATCTCTGCCATCCACCCCTACACCCACTTGTGAATCAAACCCAACTTTCTAAACAGCTTTTGAAACGTGCTGTTGTTTCTGCAGAATTGAAGCTGTGACCAGCTCTGGCCAGATGGGCTGTTTGTCACGTTTGAAGAATTTTGTGCAGGTAAAGCAGTTTTGGGGGTTTTTTTTGTTCATTTAGTTTTCAAGTGTTTTGATTTGGGTTTTGTTTTTTCCCATCATTGAATATATGCATCATTTGGATAATGAGGCTGGCACTGCTTGCAGCACACCTGAAAATTCAGACCTCTCTCCATGATCTAACCCATCTTTCGTAACTTTTCAATTACTGGATTACCTTAATGATAGTTATGATGTCAAACATCTCGCTGCCTTCTTACCTCACATCTAATTTTTATCAATGAAAATGTATTTTGATTATAAAGGAAGATCAGTGAGAGGAGATGTACAGGTTGAGGAGGATTCTGCTGAGTCATTTCTGTCACGGCTTTCTTATCAGTAGTGGCTTGGTTTTAGCACTTGTCCTGAGCAGATATATGGGGAAGTGACACTTTGAACTGCTCACTGTAGTGCTTGTTTAGCATTGCATTCTGCATATATTTTTAATAAAGCTTGCAAAACTGTAAAATACTTGATTGTTTAAATTGTTCTGTGAATGTTGACTTAGATGATGATATTTAAATGTGACAGCTTTGAAGTTGTACTTTCATTTTATAATTAATTCTGGTACATTTTATTAGCAATGCTTTGAATGTATAGTAAGAGCCATCAGAATTCCTGAGAAGAGATGGCAAATTAAGATACACATTTATTCATCTTTATTATTTGTCTTTCTCTGCATTAGAAATGTCTGCAGGCGGAGGAAATTCCATTACCAAAGGGCATTCTGACACCTTCCTTTTGGAGAACATGAATTGGTCTGTATTTCCTTTCCCCTGGATGTCAGTGCTTTCAGACCTGGCTTTCTGTTTACACATAAAGGCAAAATATATTTTGTGCCTTGAATCACAGAGTGGTTTGGGTTGGAAGGGGCATTAAAGATCATCTTATTCCAACATCTGCCATGGCCAGGAACACTTTACACTAGACCAGGCCCAACCTGGCCTTGGACACTCCAGGGGTGCCTAGCTTCTCCAGGCAAGATGTGCCAGAGCCTCCCCATCCTCACAGGGAAGAATTCCTTCCCAATATCTCATGTAACTGTGCCCTCTGTCCGTGGGAAGCCATTACTGCTTGTTCTGTCACTCCAGGTCCTTGTCCAAAGTCCCTCTCAAACTCTCCAGGAGCCCCTTTAAGGCACTGGAAGGGGCTCTAAGCTCTCCCTGGAGCCTTCTCTTCTGCAGGTGAACACCCCCAGCTCTCCCAGCCTGGCTCTGGAGGAGAGGGACTCCAGCCCTGTGATTAACTTAGTGTCTCTCCTCTGGACTTGTTCCAACAGGTCAGTGTTTCTTGGATGGGGAGCCCCTGGACACAGTTTAGAAGAATGAGAATAAAATATTTTATCAACCTTAACATTTTATTCAAGAAGATTTATTTGTTAGACTTGGAAGTTAATCTTTGCATTAGATCTTTATAAGTTTTTGTGTAATAAATTACTGAAAATTGAAGACTTTTCCTTCATGTGTTTAAACATGTGGAAGATGCCTTAAATCCATTGTCCTGATGGCTCCAGAGGTTTAAGGACTCTTGGACTGAAAAATTGCACAGTGCTGTTTGGCTCATGGAAGTGAAAATACCTCACAGCTTTATGAACTCTTAACAGCGTAATCAATCTCAAACTTACTGCTAGAACTTTATTTTTGTATTTCTTACATCTGTCTTTTATAATTCAACTGCAATGATGCTGATGGACTCGTTTGTCTCAACATTGTCTGAGAACTATGGTGAGGCTGGTAAAGGCTGAATCATGCTGACACTTGTCTCCTTTGGATCTAACTTCACTCTGAGAGGCAGGACTCTGGGTTGAAGGGACGTAGACTCACTGCTCCAAAAGGTTTGTGGGGGAAAGAAGAGCTCCTGTAACAATTGAAGTCCTATGTTTTTTTTCTGTTGGAGAGAGATGGTTGAGAAAATCCACAGCTGCTTGGTGAATACAGGAGATGGGAAATCTGTTGGATTTACGGGGAGCTGTCCTTGAACTGTTTTGGTGGCCTCTAAGATGAGAAAATTTACTTCTGAGTTCTACAAGTTATTTAATTAGTCTGGGAATATACTGTTGCAAGTTGAAAATGTTATTTTTACCAGCCTGGAGTTTGTTTTTCCTAGAGGCACCAGAATTTGAAGGTGTAGAACATGGAGTTGAGGCCATATGAGAATATGAATTTGATTTTCTATGTAGTTCTTGAGATTTCTGAGAAGAGGTTGTAACATGTGCTCTGGAATTCAGGCCGTAAAACCTTAATGTTGGCTTTCAAATGGTCTAGTGCCCAAGTTAAAATTGTATTTGGTTTATGTATTTTGTAAACTGATTCTTGAATTCTTTAGACTACTGTTACCTTGTGATTGTTCTGGGAAATTGGAAATATCCTCCTTGGTATCCTTTTTGCCAGATAACTCTGAAGCAATGCAACTTTTATTGGATTACTTGAAAATGTACAAGGTTTTTTAATACTGAGTGGAGATGTTTTAATTATATATTGCATATCCGTAATTATGGTGGAGATTCACTTTGCCAAGACAGTAACTGGTCCTGACTGTTAGAAACAATTGTCTGCCTGTGCCAAACCCAAGGAGGAATTTGATGATGTACTTGTGAAATACAATCCTTTTCTTCTGTTTTTGCTGACAGCTACTAGGGGTTTCTAACATTTGTGGGGTAAATAAAAGTATATATTTTTATAAAAAACAAGGTATCCTTTTCTGCCTCAATAAAGACCATACACTAACAAGATTTTCTAAATGAATAATGTGTGTGCTTCATAAGAATCAATATTTATTTTTAGATGTAGTTTGAGGTTGTATCCACTGCTTGAGCTGAATGTTTGACTTGTTTTTGTCATTTTAGCAGGTTTAGATGTTAGCCAGATGGTGAAGATGCAGTGCAAATAAGGTCATATGCATATATTCATGGTGTTTTTACATGTATATTTATATCAAATATGACCAAGGAGAGCATCACAGATGTGAAGGTACTGTGCCTTCAGGATGAGACTGCATCAAAGTTGGTATGAGTCAGACTCGTGCTTGGAGACAGGATTCCAGGCAGTCCCAGGGATGCAATGTCACCATAAGTGCCTGTGCTTCCAGTTAAGTACTTCACTCAAATAAAGTGTTATTAATTCACACAGCCATCAAACCCACTCAGCACTTAGAGCCAATAACATTCTTGCTGCATTCCAGCCCTCTACTCTCTAATTATTTAATTTTTTTTAGAGTAGAATGTGTCTATTTTAAACATTGACTTCATTCTAAAGGCTCATTTTCCTTTGAATTTATGCATCAGGTTTTCAGAAATAGCTTTCCCTTGACAGGCGCTCGCAGCCTTTTGATGCTGTGTCCTTGCCAGGCTTCTGGGTGACACTGCACGGTGCTTCAAGCAGCCACTCTGACCTATACATCTATGCATCTGTATATAAATTGTATATATATAGATGTGTTCGTGTGTGTATGTATATATTAATGTGTATTTTATATATATACATAAAAATACATACCTATATAATATAAAACCAACGAAGCTGTTGCTTTGAGCATGGCTGGATGCTGCACACGTGACCTGTCCCCATAACTGAGCCGCAGAACCTCGACTCTCTAAGACCCAGACTGACCCTGACTCCGGAGAAGGGGGCAGAGACCTCTCTGTCGAACCCCTGCGCGGACATTTTAACCGATTCCCCCTTTAATCGTGGATTTTTGTGGTGTCCGAGGCTGGTCCCTGCGGGGCACAAACGCCTTCCGCACCCTGCTCTCCCGCTCGGCCCTTTCCGGAACTGCTCGGTTCCTTCCGAAGCCCCTTGTTCCTTTCCGGACCCTCTCGCTCGGATTTTCCCGAACACCTCGGTCTTTCCGGAACTGTTCGTCTTTTTCCGTAATCACTCGGCTCTTCGGCTCCCCGCCGTTCACCGGCGGAGCTCGGGTGGGCGTGGCCTCCCCTCACCCTTTCCCGATTCTTTCCGAAGTCCTTCGGCTCTTTCTGCCGACCGGGCAGGGCCGCTCTGCGGCGCTGACGTCACCTCCGGCCGCGCTATAAAAGGGCGGGCGCGGGCGGCGCGCGCGGTCCGTGGCGGAGGGTGCGGAGCTGGCGGGAGGTGCCTGCGCACCCACAGACCCGGTGAGGGGATGGGGCGAAGGGCGGGCGGGGGGCGCCGCGCGGCCTTCACCGCGCCCGGCTCGGGCTCACCCAGCCCCGCACGCACAGCCGGGCACAGGTGTGCGGGTGCGCCGGGGGAGGCTGAGGCCGGCCCTGCCTCCGCGGGCGTCCCGGCCGCCGCTCACTCTCGCCTTCCGCGTCTCCGCCGGACGGTTCTTTATCGCGGGGAGCCGCAGAGCCGGGCCCGGGGTCTCCCCGCGGCCCTCGGGCAAGCGGAGCGGAGCGAAGGGCGGGGGCGCGGCGCGGGGGAAGGGCGGGCGGGCAGGGAGCGGCCGCAGCTGCCCTGGACAGCGCGACCCGCGGCTGGAATCCCATTCAGCGCCCCGAGGAGGGACAGACAGGCGGAAAATAACATCCCCGGCCGGTAACAGCCCCCGCTGTGCCCGCCCGTCCCTTCAGGGGTGCCACCCAGCATTTCCCGGGGAGAATTCCCGGGGGATGGAGCCCCCGGCACTCCGCGGCGCCGGGAATCATTGCACAGCAATGGCTCCCACGGCTGCCCAGCCCTGTCCAAGGTCAGGAGATGCGGCGAGGAGAAGGAAGGGGCGATGGAGCGGCCGGGGCAGCGAGGAGAGCCCGTTCCGCAGGGCCCGGGGGTCTCCGGTCGGGGACGGACACGGGGGTGGCTCAGCAGAGCTGACAAGCAGGGAGGCATTTCAGAGGAATCTCCCGACCTCTGTTCCTTTCATTTGTGTGTCACTTTGTATGTAGGGCAAGGTCTACTGCTTCCTTTGTAAAAGAATCAGGATTTGTCCCTGCCCAGATTAATTTTTAAAATTTAAATTTAAAATAAATCCAAGTCAAGCGTTTCTCAATTTGTTGCCTGCATGCACCTTACATGGTTATAACAATATAAATCTGCATTGCTGGTTGTAAATATGTTCCAATAGGGCAACCATTTTCCCTGATATTGAAGGAAAACCAAACAATTATCACTGTATATTTTTTCAGCAGGTTCATATTGTCTGTTCAGGATTTTTTTGTTGCTGTTTTATCATAAGCCAGCTTCGTGTTCCAGTCGAAAATGTACGTGACTCTTGAGCAGTCTTTCATACATATTTAAATAGGTTTTGAAGAGCAGTTGTCTGGAGATGGCGAATGAACACATCAGAGAAAAAAAAAAAAAAAAAGAAAAAACAACCCAAAAAAAAGCCAACTCAGCCTGAAATGGTTCTGTATCTTTCTGGAAAACAGATAAATTTCTTCTGGCATTTTTGTTTTCAGCAAAGTGCCAGAAGATTCCAATGACTGTGTTCACTGAAAGGCCTTAGTCAGGGATTCAGATCTGTACAAAACAAATTTTAAATCCCCCTGTGGGATTTTCATGCATTTATATACAACTAGCAGTGAGTTCTTCCTTCATTTGTCCTTATTTATAGATTGTGCAGAGAAAATGATGGACAAAAGGTTGAAAATGGGATGCTTTCTGCTGCATTGTGTGCAGGATCTGTAACTGTAATAATGGAATTGTTAAGCTGTAGAAAATACTTGAACCAATATAACAGGTTACACTGTTCACAAGAAGTAATTTATTTCCATTCTTGTTGAAATGAAAAGCCACAATATCCATATTGGTCAGACTGAAATCGAAATTTTATTTAGGAAAACAGATTTAGATGTATTGCTTATATGAGATCTGTAGTTCAGGAAGTTAAACATAATTCTGGTTGATTTTTTAATTACAAAGGTAGCAACAATAACAAAAAAAGGTAGTTACATTTACACATTTGAAGCATTTTTGCACATTTTTCTCCTGCACAGCAGCAGGGTAAGAGAGGCCTTAATTCTCTTTATGGGGAGTGGTACCTCTTGGTGGGAAATTTGTATTTCTCAACTATGACATTTATAACGAAACTTAGTAGTTCAACACAAATAACTTGGTATCTTCGCTGCTTTTTTTTTGGTCCATTTAATGTATTTGTGGGGTTATAACTGTTTTAATCATAAATACATTGCTTTTTGGGGGCAATTGATCACTTCCCCTGTTTTGGAGGAAATAATATGAATTCCTCCCTTTTCTCCTCTGCTTGTTAGTGTAGTGTGGGAGTTTGTTTTTTCCATTTGTCCCTGGAGTGAGTGTAGGCAGCAGAAGAATGGGGTGGAGCAGACTGCAGATGCCACGGATGGAGACTGAGACTGCGAGCACGGCCCGGGCTGTGCTCCCAGGGCTGCCCATGGATCCAGCAGAGTGGGAATGTGCTGGCTGCCTGCTGCAGCTGACACAGGTGAAGTTGTACAAATGCCAGAGAGACCTGCACAGCTCCAGCAGGCGCAAAGGCACACACACTGCTGCAGTTTTCCATGGAGGGATTGCGGCATGTCCGTGGGGTTGGGGAAAGCAAGGAAATTTTCAGCTGAAAATTCAGTGGATTGGACACTCTTAACAGCTACATCTCAAAAAATACCTTCTGTTGCAACTGCTACAAAACCATTTTTTATTGTGGCAATTGAAAGTCAACGTTTTTGTAGATACTTGCATTCCAAAACTTCTGATTGAATTTGTGTCTTCGAATTAAGCCGTCACACTTGCTGTAGCAAGAACCATCATTTGCCAAGTCCAGATAACTTGCTTTACTTCCTGTTTTGACCTTCAGATTATGGTAGTTTTTTGGTTTGTTTTTACCTAACTGGAAAGGTTAGTACATACTGAATTAACTAAGTTTCCTGTTGATATTGTAACCTTCTTTTTGCATGAGGAGGTCTCTCGTTTCCAATAGCTTGGGTAACACTAACACCAAATTGTTTTATGTGACAAGGAAGCAAAAGGAAAGTAATTAATGGGTATTGTGACAAAAAAATTCAGCCATATCCTTATGCTGGTCATTAGTTGAATGTTATCTTGATTTCCCCCTCCCTTTTAGACTCTACATTCTTCCATCATGTTGTCATCGTTTCGTAAAGTCAAAGTCCAGGTATTTTTCCGTAATGCATGAAGTGCCCTTGCCACACTTGCCTGCCCTTATTGCAGTGACCTGTTTGTAAGAAAAGCCACTGGTTTGAGTTTATTCTATACAGCAGGTGCTTTATTTGCACTTAGTGTGAGTCTGATCTGCCTTTCCTTTAATACTTTGACTTACTTAATTTCTGTCTGTGATGCATGATGTGTGAACATTTTATAGGAGTTATAGTTCAATATAATCAGGTTTTTATACTGATTAATTTTCCAAGAGGTTTTTGTTTTAAAACATACCTGAGTAGAATCTTTATAGCATCTGCAAATCAACCGTGAGGAGATTTACAGTGTAGAACGTTGTGCATTCAAAGTTGGCTTTGGTTCCTGTTCATCCGCTTGCACAAATTTATAATCCTTGAGTTGTTGTGGTGTAACTGTTTCTACACAGTGATGCTTCTGTTTCAGTAGTGATAAAATAAATGGGTTGTATGGATCAGACTTCAGCTGGGGAACACAAGCAACCAGATTTTATTTAGAAATGGTAGTGATGTAAATGTTTATACTGCAATTAAAATGACAATGAAAAGATAACAAATGGGGATGGAAAATGCTGGGGTTAATTATATAATCTTGCATTACCTGTAAACTCTGCATTTCTGCAATGCAGTCAAGATAATTTGCTTTCTCAGGAGTCTCAGCAGAGTGCAGTCCTTGCCAGCCCTGGATAGTTTTATCAGAGGTCCATGATAAAGCAAAAACAAATCCAAAAAAGCCCCCTTGTATGTAAAGACAGCAAATTCAGGTGGGCAATTCAACTGCTCTTATTTAAATGGTGGAATTGGGATTTTAAGATTAAATGCCTGAAAATGAACAGGTCTTTATCTGTCTTCATATTTCAAAAGTGCATAGTTGAGTGCTCCAACCCTCTTGTCAGCCAAATCACCAGCTTTGCAACCACTTTGGTTTACTTTTTGGTAAACAATTTACATTTATTTTCTCTTCTGTTGCGACAGTTTCTATGTCCCTGCAATACCTGCTTAAATTTTGGGGCTGGTTTGAATTTCACCTGCACTGTGATTAGTCTGTAGGAGTCTACGGCATCAAGCAGCAACTTCAGCACATCTTGATTTTTTTTTCTGTGCTGCAGTGCTTGACTGATTTTTTCTGGCTTGGAATTTGTGGAGGTTTGGGGCTGTTCGTGACCTTCCTTAATAGCATATTTGGACACAGTGTTCTGCTGCCTCTAGTCTAACCTTAAAATGTCTTTATTTTGTAAAATTAAATTCAACAAACCAAAAGGCCGGGCATCAATTTTGTCCCAATAGTGTTTTAAATCTCTAGGGTAGGATATGGCATCCTTTAGCTCCTTCTCTGTAACACAACATGCTCAGGCTCCCTTTGCAGGAGTCAGTGCTGTGCATGTTTTCAGAAGGATTCTCTTTGATTTTCCAGCAGTACAAGTTGTTATGGACTTCCCTAAACCAGGCAGCCATGGTGGTTTGTTTCTTCCCTGGTGTTCTGAGGGAGCTGTGAATGGGAGAAAAGAAAAATTTTTTCTCTGTCCTTTTGAAGGTTATTTTTGCATCCATTTTTTCCTTAAAGAAGAAAGATCAGCAATCTGTTCCTGTTCCCAGGAGGGGGTAGCTGATACCAGTTAAATCTTCTTTAGACAAGATTGACGATGTGTGATGTTGATGAACATTAAAAAAAAATGCATTGAGCTGTTCATGTGTGCATCTTTGGGAAGCAGGAATGTTGTGATAGGGAAAATATTTCTGTTACAGGCTGCTACTGAGGTCATGTATGCTGAATATATGTAACACATCCGGACTTTCCTTAAGAGAAAGTAATTATTTTACTACTTCTTAAGATCTTGCTGTACTGATGTCTGATTGTTTTTCAGGCAAAGGAGTTTAATTCTTTTAAGCTTCGTGTATTTGCTTTTAAACATACACTAAAATCTTCTGCCTGGCACTGAATGTATTTCACATTTGTGCTTTTAAATCCCTGAAAACATGTTTTGGTAAGGGAAATGCTGACAGCTCTGCTGTGTGGCACCACTGTAATTCCTGTTGAACCCACCTCAATTCCGCTGTTCCCAAACTTGAATGGTGTTGCTGACATCATCGTTGTTGCACTGTGGTGTCTGTAAATACCTGCAGTTGTATATTTTAGTGTGCTATTATGTATGATTTCTATTGACTGGGGAAGGCATAAATGGAAGGTTGAGAGTAACAAGTTTGTTTTGTTGTTTCGGGGTTTTTTCTTAATTTTCCCACTTCTGTTTGTTGGCTATTTTTTTTTTTTCCTTTTTAAATAACAACACCAAAATGGTGCAGTGTGAAGAAGCATTTCTGATTTTTTTGAGTTAGACATAAGCTGACCTAATGTCAGTTTACAGCATGAAAGGAGGAATGAGATGTCACCAGGACAGTCCAGATCTGCTCTCTGGGGCTTGGAAAGTTCCCTCAGCCCGGCCTTATCGCCCAGGACCGGCTGTGCCGGGCGGGGCCGCAGGGATGACGCCGGTTATCTGGGGACAGCCTGGCACCGTCACATCCCAGCGCTTTTCACCTTCAAAACACAAGGCACAACTTTTAGTTGATGGGATTCGTGCAAGAAGTGCAGAGGTGTATCCTAGTGTCTTCAAACAATGAAGTTGAACCGAGGTGGTTTGGGAACATCTTGGAGGGGTGCTTGGTGTTCCAGGGAATGCTGCAGTTGGAGGTGATAGCATCCAGGGAGGGAGGGAGACCGCATTGTTCTGCAGCATCCATGACTTTTGAGTTCTGAGCTCCCTGGTGGCTCTGGCAGCACAGACACTGCTGACGTTGGCTGGGGCTGCAGGAAGAACAGTCCATTATTGCTACACTAAAGCACTTCTTTTACAATTGACTGGCTCTACTGTAGTTACAAAAGGAGCCTTTCTTTTAACCAATTCCAGCAAAAAGAGGAGCCAGATTGCCTGGCTTCTGTGGTGAGAGGCAAACTAGCTCCCAGGGTAAATCACAGGAGGTCTCCCATTGGGCCTTCAAAATTGTAACAATGTTTAAAATTATAATTTAAATAATTTAAATATTTCCCTAGATTAATAATGTAAATAATGAAATAATTTAAAATGTTTTCAAATCACTTTGCAGAGGTTATTTTTAATATTGAAATACAAGTTGAATTGTATTGTACAGTGAATGAGTGCACAGTGTTCCCGAGAATGACCAGGATTTAATTTTCTCCCAGTACTGCCCAAAACCAGAAGCAGCAGAGAGGGCTCCAGCCATGCAGTACATTAGACCAGCTGCCACTGTGTTATTCCTCAACACAGTGCAGTTTAAAAGAAGTATTGTCGGGATTCAAACACAGCATGACACGGCAGGAAAGGAAGTTTTTAGCAGTTACTTCCTTTCCTGGAGGAATAAGGCTGTTTGAAAGAGTGCTGGAAAAAACAGCTGCTTTCTCAGGGAACCATATCTGTGCTTGAGCTCGAGTTATGTTCAGGGGTTTGAGCTTTTAATACTCAGATACACTAATCAAGTGGAGATTTTGGTAGTGCTGCCAGACGAAACCTGGGCTCCGTTTATGTAACACAGTCTGCACACACTGGGGTGGTTTTTTCCCTTGCCCTCTTTTGACAGTAATGAGTGGAAGAAAAAGCAAAGCTGAATTTTCTTTCCTTCCTGCAACTGCCGCAGTGCAGCTGGGGCTCAGAGTTCATGGGAGGAGGGAGTACTGCTGGCACGGCTGTCCACTCTGGAGGGTGGGGACCTTGGAAGGGAGCTCAGGAATGTGTGGATTCGTCCCCATATGTTCCTTTCTATCAGTTTGTCCTTTTACAAGTGCTTGGAAAGCATGGCCCTGTAGATCACTTTCCAACCTGTGGAGTTTTCCGTACAATTATGCAAGATACATGTCTAATTAAAGCATGAAGCTAACTAATGACGGAATAACAATTTATTATTTAATGATGTATTTTAACTGATTGCCCACGTCCTTTAGTCTGCAGTTCTAGTCTGGGTTTCCTCCCTGTCTCTGATGGGATTGATGAGAATTACCTTTAGCTTGCAGTGTGCAGGATTGACGGTAGAAAACCATTAAGTGAGTGACTCGGGTAAACACTTGTACACGAAGACATTAGTTGCAGAATTGTTCAAGCACAGAGTGTTTGTTGCAGCAGCCTCTTGATATGCAGAGTTAGTTGTTAAATAAGTGGTTAAATGTCAAAACTTCAATGATAATAATAGTTCCACTTTTTAAATTTGTGTTACAGTTCTATGCTTGTGCCCACATCTCTTACTGAAAATCAAATGGCTTTTTGAAAGTCTAGGAACTGAAAATTAAAGGTTGTCCCAGTTTTAACAGAAAAGAGAAGAAGCAGATCAGTAGTCAGGTCTTTGCTGCCTGTGGTAACAATATTAGGTTTTAGTACATAAAGCGATGTAGAAGGATTTTCAGTCGGAGCAGGATCACTGGTTAAACAAAATGCTCCTTGACTTACTTGTCTGAGACCAGATCTGTGAAGCCTCTTACTGGCTTTTGAAAGGTTATGTAGAGAGTGGCAGGATGGGTTTGTAACGTTTTTTTAACTGAGAGAACAAAGAAGAGATGCATCAGACAGAGATCTGGGTCTATATATGTATGTAGGTGTATATAGATACATGTGGGCCACTTAACTGTTGTTCAGAGAAAAGTAATATTCTTTAGTTTAGTATTGAATATTTTAAATAAAATGTTTTGAGATATTGTATGTTGTACAAGAAATATTTTACGTCTGTATCTACACGTATTTGTGCACAAACCCACATTTTTAGTTCTTTTATTGGACACTTGCATGCTACAGTTTAAGATGACACGGACATTATATGACTGCAGCCGTATTTGTCCAAGCCAAATAGGTGCTAAATGTCTTTGTAAATTTTCCTTTACCACTATTTTCTGCTAGAAGTGAGGTTTTATTTATATGTAAGATATTTATATTTTATACATGTACGTGCACACACAGAGTAAGACTGTAAGTAAACCACATGTGACTTGAAAAAACCAGCTCTTTTTTTTGCATGGCTCTCTTCCTGATCTACCAATGTTTTATAAGACAAACATAATGGGTTTTATTTTTGCTTTCAGAAAATGGATCCAAGTGGTGTAAAAGTGTTGGAAACAGCAGAAGATATCCAAGAAAGGCGTCAGCAGGTTTTGGACCGTTACCACAGGTTCAAGGAACTCTCTTCTCTGAGGCGCCAAAAACTTGAAGATTCCTATCGATTCCAGTTTTTCCAGCGTGATGCAGATGAGCTTGAAAAATGGATCCAAGAGAAACTGCAGATTGCATCTGATGAAAATTACAAAGACCCAAGCAATTTGCAGGCAAGTCCTCTTTATATTTCCTATACTATTAATTTTAGGGCATTACAGGTCAGCTGGGATAGAACAAACACAGAAATGAAACTTGATCTGAGAGTGAAGAAAGATGGATGCAAATACCCATGATCTTGCAAAGTGCTCTTCAAAAGCCTGGCTTTTTTGCTGATGTAATTGGAATATTTCTAATAATGGATTAGATGCTACATCAGCATAGAAAACGTTTCTCAGTGTAATGTAGTGTAAAACCAACTTTGTTTAATCCTAGAATTTGTTGGATGCCTTAACTCTGTTAATGCACATTAATAAATGTGAATTATCACTTACTGTTTCCACAAAAAAAGGAAGATATTTGTAGAAAAAATAAGCTTGTGTGGGCAGAACTAGCTGACAGGTTCTCAGAGGTTTGAACACTGTCATGTGCAGGAGCAAACACAAGAAAGAAATAACTAAAACTGGGATGTTTGAATCCACCTGTCAAGCACATGATACAACTGATTTCAATTGTGCAGTTTTATTATTTGTTTGTCAGTCCTGAATATGCATAAAATACACTTTAAATCTTGATGCTGGGGAATGTGGAGGAGTCCCTGCACCAAATCTCAGTCACATTCTTTGATGTTTTCCTTTCAGGGGAAGCTGCAGAAGCACCAAGCCTTTGAAGCTGAGGTGCAGGCCAATTCAGGAGCCATCATTAAACTGGATGAGACTGGAAATCAGATGATAAATGAAGGCCATTTTGCATCTGAAACCATAAGAGTGAGTTTTAAAGCTTTTTTCCCTCCCCCCTCTTACAGGCCATTCCTTAAGCACTTCCTGCAGATTGCACAGATAACTCTATATTCAAAACCACTCTTTAAAATTCTACAGGTATTTGATTAGTCTAGCTCATATCTTCTTTTTGATCCAGTTCTGAGGAGAACTGTTTAAAGAAGAGATGTTTCTGTAGTGATTATCAAACTTAATTGATAATGTCAGCATTTCACTCTAACCTGCCTTTACTGGTTCAGTCCTTCACGCCGTACCGGACTGCCCAGCGCCCGATAGTCACAGCCACCCAAGTGGGATCCCACATACGAGTAGGTGAAGCTTGTGGCTCTGCAGTGCAACTTCTTTTTGCCATGTCTCCTTCCTTCCTTGGTTGACAATTTGCACCATCCTTCTGGGCACTGCTCAGAGCTCTTTCCTCCCTTGAAACCTCTTTAACTGAACTTTCTGAGTGGATTAAGTGGTATCCGCCCATGATGTTCAAAAGCTTCTCTTGAATGACTTTCAAGTTTCAGGTCTCGGTGAGCCAATGTTATAGACAATGGGTGGAGCAGTTACTTTCCTGTTTTGCAAGTTGAGTGCATGTGTGGGAGTGTGGTTTTACTTTTTGTTGTCTATAAAGTTTATAGTGGCTCCCAACAGTTTTGAAAGGCCAAGTGCAGGCAGAGAAACTCAATATTAAAACTAGTAATTGTTCCTAGTATGTCCATATCATGTCATTTCACAATGTTAGCTAAATATGTAAACTGTTTTGTGTTAAGAGAAGTGGTTAAAATACAGTGAAATGGCATAAGTTTGACTTGAAACAACTGTGTTGTCTTAAATAAAAATAAATTCCTGAAAGAAGATGCAATTCACTTCTTGTGAGTTGACTTTCATATGAAAGACTGAATGTTTGAAGGGGAGAGCAGCAAATTTTTGGTCTGACTTCACATTAGCGTAGAATTTAAATCAAATTTTATCTCAAGATGTTTAGCTCATAGATACGTAAAGATGTTTGGTAGCTTTAATTATTAATAGCAACTGTCTAAATACTCGGTTCAGTAATTTCTAGTTTTGTGTTACAACACTTTACATAATTTGAAAACTATTTACTGGAGATAAAATTGTGAGGTTTGTCCCTCACCCTTTGTCTAAGGTAAGGTTTAGGATGTACAACTTCAGAAAAATAAATAAATCTGTTGTTAAGGACAGGAAGGGAATAAATCTCATCTTCTTTGACGGGGGATTTTAATAACAACATCCTTTTGTTTCAGACTCGACTGCAGGAGCTGCACCGACTATGGGAATTACTGACGGAAAAGATGAGAGAGAAGGGAGTCAAATTATTGCAGGCTCAGAAGTTGGTGCAGTATTTACGGGAATGTGAAGATGTCTTGGACTGGATCAATGATAAGGTGTATAATTACCTCCCTTTACTGTCTCCTTGATGGGAAATTTGGTGTGTTTGTGTGGAAAATTTCTGTCAGCATAGAGTTGCTGGAGGTCAGGTAGTCACAGAAAGCTTGTAAAGGCACCTGTACCTTTTATTTAGTTATTCACATTGCATCAGCAGTAGGTGTGCAAACTACTATTCTTCTTTTGCAGCCACATTCTAGTCTAAGAGGAAGCTTGTGTGTTGGAGAGCACTTTTAGCATAATCAATTCATTCTTTGCTTTGAGAAGACAAATAAAATTCAAGTTTCCTCTACGGGAAATCCTCAACATGTAAAAGCAAATGTTTTTTTAATAGATACTCTAAATTATTTGTTTCAAGCTCGAGCCAGCCCAAGCAGCAAGCAGCATGTACATCGTTACTAAATGATTGAAATATCTTTAGATATACATCGTAAGGACATGAACTGCTGGAGGACTGTTGGCTCTTGATTCTTTGAACTCTTAAGGAAGCAGACCACAAACCACACTATCAAAAGGGGAAAAAGCCACAAAATAATCACACTGGTTTCCTTAAATGGTGGTTTGCTGTTTTGTGTTACTGTGGGTTCAAACTGTAAACCCTGTATAACTTTTACTGAATACGACACTGCACTTCTTGTGCAGAAGTCTTGCATCAGAAGCCTACAGCAAATGCCCAGAAACAGTGTAAAAAGGAACAAATTCTAGTCACTCTGTGTACTAAGAATTTGTACTTGAAAAACTAATATGATCAAGGAAAATGGAAAAATAATTCCCTTAGTGATCTTACATATTTTCTGCAATAATGGGTACGTGTTGGGGCAGGGAATGGAGTTCAGTGGATAAAACTTCATGGTTTTAAATCTGACCTTAAACACTGTGATTGTCTTTGACCTATTGAAAATTAGGACAGTTTGCTTTCTAATTTGTAATAGTGATTTCCCATAGGATATACTGAAATTAACTTTCTTTTTTTTTTTCAATGTGCTAGGAAGCAATAGTGACCTCAGAAGAGCTTGGACAGGACTTAGAGCATGTTGAAGTTTTGCAAAAGAAGTTTGAAGAGTTCCAGACAGACCTTGCAGCTCACGAAGAAAGAGTAAATGAAGTGAACCAGTTTGCTGGCAAACTTATTCAGGTAAGCATACACGTGTGTTGAAAATCTCTTTTAGCAAGTCAGTTATCACAACAAACATTTGTCTGTAACTTTTCTCTTTCCCCCCTGGTTTGGGGCAGATCTTTAAGCTTTGCTCCACATGGGTACTTGGCTGTCTTCACTTTAAAGGGTCACCGTTTGATTCACTTCTTCTTCTGCTGAACAGCCTGAATTACTGCCCCAGCTGGGAATGTTCCTGAAACTGTGGAGAGTAGTAAGAGAAACTGTCATATTGGGGTTAAATGTATTTCCCTTGGACAAGGGGGTTTCATATCTCTTCTGGTTTGACATCTGGGGCCTGATCAAGGATGGAGACAGGGCAGGAAGTGTTTTGTTCCAGAGAAAAAGAAGATGCTGTTTACAGCCCTCTTCCCATGGAATAATTAGTATATAGGAAAACCACTACAGGAGTGTTGAATGTTTGCACAGTGAAATTTCAGGGAAACTATTGAATTGAATGATCATCTGGAAAGGACAGTAATTATAAATTGATCTCTTGAAGACCAGCAGCGTTTTGTCAATGGACGTAAAGCCAAAGAACATACAAAAATAGCATTTTTCCTTTGCTTGCCAGGAACAACACCCTGAGGAGGAACTGATAAAGTCCAAACAGGATGAAGTAAACGCAAGCTGGCAGCGTCTTAAGGGACTTGCCCTTCAGAGGCAAGGAAAACTCTTTGGGGCAGCTGAAGTTCAGCGTTTCAACAGGTACGAACTTGGCTGGATCTGCTGAATGATGTAACCCTTGTGTGGGTGTTTAATGATGCATTCAGCTGCACACAGTAGTATGAGAAGAGCTACTGTCTCCTATGGCTTTGCTTTGCTCTTCTGTGTGACTTGCTGAATGAAGACCTCGTTGTTCTACGATTACTTTAGAATGGTCGTTCTGATGGAGTTTTTCAGCACTGGGCAGTTCTTTTCATTCCTGCTCATGGCAGTTTTGCTCTCCTTTCCTCTGAGGGCTTTTTCCCCCAGTTCTGTCCTAGATGAGCATTAAATGGGATGTGCTTTTTTTTATTGGATATCAGCCCACTTGTTTTGGAGGCTTTGAGCAATGTCTTTCTATTCTCATTTCCATCTCCAGCATTTTGAGATTTGCTATAATTAAGCTGGAGAAGGGTCTGGTGGGGGGAAATGGATCCACTCCGTGCAGTGCGCAGTGGTGTTGTAATTCCTGGTTTGCATCTGGTGACAGTGGCCTCTTGATATGCTTCAAAGTTTCTTGAGATGCAAAGAAAGTATATTTGTTTGTTTTCTAAAGGATGTTTGTAGTTGGCTGTAGTGTTTATATATATGGGTTTGTATGCCAGTAGGCCTGGCAGACGTATGGGAACACATCCTGCTTTCTTCCTTTTTCCATACACGACAAACTGCTTTCAATTTGTGCTTTGTTTTGAAGGGATGTGGATGAAACAATCAGCTGGATTAAGGAGAAAGGGCAGTTGATGGCCTCAGATGATTTTGGCAGAGACTTAGCCAGTGTGCAGGCATTACTCCGCAAGCACGAAGGCCTGGAAAGAGACCTGGCAGCTCTGGAAGATAAGGTACCCCTGCAAGATGTATTTTACCTACAGTTTAAACGAGGTAACCTGCTTGTAAAAGGCTGGAAGCTCACTCGTAGTTTGTGCCTGGGTTTAGGTGAAGGCCCTGTGTGCAGAAGCTGACCGTTTGCAGCAGTCTCACCCAATAAATGCTTCCCAAATTCAAGTGAAACGGGAGGAGCTCATTGCCAACTGGGAACAGATCCGGACGCTGGCAGCGGAGAGGCACGCTCGCCTCAACGATTCCTACAGGTGGGTCACTGCAGCAGGGCAGTGGTACTTCCCTCCTTGCTCACGTTTGACAGAGGGCTCTTGGAAGGAGAAGAAAGGGGTGCTGCTTCCAAAATTTTGGGATGATTCTGGTGTTTTCGGAGCAGTCTTGTTCATCAAATTCTATCTTATACTAACTTCTTGTAGTAAAGGAAATATTTATATGATTGAAAAGTTATTGCAGCTTTTTGTCGTTCTCTGGGTATGGATCAATTATGAAAATAGACACAGTGGTGTTTTAGGACATTTGCTATTTTCTCCATCTGAGTTGGTATGTGCACTTTGAAGTACATTACCTGACTATGTTTCAGTTTTGCTGGAAAAGAAAAAAGCTTTTTTAATACTTTTATTACAAATCTGTTCACTGTGGAGTCCTTAAGAGTCTCTGTGAAGACTGAAGTATGATACATTGTTTGGTGTATTGTCCCAGACCAAATGATTTCCCTGTTTCTGTGGTAGTTCTTTGTTGCTGTGGGATTTGTCTTCATCCAGTCTCATGCCTATATTAACCTGGCCTCTGAAACATAACCTGTTAGATCAGTGTTGAGAAGCCATATAATCCCAATATGGTGGTTAGTTTACATCCTTTCTGGTTTTGTTTTTCTGCCCTTTGTTCCCTCCCACAATGGGGCATTTTTGGCAGTGGAGACCCACACAAATAATCTTTTTCTTTACCTTCCCTGTCGTAGTCTCTTCGGAGCAATTAACAGGAAATGTAAAAGGGAAACAAACTGATCACTTCTGCTGATAAGTGTTAAGCATATTGCCAAAGGCAACAACTAAAGGCATTCTGGAAGGAATTTGAAGATTTATTTGCTTGTTTTAAGGCTGAGGCATATGCAGTTGAAATTTTCTGTCAGTTCCCTCCCCTGTATTCCCACACTGTAATAGTTGTGACAGAAGCAGCCCTGTGGATTATCTGAGAACTATATTTTGATTTCTCTTTCCTCAGTGTGTAGTTAGGAATATTAATTTTACTTACAATATAAGTTATATGCAAAACGTGTCTTTGAGACATTGATTTAGAACCCAACATTTTCATAACTTCAAAAGACTTTTTTGATTGAAAGCATATTTAGTTATTTAATATTCTGAGCACATTTTTGTGTTGTTTTATTTGTATCTGAGGAACAGCTTTTATGTTTGTAACCTTTTCTTTGGGGAAATGGGAGAGAAACTCTGCAAATGAATTATTCCCAACCATTTTTTCCTTTGCTTGCTTAAGGCTGCAGCGCTTTCTCGCAGACTTCCGAGACCTCACCAGCTGGGTGACTGAGATGAAGGCTCTGATAAATGCTGATGAACTTGCCAATGATGTGGCTGGGGCAGAAGCCCTTCTAGACAGACATCAGGAACATAAGGTAGAGTGGTTATACAGCCAAATCCGGTCAGTAGCCCTCTGATTTGTGTCTAACAGTCCCTGAGTCAGTATTGTAGCACTGGAATGCTTTGATCATGCAACTAATGCAGTGCTAGGTTGCTGTCCTGATATGACATTTTTTAATTGTTTCTAGATGGTAGATACATACTAATTATTAAGTATTTAAGAATGCTTATGATATTATTTTATTAAAAATAGGCCTGATAGCAGCCAGGTGGACTAACAATTGTTTTAGTTCTCCATCATGAGGAATTCCTATAATTAAGCAGAAAGAATACAGCTCAAATCAACTTTTAGTTTCATTTTAATGTAGGGATTTATACCTATCTTATGTGCATTGTAAGGTAGTTCTGACACTGTGCTAAGATAAATTTTGGTAACAGCTTTTTCACATCTCCTTCCATAGGGAGAAATTGATGCCCATGAAGACAGCTTCAAATCTGCTGATGAGTCAGGCCAGGCTTTGCTCTCTGCTGGGCACTACGCTTCTGATGAAGTTAAAGAAAAGGTAAGCTGAGAGCAAGAGCTCCTAGAAGAGTTTTGTCTCTTTCTTCTGTGTCCCTTAATTTAAAAGGATGATCACATCAGGAACTGGAGATTTCATTCTTTACACAGGAGGTCATTTTCAGTTCAGTGCTAACCACTTTTTTAGAGTCACTATTTGATTTTACATTGAGATAGAAGTGTACTAGAGTATTAAATAAAATTATTATATATTCTTCTTCCCAATTGATTAGCTGACCATCCTCTCAGATGAAAGGTCTGCCTTGCTGGAACTGTGGGAGCTCCGCAGACAGCAGTATGAGCAGTGCATGGACCTGCAGCTTTTCTACAGAGATACTGAACAAGTTGACAACTGGATGAGCAAACAAGAGGTGAGTGCATATATTTGAATTCTCCAAGTACGGTGGACTTTAATTTCTGGGTAGTCTTCTGTAGGCTTAAGCAATTGGTATTGTCTACTGACAGTACCATAAACACCCACCAGTGAGTGGGTGCTGTGCAGAGTTATTTATCTGACTGCCTGAAATGATGCAATGGCTGTTTCCATCTAATGCTGAAACTATGAGCTGTGACAAGTGGGCTTGATGTGGCTTTTGTGTGTGTTAACTCTTGTAAAATGCTGGTTGAATAAGAAGATACAAAGAATTATTGGCTGTTAGAAGCATAAAGCAAACACCATCCCAGATGTCATCTTCTGTATTTCAGTAATAACATATGGCAGGAAATATCACTGCCTGTGCTTGAGCTCACTTAGGGCAGCTGAGTATGGAAATGTGTGGAAACAAAAATGTGTTTGTGTCCTTACTTCAGGCATTTTTGCTGAATGAAGACCTTGGTGATTCTCTGGACAGTGTGGAGGCTCTTCTAAAGAAGCATGAAGACTTTGAGAAATCCCTAAGTGCCCAAGAGGAGAAAATCACAGTAAGACATTGGCATTGGTCATCACTAGATGGGCAAGAAGTGAAACAAGGGCATTTATTGACTGGGGAGGAGACGTTGCTGGAGGATGGTAAAGGATGGGGTTTGCTTTGCAGAATGATCCTCTATTATGTGGGATGTATTAGCTCTAAATAACAGGTATTGTCTCTAAAATGGAAAATAGTGGAAAAGGTGTGGGATAGGGATTTCTGTCTCAGAGCTGGGTAACCTGGTGCTTCCTTATCATACCAGCACACAGGGTGGATGAAGAGTTGTCAAGAACCCACACTCTTCTGCATGGAGAGGATGAGGGTACAGAGAGAAAAGGGTGTAAGGATAGATCTGCTAGTGGCTTTCTGCCAGTTTTACTGTGATAGACTTTGGGGAATTGATGTACTAAGCAAATTTGTACAAGCAATTTTTATTACGCCAAATAAATGGAAACTTGTTTTCCCTCTAGGCATTAGATGAGTTTGCTACTAAGTTGATTCAGAATAACCACTATGCCATGGACGATGTTGCTACACGCAGAGATGCTGTAAGTGTTTCAGTTTTGCTGGAAAAGTAGACTTTAAATCTTGTTCTGCTTTATTATTTTACATGGTATGACTTCAATATAGGATAAGTCAGTGGAGTTGTCCCAAGAGGGGTGCAGTGGTGGTTCTTACAAGCTTGAAGAATTTAAAAACCTTTTATTCTCTTTTTTTTTCAGCTGCTGAGCCGCCGAAATGCCCTTCATGAAAGAGCCATGTACCGCCGTGCTCAGCTGGCAGATTCTTTCCATCTGCAGCAGTTTTTCCGAGATTCTGATGAGCTCAAGAGCTGGGTTAATGAAAAGATGAAAACTGCAACTGATGAGGCCTACAAGGTAAACACAAAGATGAGTGGTAGAATGCTTTTAAGGCAGTACTGGTCTTAATGTAATCAGTCTAATGATACAAAGCAACATCAGCCAAAATGTTGCTGATAGTCAGTGGTATTTATGGCACCAGGAGAAACTGTAATTTCTTCCTGACCCCAAGGGGCATTTTTCCATCCTGCTGTAATCGTGCCTATCCAAAAGCTTAACAATTCTGATTTAAGGCATATTTTTGGCACCAGATCCTCTGGTGACACCGTGGCATGTCTATGAATGCAGTCCAATTTCAAAAATTCTTCAGAGACCTTTGGGTACTGATTTTGTATTGAAATGTTCTATTTCTTTCTTCATCTGTAGGATCCCTCGAACTTGCAAGGTAAGGTTCAGAAACACCAGGCTTTTGAAGCAGAGCTGTCTGCTAACCAGAGTCGTATCGATGCCCTGGAGAAAGCTGGCCAGAAGCTGATTGATGTCAAGCACTACGCGTCAGATGAGGTGGCAGCTCGCATGAATGAAGTCATCAGCTTGTGGAAGAAACTTCTGGAGGCCACTGAGCTCAAAGGTATGACTTGCTCAGAAGAGTATGGGCAACTTTCTAGAGAGTTTAGCTGGGAGAAGACAGGAAATGAGTTAACTTCAGTTTCCACTTCACTTACCTTGTCCTCTTCTCCTCTTGCTCCTGTCTTGCTCAGGTATAAAGCTGCGAGAAGCCAATCAGCAGCAGCAGTTTAACCGCAATGTGGAGGACATTGAGCTCTGGCTGTATGAAGTAGAAGGACATTTGGCTTCTGATGATTATGGAAAAGATCTTACTAATGTTCAGAATCTTCAGAAGAAACACGCCCTGCTAGAGGCAGATGTTGCTGCCCATCAGGTAAGGGAAATAATTTTTATTCCTGCCCTTTCAGAGCTGCTCACTCAAAAGATGGTATTTTCAGATATGCTCAGTCAGAGACCTTACCAGGTCTGGTTTTTTATAATTCTTTTAGCTTTGGGTTTTTGGTAAGTTGGCTTATCAAAAATAATTTTGAACTGAAACATAACTTGTATGTCTCTTAAGAATAGTATCTTTATATAACTTTAACAGAAATGAGCTTCTCAGTCACTGCAGCCACCTCTCAGAAATTCTGACCTAATGCTGTTGCTGGATCAATTTTAGGATCGGATAGATGGCATTACCATCCAGGCACGCCAGTTCCAAGAGGCTGGGCACTTTGATGCTGACAATATCAAGAAGAAACAAGAAGCTTTAGTGGCTCGTTATGAAGCTCTGAAGGACCCCATGGTAGCTCGCAAGCAGAAGCTTGCAGATTCTCTTCGCCTGCAGCAGCTTTTCCGTGACATTGAGGATGAAGAGACCTGGATCAGGGAAAAAGAACCTATTGCAGCTTCGACAAACCGAGGTTGGTCCATCCTGATACCTCTAGGATTTAGATGTCAGAATTGCTCTGTTATAAATTGTATCTTTATAGAACCTTCCCTGAAAATTGCAAAACTGTTTGCAGTATTTAACATTGCTGAGAGTTACATATTTGCCATCACCCCTGGATCTCTCTTATGTTTCTTGTATAATTCCAGTGGTAACTTAGTTTCCATAGTGCTCTGCCTTCATTGTTAGAGTTCTCCCTCTCCAAGTTTGTGTAGCGCTGGCTGCAGCTGCCTTGAAATTTTTGTTTCATCTAGTGACTCTGATTTATCTGATAAATTATTTTGTATCTTTCAGGCAAGGACTTAATTGGTGTCCAGAATCTGCTAAAGAAGCACCAGGCTTTGCAGGCAGAGATTGCAGGCCATGAGCCTCGCATTAAAGCAGTCACACAGAAGGGAAATGCTATGGTGGAAGAAGGTGTGTCTCAATATTTTTTAACTCTGACAGTCTTTTGTTTTCTGGCCCAGCACAATTAAGAATTATTGCCTTTTTTTTATCCTGACAATAGACAGGTACCTGCTGGCAGGATGAACTCCTGGTCATCCTTTCACCGGAATATAAAAATAGGTTCCTTGGTGGGATCCTGTCATAATTTTCACAGCTCTCCATCTACTCTTGATGAACACTTATTTAACAATTTTGTGCCTATTGTATTTAGTCTCTATAATTAAATCTGTTAAAGGGTTCTATCAGAGGTACATAATCATGATGTGAGAAAGAATTCTCTACAAAGACAGTAATTCTTGCTTTTAAATAAATAGGCATCTTTATTTCTGACTGGGTGTTTTTAACATGAAAACACAAAAAAAAAATCCTGCAAGTCTGAAATAATAGCTGTCTGCTGCCAGAACTCTGGAAGGAGATGACCTTTCCTGTTTCATCATTGAGAAATGTTATGATGTGTTTTGTTTTATTCCTAGTGATTAGGGTATGCTAGTACAGCTTGATTGACAGGTTCAGCTTTTCCAGTCAAGGAGCAGCTGAGTTACGTTTTTATTATTCTAGTCTGAGTAGGCTTTAAGTTAGTCTAATTTCTGTGACTTTGAAGAACTACAAGTAATCTTTTAATGTGTATTGGTTTTGTCTGCTGAAGTCCTTCAGTTCCCTCTGCTTCTGTTCCATAGGACACTTTGCAGCTGAGGATGTAAAAATCAAACTGAATGAGCTAAACCAGAAGTGGGACTCTCTGAAAGCCAAAGCATCTCAGCGTCGGCAGGACCTGGAGGATTCCCTGCAGGCTCAGCAGTACTTTGCTGATGCTAATGAGGCTGAATCCTGGATGAGGGAAAAGGAGCCCATTGTAGGCAGTACAGACTATGGGAAAGATGAAGACTCTGCTGAGGTATTTGAGATTCTTGTTTAAATCCGTTTTGCTTAAGTACAGTGAGGATTTGTCCTCAAAAAGAAAAGAGCTCTGATAATTTGAGGATTCTTAATGAAGAGGGCAGATTCTTGCATCCAGAAAGATTTTGGCTCTTAATCAAAAGATGACAATTTTTCCTGTGTCTTAGTTGTTATTGCACATGAAATTCTGCTGCTCAGTGTAGTAAACCAACTATGAGGAAGCTTTACCTCTGTATTCATTCTTTTATGGGGTTTTGTTTTTTTAAGTATAATGAAAATAATATCAGCAAATTCCTCATGGGATGAGCATTTCAGTATGAGGCTGGTTTTCAGCAGTTCATTAGTCTGGAAGTAATTTTTTTTGTCTGGAGTTGTTTTGTTTGTATCATTCTGCAGTCAAACACCACGTCCCAGGCAGTGCTGACTGACAGTTTATCAACATGAAGTGCAGTTTAAAGGCACACTTTAAACTTACCCATATCACTCTGGAAATAGTTATTTCTGGCCAGAACAAAAGAATGTTGCTGAGATAAGGTAGAGGCAAAGCACCAGGAGCATTAGGACCACTATCTAGTCTGTGAATAAATAGAAGTGATTATTCCCATGAGAGTCACAAGGCTGGCAGCTCTGAAAAACCCACATTCCCTGTGTATGGGGTCAAAGTATATATTTTAAGCAGAGGCATATCTGTAAAATGTTAAGGTGTGCATGTTGTTATTATGATCCACTTTCAGGCTCTTCTGAAGAAACATGAAGCTTTGATGTCTGATCTCTCTGCTTATGGCAGCAGCATCCAGGCATTGAGGGAACAGGCCCAGTCATGCAGGGTAAGGAAAGATGCTAATCATGTACCTAAAATTCATGGGTCAGCAAAAGGTAAAAACAAAGCTCAGTAACAGTTGTTGTTGTTGAGAGGTTATTGCAGACTGTGCTTGATTTTCTCAAAAAAATTAGCAGTCTGTTTTTATAATCATAAGACAGTTGCATTGTTTTGAAATAAAACAATTTAATGTAGTTGTTTTCAGGGTTTGAGCCCAGACAGCACCTAAACTGACTCTACAGTAGCTTTAACTAAGGCTAAAGTCTATTCTAGGACAACTAAAGTGATCATAATAAACATGGAACAGCTCATTTCTTCTTGTGCTCTTTATTTTTTTAGCAACAAGTTGCTCCCACAGATGATGAAACTGGAAAAGAGCTCGTTCTGGCACTCTATGATTACCAGGAGAAGAGTCCCCGGGAGGTGACAATGAAGAAGGGAGATATCCTCACCTTACTCAACAGCACCAACAAGGTGAGCTCTGCCTCTTGCTTTGCTGCCCTGGTTGGCTCCCTCAGTGCTGTGTGTTTTGTTTGGTTTTGGCACATTTAGCCCATGTCCCCATTCAGCACTTCAGCTGAACCTCTTCACTTCATTTCCATCACTCCTCTACAGCTGCTAACTTTTCCAAGACAGGGCACAGGTCTGTGAGAACTTTAATTCCCTGAAGTGGAGGAATTTTTGCCAAATGTAGGGGAAGACATGGGAGTAAGATCTCTATCTTCAAGGGGCAGTTTGTTTGAAATTCTCTGCATAACAAGAGCAAACTGTCGAGAGCATCACTGGTTTCCTTGCGTTAATAGAAGTCTCTGATTTGCAGCATTCAGTTACCCAGCGTTTTTTATGCTTGATGATGGCCTCACAGTGGTTGCTTTGGGGTTTTTTTCCTTCCAGGACTGGTGGAAGGTGGAAGTCAATGACCGTCAGGGATTTGTACCAGCTGCCTATGTGAAAAAACTGGATCCTGCCCAGTCTGCATCCCGAGAGAACCTCCTGGAGGAGCAAGGCAGCATAGCACTGCGACAGGAGCAAATCGACAACCAGTAAGATCTAACTGATGAGATATGACACTGCCAGCATTAGCTGGCTTGGCCTTTGCTTCACAGATGCCACCAGCTTAGGTTAATGCTTCTTACACTAGGGAGTAATTAATTGGAGCAAAACAAGGGGCTCCTTTACCAGAGGCCCAGATTCAGTTGTTTTATTCTTACTCTAGATTTTCCTGTTGCTTTTCCCATTTTTAACTGTTATAACTCATGACACTAGAGCTCAACTTACTGTCTGACTCGAGTATTTTATGTGTTCCTTTTGTTGTTGTACCTAACTACTTAAACTTGTTTGTGAGTTATATATGTCCTAAGCAGCTCTTGTATATGTAGTTGTCACTTCTTAATGTGTGATCTGTTTTGAAAAGCTTTCTTAAATTTGATTCCGTAAAGTACAGTGCTCTCCCTATACAGGGCTGCCTCTGAAGGTGCCCTCCTTATGAGCCAGGGCTATTTTGCTGCTAGCTCATCACTTTTTTTCTGAAATGTGGTGCCAATATTTGTTGCCATTATAAGAGCTAAAATGTGTCCCCCCTTCTTTTTTTTTTTTCAATTCTTATCATCTCTTTTGAAAGGGCAACATATCGTTGCAAACAGAAAACTGCAAGGCTACTTGGTAATGACCTTCTTAAAGCACATGGTGGCTGGAGATTAATTCAAGCAAGGGCTGTGGGTGATAGGGGTGAGTGCTGCCTCATCTTATCACGCCACTTGGAAGCCAAAGCTGAAAGTTTTCTGTAATACTCCCATCTGTTTGCGCAGCTACGCTGTCATTCTGTGTGAGAATTTCCTCCCACTCAGTTGTGTTGAGTCATCAGTTATTACAGTGCCATGCAATAATTACTAGCCTTAGCTCTAGAATTAAAAAATTAAAATCACACGAAAACCCCAAACTCGCAACAAAAAAACCTTTTTATCAGCACAAAGAAAAGATCCTGGAAAATTGTGGCACACTGGTCAGTATTTTAATAATATAATTCCCTCCATGGGTTTGCATGTGGCTTTTAGTAACTAGAACAGGGTGCCTTATTTTAGAGCCAAGGAGAGGGGACCACCTTTTAGTTTCCAATTCCGTGGCACAATAATCAGGAAATGAGGAGACCTTATAGAGAGAGTTTAACTGTACTGCTGAGGTTTCCTACATGAATTGTACTCCTGGTCTGATTTGCTTTGTTTGCTTCTGAACAGCACCTGATTTTCTCCATTTAAATGTGAACTCTTACTCATCTCCTACCACAGACCAGCCATGAATGGAGCTGCTGCTTTCATTATTTTTGTTAATCTGACTAATTTTTCGCATGCATTTGCTGTGCTCCCTGTCTGTGCAGGACTCTCATAACTAAGGAGGTCGGCAGTGTATCTCTGCGTATGAAACAGGTCGAAGAACTGTGAGTAGGATTAGCCCTTTCCTAAACCATGCTGTCTCCACACTGTCACTGTTCATCCTCCCTTTGTTTCTTTCTTTGGGAAAGCTGCTCCAAAGAGACATGAAGGAGGCAATTTCTGCAAGGAGGACTAGTTTAGATGAATGTGGTGGTCTGTGTTTCCAGCTGCTTATCTTGCTGGGCACCTCTGTGCGGCTAAATTGGTTCATGTTTTTTCCATCACGCTGGTTTTGCTTACTGAAGAGGCTTTAGGTCTATCTAGACTGTTTTCCTTAAAAAGCATCTCCTGCATTTTGTGAGGTGCAAATAGAAATATTAGTTTGTTTATATAAATATATATAAAATACATCTACCGAGTATTGCATCACATCTGAATGTCTTAAGAGTTTGGGAAGGGTGGGGCTGTCATGGTTTATCAGAGAAAGTAACATTCATGCAGGGTAGTCAAAAACCATTATTTATATAGGGTGATTATTTCTTAATTTTAACATTAACTAAATTTTGAAACTTGTGTTCGTGTCTCCTGGAAGAGATAGCAAGTTTGCATTGTACAGGTGGGAGCTGCTGGGAAATCCAAAGCCATAGTGTTCATTGGCTGTGCCAGTCTTTTCATAGCGAATGTATTTCTTGAGAATTAAAAGTGAAACTTTTATGTAAATCTCTCAAGTGTTGCAAAGCAACTCTGAGGTAAGGTCTGCTTCTAAAGGAGTTTTGCCCCAGATCCTTTATGAGCTTTACAAGTATTTAATAGCTAACATTGTTTGCTGAGGCAAACAGCTGCAGTTAGGGCAGGCTTCGAAAGAGTGTTTTCCTGAAGTCAGGGTAGAAAGTTTCTATTTAAGCCTAACATGGAAGATTCTTAGTTCCTTTCTGCCCAGTCTTAAGCTACAATAAACAGGAAGCCACAAAGTCTCTGCTTCCATGGAAGGAGAGCTGATTGATCACTTTGGTGTATGGACATTACAGCCCAGGATACTGAGGATTTTTTTCAGGAGACTCTGTCATCTCTGAGCTGTTGGTTAGGAAAATGCTCCAGGATTGAACTCCTCAAGCTGGGAGGTTGTAACTGCTCAGTATGTACCCTTGTGCTTCAGGGTGGGAAATGAAAACATCCCTGTTTGAGGCCCCTGGAGGTACCTCAGCAGTGTCTGGTATTGTTTGATTTAATAACCTTAGGAGGAATATGGTTTAATAATGAGAATCTATTGCTCCTGTTGATCACTGTGGTAGACCAATGTCCAAACTGATTCAGGACATAAAAAACCCTTCCAGGTGCAGCAAATATGTCTCATCTTCTGGAAGACTTAAAATAAAGTAACAGTAAGAATGAGTATTAAGAGTGTGGCTTTCTGAATGCAGATTTTAAAAAAAACCAGGCATTATGCATTGCTAGAGAGATTTATAACTCAGTATCAGTGACTGCAAAACTACTCTTGGCTTTTTTCAGCAACAGCTTGGGAAAGGTCTTGTAGGATCATCTGTGCCTAATTGATTACAAGGTGGTTTTAAATAACTGGCTGCTCTTAAGAGGTCTATTTGCTTGTGCAGACCAATTTAAACATTTTAGAGGTTTCACTTTGTGTCTGTTCTAATATAAATGAGGAGTAATACCACTGATGTTGAGAATTCCACGGATACAAAAAGTGTACGTGAAATGAGTTTCCTGGATTTCCCAGTTGAATATAGTGTGTTATCAAAGATATACACCTTGCTTAAACATTCAGCAGATTTTGCACTGGAAAATGGCTAGTGAAGACGTTTATGTCCTAAAGCTGGGAGGCTGGTGGATTTTAATAATCTGATGACAAACTTGATGTACTCTAGGAAAATATCTCTTGGCAAGTAAGAGCCTATGGAGTTATTCCTGCCCTGCAGTTATACTGTGGTTTAAGAGCCTACCCCAACCTAGGGTATGATTTGGGTTTGCATTTGCCCAGTGAGGTGTTGCATGTGGGAGTTCCCATATTAGTGTGCAATTCGTGTGGAGGAGAGACACTGAAAGTCTTCATTCCCAACTGCACATGAGTAGCTCATCCTGTAGCAGAACAGGGCATAAGTTCAGGGATTCTCCATTTTTGGGGACCCCAGTACTTGGGAGATTCTTGTGATTGCGCTCAGTTCCATCTGACTGTTCCCTGCTTTCCTTTCCTGCTTGTCCCAGGTATCACTCTCTCCTGGAACTGGGAGAAAAGCGTAAAGGCATGTTGGAAAAAAGCTGCAAGAAGTTCATGCTTTTCCGTGAAGCCAACGAGCTCCAGCAGTGGATCAATGAGAAGGAAGCAGCGCTCACCAGTGAGGAAGTGGGTGCTGATCTGGAGCAGGTGGAGGTGCTGCAGAAGAAATTTGATGATTTTCAGAAGGTATGTAGTGATGCTGCATAATGTGTGTTAATTTTGGCCTTTCCCTTCAGGCTTTCTGTCATGTATCCATGACAATTCTTCATAGCTGAGTAGGAAACATGGCTTTGATTGGACATAAAAGGTCCATAGAAGGTATATCTGAATTTTTTATTCAATTTTCTGAGGATAGAGAGAATCTTACATTCAAGTGTCTTCAGTCTGATCACATTCCCCAGGTTGGTCCATGCTTCCCAGCTCCCAGGGAGCTGAAACTCTCTTTCAGCTCTTTGCAGTAAAGAATCTGACAAGCTTTGGAGGAATTTCAGTTCGTGTAAAGCATAACCTTCAGTTAAGCTATTCCTGTTGTGAGGAAAGAGGCATTTTGGTTTCCACCTGTATAGTTATTTCCCTGAGATTGGCGGGGGTGGGAAATCTGGCAGCTGAGATTCCCTAGCATAGGCTCTCTGGGAACTCAGGGTCACTGTGCTCCATTCCTGCTGTTCACACACTGGGCACTCCTGGTGAGCCACCTTGTTCCACGTGTTTTGCATGGGTGAATGTTAATGCCAGGATATTTCCCTGTTCTGTGTAGGATCTGAAAGCCAACGAGTCACGCCTGAAGGACATAAACAAGGTTGCGAAGGACCTGGAGTCAGAAGGGCTGATGGCAGATGAAGTACAAGCAGTACAGCAACAGGTGCTCTTTTTCTCTGCCTTCATCTCATCTAAGAAGCAAAAGATTTTCCTCCCTTCTTTTGTCTGTTGTCTTTGCCTGGCATTGCAAGATTCAGGGTGTTCTCTAGTGTGGCCATCCCAAGAAGACCTTTAGAATTGTATTTTTTAATAATGTTGGAGCAAATTGCAGTATCTAGAGCTTTTTCCTTTCTTTTTTTAGGAATGGAAAGTCTTTACAATAGTATCAAAAGTCGTGGAGAATCCATGCATTAACTTTGCTTCATATAAATTTGAAATTTAGCCTTTATTTGCAGGAAAATGGGTGAGGAATGCTAGGGAAAAAGAAATAAAATAGAGTGCAATTCAGAGTGGAGGGGGTTTGTGGGTTTTCTGTTTTGGTTTGGGCTTTTTAGAGGTTTTTTGCCAGATTTTTACATACTTGTGCTATAAATAATTTTATCCTGTGCCAAGTAAGTATGAAGCATGTTGAGAAAAACATTCTTTCTGTTAGAAAATAACAAGTTGTTTGTCCTGTCTCATTTGCAGGAAGTCTATGGCATGATGCCCAGGGTAAGTGTTAATTTCTGAGGTGGATGGAGTGGCAATTGTAACAGGTTTGGGATGTACAAGGAGAAGTTCAGCCATAACTGTAGTTCATTTCCATGATGGAACTGACTAATGACTTTGAATGGACATTCAAAGATTATCTTATCTTTGATTCCTTTATTTCCTGAGTGTCTTGCCCCACATCACAGATCTAAGCAAGCAGCATAACCCAAATTGATACAAATACTTGCATGAAAAAATGTATTTACTCTGTTAAGGATTGAACATGGAGATATTTTCAAGATTTTTTTACTGTATTCTGATAGTTTTAGATTCTGCTTCGTATTTAAAGCTGTTTCTTCACATTTTCAAACAGGATGAAACTGATTCTAAGACAGCCTCTCCTTGGAAGGTAGGTGTCATTGCTTAGTAGCACACAACAAGAAAATAAAACCTCCAGCACATCATCTTTTTTAGACCACTTGCTTCTCCTGTACCACAGAAATTGTCAACAGCCTGGGTTTTACCTCTCTGCTACAAAACTCTATTTAGTTTTGAGCTTGTACTATGAGGGTGATTCCAGTTTCTGGCCAGTAGATGTTGAATAATCCCTTGTTCACTTTGCACAAGTTCTTTGCTTTCTCCTTGCTACAACAAAAATGTTTTTATTCCTCCAAGTCAAAGGCATTTATGTCAATATTCCTTTAGTAAGGGATATGCTGTATTCCATTAGTCATCTCCAGCTCATTTTCTGCGATAGTTAGAAGAAGCCTTTCTCCATTCATTAGAGGCTTACAATGGAAGAGCTGTCACCTGCTAAAGCACAAAAATATCTTAAATATTTTTTAAATTATCCAACGTTGTGTTTTCCCTAGCATTTCATTCCCGTGTTTTATGTCTTGCATCCACCCTGTTAGACTTAAAGCTGCTTGTACATCTTTTAAGCTGTGTGAATGTGGGGAAACCAGGTTAGTATGCAATATTTTGATAGAAAATGCAGCCATGTCACCAGGAACTGGTGACTTTTTAAGTATTTTTTTTCATATTATAAACATATACATTGAATTCTAAGAGTTTCTCAGTAACTTAACAAACTATGACTAAGATTTTGGGGTTTTTTAATTCATGTATTGAACATTGCCTTTAAATTTTCCTCTTCTTTGTCCTCATTAAGATTTGTTTGCTTCAGTTTACACTAACAAGACAGTGCTCACTTGTGAATTCTGACTGTTCTTATTTTGCTCTGTAATACCTTAGGTATTACGGCCAATTATTCGTAATTGCTTTTTTAATTTAGTTGCATTGTCTTTCTTAGTGGTTTCTGTTAGACTTTTTGAGGACTTTTCTTTCAGTCTGGTTTTGCTTTTGGTTAGAGTTGACTTCAATGCCATATTTTTTATTTCTGCCTTTTCACACAGTCTGCACGTTTGATGGTACACACTGTGGCAACCTTCAACTCAATCAAGGTAATTACACAATTTTCTCTGACCTGATTTTTTTACCCTCCTTTGCCATAGTCTTTGTCTTTCATTAAACTTTATAAATGCTTTTGAATCAATTTATTGAAAGAAGCATTAGTATATACAGCATTTGCTTCTCAAGTTACATCACTATCTTATTGTATACATAAAATCCTTTGATTTTACAGCTCAGGAGAAACCCTTAAAATTATTTCATTTAACTAAGCTATCTGAATTTGTGCATTTCTCTGGAATTAAGCAGAATTTAGTAACCTTCACCTGTAGTGAAAGACCAGTCTTGACTTTTCACTTCCCTCATCCAGGAGCTGAATGAGCGCTGGAGATCCCTGCAGCAGCTGGCAGAGGAGAGGAGCCAGTTGTTGGGTAGTGCCCACGAAGTCCAGAGATTTCACAGGTGAGGGGTTTGTTTGGTCTTGACTCAAATGCTTTGTTTGTCAAGAATTCTAAAATATAGTGGGACCTGTTCTAAACAAATCATATTAAACCCTCAGCTTGTTCGGTGGAGGGTGGTCTTGGTTTTAGTTCTCTTTTTGCCTTTCCTTCCTTCAAATCAGAGATGCTGATGAAACCAAGGAATGGATAGAGGAGAAGAATCAAGCATTAAATACAGACAACTATGGGCATGACCTGGCCAGTGTTCAGGCTCTGCAGCGCAAACATGAAGGCTTTGAGAGAGACTTGGCAGCTCTGGGAGACAAGGTGAGATTCTGAGGAAGAAAACCCAAAGCTTTCTTTTTATCTACCAGAAATGGTTGAGCTATAGCAGTTCTTCTCTCTGTCTTCACTGTGTTTATTTCCCCTTCTCTAATCCTAGGTGAATTCTCTTGGTGAAACTGCGCAGCGTCTGATCCAGTCACATCCTGAATCTGCTGAAGATCTCCAAGAAAAATGCACTGAGCTGAATCAGGCTTGGAATAGTCTGGGAAAACGTGCTGACCAGCGCAAAGAGAAGCTTGGAGATTCTCATGACCTGCAGCGTTTCCTCAGTGACTTCAGGTAGTGATGCTGTTCCCCCTCTCAATTTGTTTATTATTAGTGAAGTATGTACAGCTTATTATTACACAGGAATATTTCTGTGAAGGGCTCAGAAAAGGATTGGTTTCCCTGTTTTGACTTATTTCAGTGGAGGGAGGGAAAAATTCCCTATTACTGTGTGTTTGCAGGGACCTCATGTCTTGGATCAATGGAATTCGGGGTCTGGTCTCCTCAGATGAACTCGCAAAGGATGTGACTGGAGCTGAAGCTTTATTGGAAAGGCACCAGGTATGTGAAAGATAAGTGTATCATAAACATCAACAAATGTTTCTTTTTTCTGACACTTTCCAATTAGAGTTCCAAAAATAGATCAGTTCCAGCTCTGGTTATTGAGCAGCACATCTCTGCCCCTTGTAGGAACACCGCACGGAAATAGATGCAAGGGCTGGCACTTTCCAGGCATTTGAACAGTTTGGACAACAACTTCTAGCCCATGGACACTATGCTAGCCCAGAGATCAAGGAGAAACTGGATATTCTGGACCAAGAACGGACAGACCTGGAGAAGGCCTGGGTCCAGCGCAGAATGATGCTGGACCAGTGCCTGGAACTACAGGTACTCTGCTGCAGTTTGGATAAGAAAAATAATTTCTCTTTTCATTAAAAGGTTTATTTTTTGCTTATAACAGTGCTCTTGGTCTGTCTTGCTCATACTTTGGAGTTTTTTTCTCCCCAGCTGTTTCATCGGGACTGTGAACAAGCTGAAAACTGGATGGCTGCCCGGGAGGCTTTCCTGAATACAGAGGATAAAGGAGACTCCTTAGACAGTGTGGAGGCACTCATCAAGAAACATGAAGATTTTGATAAAGCAATCAATGTCCAGGTGAGGAGTAGCTTGAAGTAAGGGGAAAATAGTTTTTTTTCTCATGTGAATCATTAGCAAAAGGAGTTCCTGCCATGTATGGCTTCTGAAGTTCAGTTCTGAATATTCAGCCATGTGGAATTTGCTGCAGAAGTTTAGAAGCAGCTTATGCAGATCAGGATGTATTTCATTGCCTACAGACAGTGTAGAAATAGTGGCAAGTATTTGTGTAAATTTACTGATTTGAAATTACTTTTTCCCTTTATTTGTGGCAGAAAAGGGTATATTTCCAGTTTCTTGTAGCAGAAACCTGCCTAGATTTATTAGGAGATTATACTGCTGAAGTTTTAAGCCCAAAAGATCCTTTTTTCCTAAATGCCACAGGTGAAAGGTGTTCTAAGTTGAACTCTGCAGTCCTGTAGAAGAAAGACTTCCTTCATGGGTCACAGTAATGTAAATTTAAAAATAATAAAAAGGCTTGTTCTGTTCCAGACACTGCTCATCATTTGACTTTAGGGAACCACAGTTCTTACTCATGGTTTCTGGTTTGAATAGGAAGAGAAAATTGCTGTCCTGCAGTCCTTTGCTGACCAGCTGATTGCTGCAGATCATTACGCCAAGGGAGTCATCGCCAACAGACGCAACGAGGTCCTGGACAGGTCAGTGCTGCCCTGGGAGGAGAATGCAGATGACTGGAAATCCTCCTTGGGATGTTCTGTAGCTGTTGAAGGTGATGCCTCAGGTAGCTCTAGTGTTCTTCTCATTGTATGTGTCAAATTACTGCAGGTGGCTTCGTCTGAAGGCCCAAATGATTGAGAAGAGATCGAAGCTGGGAGAGTCTCAGACCCTCCAGCAGTTCAGTCGTGATGTGGATGAAATAGAAGCCTGGATCAGTGAAAAGCTCCAGACTGCAAGTGATGAGTCGTATAAGGATCCCACAAATATCCAGGTGAATGTGGTTCTTGGCTTAAAAATCAGAATATCATTGTTAACTTTGCAAGGCCTCCTCTGGTTTGAAAATCCGTGCTCGGAATTCTTGTTCAGGAATGACAGAATAGTGCATCATGTTGGACATGTTCTCCTTTTAACAAGGAGAAAATGGAAGTTACATTATGCATGAAAGGAGACTCAAAATAGGACTTGGTTAGTAATTATTCATGCATATAATTAATTATTCATGCATATAATTAATAAGATATATGGTATCTGCAGCAGAAAGTTTCCTAAAGAAACCCAAGTGGCTGTTCTGTCTCTCTCCCAGCATCTAGACAATAAAATAAGGAAATGGAATTCTTGAGTCTCAACTCTTTTACATTGTAGAATGTGAAATCTCATTTATTTTTCAGCATTAAGGAATAAACTTATCTCTTATGTTTTAATTCTGGTTTATGAAGTAGTATGAATGCACTGAACTACTTCTCTCAATCTGTTTTATAGCTTTCCAAACTGCTGGTAAGTAGTTTGGACTAGCCCTGGTATGTGAATTTATTTTCTCTGTATAAGCTTCTGTGTGAGCCCAAGCTCTGGTTGCTGCTCCATCCATCAGTTCATGCAATCTCTTTGTTTTCTGTTAGTTCTTGACCTCCATCCAGGTACAGCTGTTGATCCTTGTCCTATGGGTGTGGCTTTTTTGTTAATGCCTATTCAGCATCATTTATTTATGTATTTGTTTTGCAGGTGTTCTGCATGATCTGTTTAATTTATGCTGCATTAGTGATGTAGTTTGGGCTTTTTTAGGAATTAGCCTGTAGGAAAATGGGGTTCCATCCTCCCTTTTCAGAAATTTGGCTGTGTGGTCATCACTTGTGGTGATTTAACACAGGGCATAGTGCTAAATCCATGAGCTTGTGTTTGTATAATCAAATGCTGAAGATGGAGGATTCAATAAATGATAGATCTTGATTGGCTTAGTTCTTGCAATAGCATAGAAGGGAATAATACAGAAAGAACACTCCAGAAAAAGAGATGTACCAGATGGAAAGCTGCCAGCACTTGTAAGAATCCAAGAAGTGGAGTAAAATGAGGATACGTGGAGGGAGAAGACAGAACAAAGAAAGGGGGGAAGCTAACAAGAGTAAGAAATGAAAGAATTATTTGTCACTTCAGAGTATGGTACATTAAATTACTATTTTTTTTAGTTAGAAAAAAAATAGAGTTTTATATGAAATTATAAATGCTTGTCTGCCATTTATTGTCATGGTAATTATATGGAGATACACAACTGGCAGCTTTTAAATTGAATTTTCTAGATTGGTGGATCTAGCTTTGAAGGATAGGCTTTTATTATCTCAGGATTTGGGTTTACAGTTCCCAAAATGAAGCAGTTCATGCAGAATTTCTCATACCAGCGCCATAGTATTTTTCCTTTTTTATTTTTAATCTAACATTTCCTTTCATTCCATTCTCTAGGATACTCTCTACCCATGTCCAATGTCACTAGCATTTCCAGTTTATATTTGCAAATTCTGTCTTGTCACTTTTGTGCTATTGTCATATTCCTGGTGGGTGGATGGATCATGGATACATGAAAGCTGCACACTCCTTCCCACACCAAGGCTCCTGTTGTTCTCATGGTGCTCTCAGCTTGGCAGAGAAAAATTCTTACCAAATAACTCAGTTATGTTTTTTAGAAGTTTTTGGCTGTTAATTCACTATTTATATATATATAATGGGGCTGTGTATGACTAATACCACAACTGTACAGAAAGCAGATAAGCTGGAGCAGTGATTTCTGTTAATTACCTATGGATTAGGAAGGGAAGTAGGAATTGGTGCAATTACTGTAGGAGTAAAAAGGATGATCTGCTCTACTCAGGGTATGTGTAATTGCTGCTTTTCAAAGGGGTGCATTGAAAATGAGGAATCTTTACTGCAGTAACAGCTCAGCTTAGTGCAGGGAATTTTGCATTAGCACCAGTGAAAAATACAGAACATCATGTTCATGTGAAATACAGAACATCCTGCCAGACCTCTGCGTGTCAGCTCACCCACAGTTTTGCCAGGTCAAAACTTGGTGGTTCCTCAGCTAATGAGAGTAACCATTGGAGTGAGCAGTAAATACCCTACCCAGAGAGACCTTCCTCAGCTCAGCCTGTGCACAAAGCTTATGACAACCTAGCCCATGAGAACAACGGAGGAGCCCTTTGTGCAGTGTCTGATGGTGTTGGGTTTGTCCTTGCAGAGCAAACACCAGAAGCACCAGGCCTTTGAAGCCGAGCTCCACGCCAACGCTGACCGCATCCGTGGCGTCATTGACATGGGCAACTCCCTGATCGAGAGGGGCGCGTGTGCCGGCAGCGAGGACGCCGTCAAGGTGGGCACCTTCAAGTCTTGCTTGGCCTTGCTTTGAGCAGTGTCTGGGTAATTGAGTCTGGACAGTGTCCCTCTAGAATAAATCTTGCTTTATAGAAGCTTTTGTATTTCAACTACACGGGGTGAATCATGTGAATCATTCTGCTTCGGTCTCAAGGAGGATAAATTTTCTGATCCTCTGTTTGAGATGTAAATTACAGCTGGGCAGCACGAAATGGTGACTCTAACTTGCATGTCTGGAGTCAACAGCCAAACTTCCACCGTGGTCTGGCTTTGCATTTATCAGAACTTTTTTAATTTTTCTTTTGTGACATTTACTTATCTTTCCCACTTTCTGATAGGCACGCCTGGCTGCCCTGGCTGACCAGTGGCAATTCCTGGTACAGAAATCAGCAGAGAAGAGTCAGAAACTGAAAGAAGCTAATAAGCAACAGAATTTCAATACTGGAATCAAGGACTTTGACTTTTGGCTTTCAGAGGTAATAAGATGGGAATTAATTACTTGCAAGACTTCTTTTTTTTAAGTTTGTATTACCTTTGCTGATGTTAGATTTTGTGGAGCACTGTTTACCTTTGAGTAAGTCTAGGTTTATTTTAAAATTTAATAAATAAATAATTAAAATAAATAAATTTAAAATAATAAATAAAAATTATTACTAGTAAAATTCTTGTGGATGTGTTCATGTTATTAGTTATAAACTAATAACAGTATAAGGTCAGAAGAATTTGCGTGGAACCTTTTAGGTATTAAATAGGTGACAAGGTAAAGGTTTAGTAGAAAATTGAGAAGTAATTTGCATGGGTTTTACAGCATTACAGTTTCAAGGAGTTTGTGAAACAGAATTTCTTCTTCATTCCATGTTTTCATCTCCATCCCCAGGTGGAGGCTTTGTTGGCATCTGAAGACTATGGGAAGGACTTGGCATCTGTTAACAACCTTCTGAAGAAACACCAGTTACTGGAAGCTGATATATCTGCTCATGAGGTATTGTTTTCTCTTATATCTGCTCATGAGGTATTGTTTTCTCTTATAGTTTTGGAAGATAAATCATAGTCATAAGCAAATTCTATATGTACAACTCCTGATACCTGCTGCAGTCACAGACTCGTTGGAATGTGGTTTTTAACAAAACCTGTGATTGCGAGTCAGATTCTGATTTTCATCCTGACATAATGAGCACAGAAACAAGCTCTGAGCAATCCCTGCTCTCTCTCTCCCACACATCCAGGACCGCCTGAAGGACCTGAACAGCCAGGCTGACAGTCTGATGACCAGCAGTGCCTTTGACACATCCCAAGTGAAGGACAAACGTGAGACCATCAATGGGCGCTTCCAGCGCATCAAGGGCATGGCCAGCGCCCGCCGCGCCAAGCTCAACGAGAGCCACCGCCTGCACCAGTTCTTCCGTGACATGGACGACGAGGAGTCCTGGATCAAGTGGGTGTTTGGAAAGTTCTGGGCTTGCCAACGACACTCATATCCTTTGGTGTGGCTTTACAGCTGCCTTCCCACAACCGTGTGTCTATAGGAAATCACCTTTGCTGCCATTCCAGAAAAACTGTTTTGGCTGTGGTTTCTTATCTGAAGTTTTCTTTGGTGAAATCCCAGTAAGAAGAATAACACTGTTTAGACTTGGACCAAACAACTAAAATTTCATTCTAGTCTTTTTGGGAAAGCTCCTACCAAAAATTCTAACTTTTTTCAGTTTCAAGTACTTTTTTGATTCTAGCCACTTGTTGTAATTAATCAAATGGTCTTTACATATTGGTGTTAGTACCTCAGGAGGAGGGAAAGAAGTGAGGCTGATAGAAATCATTCCAATTAGAGCACTTCTTTTGTAATGCTTTTAAAACAAACAAAAATTGGACAACTTTACAAAAGGCATCTATATTTTTAAAAAGAAAACAGTACAGAGCAATTCTGTCCTTCAAAGATAAATGATGCTCCCTCTGTCACCTTCTTTCCCCCACACGTGAATGTGCTGCCAAGAGCCACTTGCTGTTTGCTAGTAACTCTTGTACACAAGTTTTTACATCCAAGATCTTTGTGCAATGTAGAACAGTTGTGTATCTGAGGGGGTTTTTGTTTTCTTCATCAGGTTGGACCTGTAGAAGTAATTTTCGTATTTTATCTTTCTCTCTCCTCTGTTGAATTTAGAGAGAAGAAACTGTTGGTTAGCTCAGAGGACTATGGCAGAGACCTGACTGGTGTGCAGAATCTGAGGAAGAAACACAAGCGCTTAGAAGCAGAATTAGCTGCCCATGAACCTGCTATCCAGGTAAATGCCTCTCCCCATGACAGATTTCTCTATCAGCAGCACCTTTCTTGATTGTGCAAGAGATGAAAGCCAGCAGTAGTTTTGCTGGACCCCACACAATGCACACGAGGAAGGCAGGTGATGTTCCAGTAACTGTGTTTCTCTGCAGGGTGTTCTGGACACGGGTAAGAAGCTTTCGGATGACAACACAATTGGAAAGGAGGAGATACAGCAGAGACTGGCTCAGTTTGTGGATCACTGGAAAGAGTTAAAACAGTTGGCAGCTGCTAGGTATGAATTTCTGTAAAATTCAGTATTAATTCAAAGTTACATGGACACATAATGATCAGATTTACAGAATTTCAGGGTATGGGTTATTAGCAATATGATGTAATAGCACCTATCACTGATCACAGACTCTACAAGACTATTGACAATGTTCCTCGGTAGAAACATGAGTCTCTTTTTGAGGTGCATGTTGTGTTTAGCCTTTTCTTGCACCAATTGGAAACCACAGACTTCTAATCAGCTGGCTTTAATCCACTGCTGGCAGATATTTCCTGATTAGAAACTACTGGGAGAGAGTTTGCTTCAGTCCTTCGGCAGCTGCAGACTTTGTAGTCCAAGGAATTCCTAGAGCTGCAGCCGTGGCTGCTGCCAGAGGAGTGAAGTGTGAATGATAGGATTCAGGCTCTGTACATCATTTTTATATCTTATATCTTAATGCCATAAAGCAACAGTGACGAGTTTTACCTTCCCCATTCAGGGGTCAGCGTCTGGAGGAGTCTCTGGAGTATCAGCAGTTTGTAGCAAATGTTGAGGAAGAAGAAGCCTGGATCAATGAGAAAATGACACTCGTAGCCAGCGAGGATTATGGGGACACACTTGCTGCTATCCAGGTATGGAGGAAGTTGTCAGCACTTCGTTATTGCAGTATTGTTGATTAGAGCATAACAAACCTTTTCTTTAACTGTCTTTACAATTTAGAGGTTATTGTTGGTTCCTTTTGAAGGCCTACATTGTAAAAAACGTAAATTCACTTTATAAAAGCATCCCAAGTTTGTTATTTCCTGTAGAAATTACTTGCAGTTTGGTGTAGCTTTGCATCTCTTGATCTCTGATAGGAAGTCAGTCTCAGTTCCCTTTTGTCCACAGAAAATCAGTAAGTTGTGCTAACCAGCTAAGATTAATTTTTGACAGAAAAGGTTTATGCTAACTGATTTATAAAATGAATTACTTTTTAATAAATGGTGAGAAATTATTTTTAGAAGTGCCTGTGTCTCGTATTTGCAGGGCTTGCTGAAGAAGCACGAGGCGTTCGAGACTGATTTTACTGTCCACAAGGACAGAGTGAACGATGTCTGTGCTAATGGAGAGGATCTCATTAAAAAGGTGAGCATGAGCTAGTAAAGAGAAACCTTCAAAGGCTCCCCAAGACATCTTCATGTTGCAGTAGAATTGCTCTTCTCTCATGTGTTTGAAAAGAGTTCTTACTCATTTTTTTGCAGCTGAATAAGCTGTTGGTGTTTTGCTTTCAAAGCTGTTTCTGAGACAGTATCTTTCAGCTGAAGTCCTTGCTTTGTCACCAAAATCCTGAATGCCTCAGACAACTTTAACATCATACAGGATGCCTATAATTTTTTTCCCCCCTGTCACATAGAACAATCACCACGAGGCAAACATCACTGCCAAGATGAAGGGGCTCAGAGGCAAAGTGTCAGATCTGGAGAAAGCAGCAGCTCAGAGGAAAGCCAAATTGGATGAGAACTCAGCCTTCCTCCAGTTCAACTGGAAAGCAGATGTGGTGGAGTCATGGATAGGTATGTTCTGTACTGGAGTACAATATTTGGTCACAAACAAACCTTAAACTCCTTCATTTCCAAAGGTCTCCAGTAGCTCCTCATGTGCTGTTGTAACAAGCAGACCTAAACCCAGAGTAGTCAGCAGTGCTGTCTTTGCTTTGTGCTTTTGTAGTAACCTGATCTGGAACAGAGCGAATGTTTAAAATGGAGAAATGACATTTCTGCAAAATTTGTTTCATTTTCTAGGGGAGAAGGAAAACAGTCTGAAGACAGATGATTATGGACGTGACCTCTCTTCAGTGCAAACCTTGCTCACCAAACAGGTCAGTGCTGATGCTGCTGCCACCCCGTGAGGGAGGGTACAGCTGAACTTTTCTAAAACACACAAGAATCCATGTTTGAAACATATGCAGGGTATTGGAAAGGTTAAAGGAAAGGACAATCTAAAATATCTTTCGTTCTTCTAATGCTTCAGGAAACGTTTGACGCTGGACTTCAGGCTTTCCAGCAGGAGGGAATCGCAAACATCACTGCTCTGAAAGACCAGCTGCTCGCAGCCAAGCACATCCAGTCCAAGGCCATCGAGGCCCGGCATGCTTCCTTGATGAAACGCTGGAATCAGCTACTGGCTAATTCTGCTACCAGGAAAAAGAAACTCTTGGAGGCTCAAGAGCACTTCAGAAAGGTGAGTGGCCAACCATGGGGCTACAAAAGTCTAATTGTGCACTTTGTAAAAAATACACATTTGCAACTTCTGTACCTTGTTCATGCTTTTGCAACTAATGATTATGGAGACTTAACACAAGAATTTCTGAGTTGCTTGCAAGGCAAACTCTTGCTGATGCCTGTTAATTCCAGATGAGCTCATACAGAATATTTGCATTACTGAACAACTGGATTTTTTCTCTTTTCAAGGTTGAGGATCTGTTCCTGACTTTCGCAAAGAAGGCCTCTGCCTTCAACAGTTGGTTTGAGAATGCTGAGGAGGACCTGACGGATCCTGTGCGCTGCAACTCACTGGAAGAAATCAAAGCCCTGAGAGAAGCTCACGATGCTTTCCGTTCCTCCCTAAGTTCTGCCCAAGCTGATTTCAACCAGCTGGCAGAGCTCGATCGCCAGATCAAGAGTTTCCGTGTGGCCTCCAACCCCTACACTTGGTTCACTATGGAGGCTCTTGAAGAAACCTGGAGGAACCTGCAGAAAATTATCAAGGCAAGTCAGTGAGGGAAAGATTCTCTTCATATATTATGACCTTTCAGGCGTCCCTGGAAGTTGTTCTCTGAGATAATGGATACGAGAGCTTGTCACCATAATACAGGTCAAAATATCTCAAAATTTGTGAGCAAAAAAAAATTGCCATTAGCTATAAACTTGTGCTATTGTCAGTTGTTCTCATTGTTTTCCATTTGGGGTTCTTCCAAAGGCAAAGCACATGTGTCTCACTTCCTAACTGTAATACAAATTTAACTTCTCTGCTGTGCAATGTGATGCCATTTTTGGTCTTAAAAATCAAGAGCTAGACACGGTTGAGGGAAAAAGGGAAAAAGCTTTTATTTTGGTATTTAATAAGGATCCTTAATGGTGCACCACTTCACCAAGGTGGAATATGCTGAAATGCACACACATGATAGATCATGAATATAATTTATAGACTTCGCAAATTAGCGTATCTAACAAAGATCCTGCAATGAGAGGCTTGAATGAATAACATTATATCCTTCCATCCCAAGGAATTCTTTCCTGGATGGGTCTAATCTTAGTTTACAGGATGTGTTTTAGAGAGGACTTTGGTTTTTCAGGATGGCATAGGGCTTTCTGGCCTCCAACTGCAAGGCCTCCGGGATGTTTGGTCTCCTGGCTTAAGAGAATACTAGGACTATGCTAAGTTAGCAGACTTAAGGAATTACAAGTATGCATGCTAAGAACACTGAGGAGACATAAAAGGTATCTAAAAGAAAAGGCAAAAATCTTCATGGCATCAAGTGAAGGAACTGCTGGTTCAATTCCAGTTCTCAGGACTTCAGTTTTGAATTATCACCTGAGATGCTTTTCTCTAGATACCCAGGACACCGAGCTCTCAGTCTTGTTTTGAGGCTCAGAACTGTGCTTGGATGCAGCTTTTAGCTTTTGCTTTCTGTTACAGGATGAGACCAATCCTTTTATTTCCCTGAAATTACTGTTGTTCATTTCTCAGGAACGTGAACTGGAGCTGCAGAAGGAACAGCGAAGGCAGGAAGAAAATGACAAACTGCGTCAGGAATTTGCTCAGCATGCCAATGCCTTCCATCAGTGGATTCAGGAGACCAGGTATAGTTTGTCTTTGCAGAACCTGCCCTTAAAGAATTCCTTAGGTAGTATTTGTGTGCATCCTCCATCTCTGGATGTAGACTGTCAAAGCTGTAAATGTCTCCTACTGAAAAACAGCTCATCAGGACTTGTCCATTTCCTGCAGCTCGGATTTGAGGGAGGCCCCATTAACTACAGAGGAAAGGAAAGCCCTGAAGCACCAGACTTTAAAAATGTTCCTATTTCTGAATTCATTTTCCTGCAGTAATTCCAGTTATCCAGGACTTCATTTTTCTCCAGTTGATCCTGAACTAGGCTGCAGCACAGCTGGGGAGGTGGAGCACTAATAGCTCCAAGCAGATTCTGAAGTGCCAGTGGCATTTCTGTTAATGCCCCTTTTGTATTGAGTAGTGTATTGGGAATCTTACTGGAGTTCAAATAGAGAAAGAAGATGTGAAAAAAGCTTAAAACTTCATAATCGTTTCCCTGGGCTGCTGTCTAATAATAACCCTCTCTAAGGAGAGGGAGTAAAGATTTAACAGCTGTGTTAGAAATAAAAAGTCTCGAGGCTGAGCATTGCAGGTGTCTGTGCTCAGTCAGTGCTGTCAGCAGCTCTGACAGGCTCAGGTTGGGGGTCAGAGGAGGTGACTTCTGTTCCATGTAACCCTGTGATTCTCTGTCTGTGTGTTTACAAATAGTTCTGTATGTGTCTTCATGAAATAATGAAATATAAATATGATTTTTAACTTTTTGATGTTTGCTTCCCACCCAAATCTCTGTCCCTCTCTTACTGTCTTGTCTCTGTCCTGCTGCCTGATGTTTGGATCTTCACATTCTACAGGACTTACCTGCTAGATGGGTTAGTATTGAATTTTATATCTTTCAGATTTTGGTGATGTGTTCTGCTCTGTGTGTTTTCTCCTGTTGTTACATCGCTTGTGAAAGCTGTGCTCAAACCCCTTTTATATGAAAAGAGCAACCTTTTGCTGAGGTGCACAGACACAGGAAACAAGATTTTGGAGTAGTTAACTGTAAACCAGTAGAAACATGATTTCCTAGTCAAAAGCAGAATTACAATGGGCAGCTACTGGCACACCATGGAAGCCCTGACTTTTGCTCTTGCTGTCTCTGAGGGCTTGCACAGGAAAAGGCCCTTAATTTGAGAAGATACGTGAGAACATAGCTGCCTTCCAAAGGCAGGCTATTTTCACATTTCTAGTTTTTCACCTTTAGAGACTTGCTTAGTGAAATAAAACATTTGACTGTAACTGTTCTGAGAACAATGAAATCTCCAAAGTATTGACTGGTTTTGATAAGCAGAAGGGAAGATTCTTACAACAACATTTTGCTGAAATTACGTATATTAAAACCCTGTAGTTCGCAAATATGAACTGCCCATATTTAATCTGCTGCAGAACCTGGCCCACACAGATTTTAGCCTTCACAGGAGAAAACCAACCTTCCAACATGAATCCATGGAGCTGTTGGAGTTTGCCAGCAGTTTTAAGCCCACTCTGTGTCCACAAGAATAGTTCCTGATGAGAATGTGTGCTGGCCATTTGTCTGGAAGTGGAAAGGAAATAATAAGATCTTTAAATGTTTTCAGACTACCAAGGCCTCTGCAAATGTGTCTGTCCAGTTAAATTTCTTCAGCAGGACGAGTCTGAGCACAGTGGAAGCTTTGTGATAAGATGTGATGTCAAATGCCAACAAACAGTGTCTGGGCCAGGGCAGAGGCTGTGTGTGAGCCTGTGCACAGGGCTGGAGGAGGCCAGGGCCTTGCTCCTAAAGAGAAAGCTTTTCTTAATAAAAGAGTGGAATCTTTGCAGATAATTCTGCTGCTTATTTGCTCTGTAATGATCACAGTCTCTTGTGTTCTGCCAGATAAAAATAGTTTGCCCAGTTTTTGTTGTACAGTTTAACAGAACCGAGCGGATTTTCCTGGAATGGATGCTGAATTCCCTGCTCCTTTGTCAAGTAGTGTTGTAGATTAGTTCTGGTATCCAAGAACGAGTGAACAGAAAGGAGCCATTCACTGAAAGACACAGGGTCAGAGTTAGAGATCCTCATGCCAGGCTCTTTTGTTGAACAAATTACCAGAGGGCTGCTGATATGCCAGGCAGAATTTGTCCCTAATTCTGTGTGAATAGATTAAAAACATGGATTTAGTTCCAAGAGGCACTGGCTGTGCTTAGCCTGACTTGGCAAGAGGGAAGGCAGAGCTTCAGGGAAGTGTCAGGAGAAGAGCTGCCGTGCACACTCCTTGCTTTGCAGCATGTGCACTGCCTGGGAGGGGTGTTCTTTGGGGAAGGGAGTAAGAACAATTTGGAGTTTAGGAAGAAAAATGCTTTTAAACAACCTGTAGATGAGTTAACTGCAAAACTTCAGTTTGTCTCTTAGCGAGACTCACTTTTTTGTGGCTCACACAAAAATAATAACAGTGTGTGTATGTGCAACCAGCATTTAAATAATTTTCTCTCATTAAGTACTTGCTTGTGTTTGCTGCAAGGCAGTGCTGGCTTGGAGTGTGGCTCCACTGCAGTGGTCGTGTTTTGGTGTGTTCTTCCTCTGTTCTTTCTTTCTTCCTTTTTGGAATTTACTTGGTTTCTTTCCTTTGACTAGCATAGCATATCGTCGTGTCATTCGTGTCTATCAGTATGAAGTTGGGGATGATCTATCTGGAAGGTTTTTTCCTCTTATTTTCTTACCTCACTTTGGTTTTCAAACGCACTCTTTAATTCCAAGGCTCGCTTTCCTTCCAACTAACTTTCACGGCTTAGAGATGCTTGGAGGTTTGTTTCCCTGTTGGTTCTTTCCATGGTTGGTTCCCAGCTTCCTGCTCAAGGCTCTGGACGTGCGCTTCTTCTCTAGGCGGGCGTTGAGTCTGAGCCTTAACCCTGTGGTGAGAAACACCCAGATGTTTGGTGCATTTCCATTGCTACAGAGTGATTCAGCACTTGAAACCCCCATTCTCAAGAAGCTCAAAAGCATGTGAGAGGACAGAATCCAGTGGGGATGAAAACCTGGTTTTAGTGACTGAAATAACAGATATTCAGGTTTTAGGAACTTAAATACCCCAGAGTCAGAGGACACCCCACCTGCACAGCACCCAGACTCACTGTCCATGTGTGGATCATCCAGTGCGAGCTCTCACCGTACGTGTTGGAAGGACAGAGATTCCCAAACACGGCTGCTTAGAGATTGCTTGGGATCTTGGGGTGGGGGAAAAGCAGCATCCAGAGACTGTCCCTAGCTAGTCTGTATGAAGGAGATCTTGGAGCCCCTGGCCACAGTGGGGACCTGCATGTAAAGGTCAGGGTGGAAATCACTGGGCAGAGTGGCTGAGCCTCAGCTGCTCTGGGTGCAGCATGGAGAGGTGGGGTGGGAAAAGCACCTTTCCACCAGGCACTGCTGAGCAGCAGAGGTCTGTAGCTCTCTGCAAGGATTATGCCACATTAAGATTACTTTTCAACCAAACCAGTAGTTCTCACCATCTTTTTTTACCCTCATTTTCCCCTTTGTAACACACCTTTGTAGAGCTCCTGTACCTGACTGCAAATACAGCCCATCCCCAGTGACTCACCTGCAGTTGGTGTGTGTGGTGTGTGCTGGGCACGGGGCAGGGGGGTGGGACTGCACTAAATTCTAATTCAATGAGGTCCAGTAAAGCGGGTGCTTTGAGTCTGGCATGAAGTGTGGCTGCTGATCACGTTGCCTTTCAAATGGGGCTAGAAATTAACTATATACAGAAATAAGAATCAGACAAAATGTACAGTGTCAGTCTGAAATAGGATGAGTCAGAATAAACAAAACACAAAATCAGTGTTTAAATACCTGAAAGGATTTTTCATTTCAAGGAAGGATTGTTAATTTCAAGCCCCACGTGCCATTTTTTTATGAGATAAGTGCCTTCTCTCACTGTTGTTCTGTGTTTAGGTCATGTATGGTGGAGGAATCGGGAACGCTGGAGTCACAGCTGGAAGCTACTAAAGTAAGTGACGTGCACCTGTGGCTAAAACAGCATTTCCAGCTGGCTTGGGAACACAGGGTGGGAAGGGAAATGCTTGTAATTATATGGGAAAATCTTAATTGATTTTAGATATTTGGAATACTGAAGAGACCTCTGGGATTATCTGTTTACATATCTGATGTCTACTTACATTGCAGGCCATTAAACAACACTGATGTAGTTTTCCTTTTTTTTTCCTTTTTCCTGAAGGAGGTGGGGTAGGGCGGAGAGGATACAGTATTTTCAGCACATTTCCTAAAAAGAGGTTTTTTAGTCTCCAGAACTGGTTTGCAAGCCCTGGTTTCCAATAGTGAGCATGAAGACGAACATTGCTCTAAATCTTATTTCACAAATCCTAGTATATGTACATAAAGTCCTAGGAGAAAAATAAGAGTATAACCCTTCCTCTTCTGCCAGCCTCTGTTCAAACTTTTTAAGAAAGTTTTTTTTTTGTGTTCCATGATTTCTCTCCTATTTGCTCCCTTCTCACAGCGCAAGCACCAAGAGATCAGAGCTATGAGGAGCCAGCTGAAGAAGATTGAGGACCTTGGAGCAGCCATGGAAGAGGCACTTATCTTGGACAACAAATACACAGAACACAGCACTGTGGGGCTGGCACAGCAGTGGGACCAGCTGGACCAGCTGGGGATGAGGATGCAACACAACTTGGAACAGCAGATCCAAGCCCGGTACTGCCTGGCCCATGTGGGGTTTGAAGGGTCTGACTGGGGGTGGGGGGAGCCACAGCTGCCCGTGCCTGCAGCCAGCCTTGCATGGTCTGTGCTAAGGAGTCTCCTGTGCTCAGACCAATGGATGCAGTGAGCTTGTTCATCCCCACCACTTCCTAGTTCCCTTCAGAGGGATGAAGTGGGCAGTTTTGGAATTGCTCCCATTGGCCATGAGCAATGGTGGGATCTTAGTGGAACAGTTTTATTCTGTAGAATAAGTGTGTACAAATGTTCCCACACGGAATGGATGTTTGCCCCTTTGTCCTCACCATGTGGTGCAGCCGCTGGACTTGGAGTACCACAGCTCAGGAACTGTAAATCAGCTTTGCTGCTTCCTTTTCAGGAACACCACTGGAGTCACCGAGGAGGCCCTGAAGGAGTTCAGCATGATGTTCAAGTGAGTCACAGGGAACACATGCCAGAGGAAGGCTTGGGAGATATTCCTGGCACATGGATGGCTCCTGTTTGCAGGATCCATTTGTGGCTCCTTTGTTGTCTGCCCCACTTTGTGCTGAGCTGCTCCATTCTCTGCCAGAGGGCAACAGCCTCCAGCCCCTGCTGCTGGCAGTGCCAGTGCATTCCAACTGGGAATACAGCTGGGGGGTTTTTTGTGGGGGAGGGGTAATTTTTAAGCAAAGTTAAGAATTTGTGCGTATTTTTCATGTACGCTTGATAGAATTATTTATTGATACAAATTCATTTGTCCAGAATAGGGGCTGGTTATAACCTTGATCTAGTTTTCAGCCCACTTCACAGCTCTCAGGATTCAATAACTGACACATGTGGGTGCTGTTTTTATGTTTTTAGGCACTTTGACAAGGACAAATCTGGACGACTTAATCACCAGGAGTTTAAGTCTTGCTTGCGCTCTCTCGGCTACGATCTGCCCATGGTTGAGGAAGGAGAGCCAGACCCTGAGTTTGAGTCTATTCTTGATACTGTAGATCCCAACAGGTATGTGGGTGGTTGGACCTTTCTGTACTGCAAAATACACAGAGGTATTGGCTTGGGAGTTGGCTGGAAGGTCCTTCACAGGCTGAGACTGCGGTTATTTTTACAATGACTCATGTGAAAGCCTTTAGGAAGGCAAGACTGATGTTTGTAAAGAAGAAATTCACTTTCAGAGAATGATCCGGTGTTGAGTCTCCTGCCTTAAGACTTCCACTCCTTCCAGAACTGTTCCAACCCATCTCTGGAGGGCCGGGCAGTGCTGTGCTCTGGGTGCTCACTCTGTGTTTCGCTGGCAGGGATGGACACGTCTCGCTGCAGGAGTACATGGCCTTCATGATCAGCCGGGAAACGGAGAACGTGAAATCCAGCGAGGAGATTGAGAGCGCTTTCCGTGCCCTCAGCTCCGAGGGGAAGCCCTACGTGACCAAGGAAGAGCTCTACCAGGTAAGTGCTGGTTGTCGACCCCCACGGAGGAACACACAAGACTTTTGTCCATAGATGAAGCCCAGAACTAATGGCTTGGAGGCTCCTGTCACTGGGGCTGAGTCAGTTCTGACCCTGCCAGGAGATCCCCTGCAGCAAACACAGAAATTGCTGTGACTGCCTTACTCAGTTGCTTTCTTGGCTCTATAGAGTAAGAGGAAAAGCTTTACGTACCAAAGAACTGATCAGGTTCAGTAAAACAAGAGCTACTCAAAGGCCTGGAAAGGGAGTGCACTGTCCTCAGAACTTGGAGCTTTCCTTCCATCATTTGGGAAACTAGAGGGAGATGTTTCTCTAGACAGCGATTCAAAGGAAAAGCTTGAGCCTAAGCTTAGACAGTATGAACATCTCCTCCCTCTCACTGCCCTGCCAAGACAGCAAGTTTTTCCTGTCTGAATACCACCAGCTGGCAGGGAAATAAAGAGTTTGCAGTGCTTCCTTGTGCCAGTTACCTGTTCTGTCTTCTATTTAGTGGGAAGACTCTGGTCAGGTCTTCCAACCCTTAACCAAATAGTGCCAACAGCCAGAGCATTTCCATGCTGGGCGTAGTTGTGCTGCTGTGGTGTCTGCCCCGGGGAATGGGCGGGCTGCCTGTCAATGCCCCTTGGCAGCCCCAGAGCCCTCTCACCCCCACGCTGTCTCTCTTTCAGAACCTGACCCGGGAACAGGCCGATTATTGCATCTCTCACATGAAACCCTACATGGATGGCAAGGGCAGGGAACTGCCTTCTGCCTACGACTACATAGAATTCACACGTTCACTCTTTGTGAATTGATCTGAAACACTAGTACCAAAAGATGCGAAGGACATGCTCACGTTTGCTGACTGTAGCTCTGCATGTGTCTCTCTCTCTTTGTGCTCTACAATAATCAATGTTACTTTATGATGTAACCTTAAAGTGCTTAGCTTAAAACTCTTAGGGAAAAGAAACATGTTGCAGTGTGCTTCAATAAAAGTTACTGGTTGAACCACATCATCTTGTGTTTAATGGCTAAATGCAAATTTAACTGTTACATGGAGGCAACTCCAGCTGTTGGTTACCTGTGTTTTCCAGGCCAATGCTGGCAGAGGTGACTGGGGAACTGTTCCTGGAGTCAGGGCAGTTACAAGCTTCACACAGCTGTTGTGCTGCTGCCTTAGTCCATGATCTCACTTGCCAGCTGCTCCAGGTGACTCATTTCCCTTGGTCCCTGCTCAGTGAAGTCAGAGCTCAGCTGCCAGATTTTGACTGTCCCAGCAGCATCCCCTGCTGCCAGGAGCCGCGTGTGCTTGGTGTTAAATTCCAAACAATACACAGGGCAGTCACTCATGGACTGCTTCAGGCACACAGTGGGCTTCTGAATGCTCCTCGCCAGGTCAAACAGGTGCACCTCTCCTGCAGACAGAGACATTCATTGCAGCTTCATGGTAACAGACATAGTATCTAACAGCAGGTGAGTATCTGCTTAGTCTGGGAGTGAGAGTTATTTTTAACCTGTTTCCCCTGCTGATGGGTGTCTAGACTGTGACAGACAGCTGACATGACTGCAGGCAGCACAGATTTGTTCTGCTGTCAGAAACCTGAAACCAGCTTGCCAAGTTCTGTGAAATCTCCATTCTTTAACTCAAAAAAGATTGGGCAATTTTCTAAGGACAAAGTTCTCATTTAAAACCATTAGTTCTGGAAGTAGATGTCAAAAACAAGCTGGAAATAGATTTAGCCACAGTGATCTTGCTGTGCTGTATTCCTGTGAATGACTGTGGCAAAAGATTTAAAGGTACCATCAGAAGTGAAAAATAACTGTGCTGGGTCACCTTGCTAAGGTTAGAAATTACTCCTTTGTACTAATTACACAGTGTAGAGAACGGCCACTGCTCTGTGCTTGTGGGATCTGCTAATCAGTACAACCGACTTGACTAATTAATACCCAGCACACTTAATTTTATGCTCAAGAGGAGGCACCTGCAGTTACTTGCCTTCCCCAGACGCAGCTGCAAAAACCAGTGGTCGAACTGGAGACCAGCATACACAGAACAGGTATTTCTTTGATAACTGCAGAGCAAAGAGGGGCTGTGTCTGCAACATGGAGTGGAAGTGAACTTGTCCGTCGGTCCCACAGCTCAGAAAGAGGTTCCTGGGGGAGGCAGGAAGCAAGAAACAACTCTTCTTGTTTTATTGCTAACGATAAAGAACAAAAATCAGTCAAGGAGCATGACCTTGGACAATATTCCTGCTTTGTAAAGGTCTGTGTTTCCTAAAGCAGCAATTGCCAGGCTGTGCTGTGGGCTGTAGAGATGCAGCTTTGTTACTACCCCCAATTAAGCTTAATGAGGGCTTGTATTGACCACTGATGGGTTGTGGCCCAGGGCTGCCTGAGAACTGCTGATCTGGAGCTGGGCATTGTTCGAGCTGGGCTTGTCTCATGCAAATTAAATGCAAACCTGGGCTGTCAGCATGTTTCACAGAAACAGGGCTTGGGGCCTCCACGGATGGTGGGTGAATTGCTGGCAGAGATGGGAGCTTCTCATTTAAATTCTGGCAGCTACTGGTGAGTTTTCTGATGTCAGAAAAATCTTTAGTAAGATACTTAGTGATCTGCCCAAGTGAAGGACTTTTTCATCTCCTTGGCTTTAAACTGAGTTTTAATTGTAACAAACAGGAGGATCTAAGGAAGGTGCAAATGGTGCTCATGGGCCCACATGCAGCATATTCCAGTAGGCAGCTTCACCAGCGCCAGTGGATGTTGTTTCTCCTACAACGGGAAGTTCCCAATGCCAGGTGACCCTTTTTTGAAACTTGTACACACCCCAGGGGCTATTTGAAAAATCTGTGTTTAGAGCCTGGCAATGATAGTGTCCCACACGCAGCTCTTGCCTGTGGAAGGGCGAGCAGCTCACGGAGTACACGGGCCCAGCGTGAGGGGAGAAGGCGAATTCCGCCGGTGCCCTGAGGGGAACGGAGCCAGCCGGCCGCGGGACAGCCGGAGCCTGCGCTGCGGTGGAGCACCTCAGGGAATACCCGCCTTCCACACCCACAACAAACACACCAGGATCGAAGTGTGAGAAGGACAGCGAGGTCACCCCCACGGCTGCCTCTCCCCAGGCCATCTGCGGAAAGAGAGACAAGAGCTGGTGTCAGCTGGGGCTCCAGAGAGGCACACGCGGGCAGAGCCTGCCGGGACCCCGCGGGCTGTTCACAGCACAGCTGCTGACAGCTCCGTGTTTCTAGCACTGCTCAGCTTTTAATCTCTGAATCCCTCCTTCAAAGGGGTTCACATGAATTAACATTACAGGCAAGTTATCTCCATCCCAGAAACTCCTCTTTAGAGCATGGCAAAACCTCAGATGTTGCCAGTCTTCCAAGAATGGTTTCCGTGTGGCAAAGGAGCTGTGGATCAAGGGTTAGTATGTTCAGAATGAGCTTTTCCTGGCCCTTCTTGGAGCAGGGCAAGCTCTGACACTTGGGCTTCAGGGTTCAGAGTGCTTTTGTGGAAAGAGCACTCTCTGAGCTGCTGAACTCACCTTCTTCAGCCGAGTGCTGCGAGGGATCTGCTGAGCCACGATGGCAAATCCGTCGGCCAAGGCCAGCCGCCCATCCCGCTCCTCCCTCCACATGAGGATCTTGCCATCTGTCGCCACACTCAGCAGCCGGGAGTGGTTTCTGTGCTTGGTGTCAGGTAACCAGTTAACCTGTTCCAAACGCCATGAGCTCAGGACAACGGGGACTGTCACAGCTACCCAGCCCATGCAGCCTATGGTGACCAGACACAGGAGCAGAGCCAGAAGCTGGTTTGGTACAGCCTGGTACCAAACCAGCTTCTGCTGGCAGCTGGCACTGACACAGATGCAAGGAGAGAAATACATCCAGGTGTTTAGGGCTGAATCTCCATTGCAGTTTCTATGGTTCACCTGCCTTGAGTTTTGGGATAGGCATTTATGGCACTTTGACCCAGATCCAAACAACAGCATTTTCCTGACTATCAGATGAGAAAAATACACAGAATGTCCAGAGTCACAAGGCCCCAGAAGGGCAAAATCCTTAGGAAGCCAGACTGCATTACATGCTTGTAAATCCCCTTAAACCATGTGGCTTTAAGCTTCCAAGGATCAGTGACACTTTACCATTTGTGTTTTTAAACCAGTCCAAGTATCACTGGCTGCATCTCCCTTAATAAACTATTACAGTTTGGGAATGGGTCTGCTCTTCATTTATCCTGGACTGTAAGAAGTTATTTTTTACAGGCTAAACATCTGTTCAGGAGCTAGATTTGGGGGAAAATAGCCAACCAAAAAGAATGTAACTGCTGAAATGTCTGTGAACTGCCTGACTGGGGGTGGGAACCAAAGGAATGACACAGAGCAGTGGCAACTCTCACTTGCCCCAGCCCTGTCTGCTGTCAATGTTCTCTGTTACCTGATAGACTGGGTCAGTGTGGGTGTCATCTGTCATCCCTGTCCTCCAGATCACAGGGTCTTCTGTCCTGCTGGTGTCCCACACCACCAACTCCCCACTGAACAGGCCACCTGAAAGGACAAACATAAAACATCTAAGGTCTGACAGCTCAGAACAAATGCACAAATGGAGCAACGGCAGAAACAGACCCACCAGCTTCAAAGGTTGGGGAGCTCTGTGCAGGGCACAGCCAGTTCTGCTGTAAGAGAATATTGCCCTGCTGAAATAAGTATATTATTCCCTTACAGCCAGGGCTGGATTTCCTTCTGTCACCTCTCTCTGAGAAGATGATAAAAAGGCAGATGTCACTGAAGAGGCAGCAAGTCCCAGTTCAGATGCAACAGTGCATTTATCTATGTTGGTGGGCATTAGTTCCTCAGTTTGAGGAGCTGCAACACTCTTCCTTTTACAGGAAATCTGAGGCTGGACTCAGAGAGAGAAACCAAAGGATCCAGGCTGCAGGAAAAAAGGATATGTTTCAAGCATGGTCTGAGGTAAGAACAACCCACCAGCTATCAGTGATGGCTGGGAGGGATGGAAAGCCAGGCACATGACAGAACTGGGAACATCCACCACCAGGTCAGGGTGCTGGGGATTCAACCCTCTTCTGTCCAGATTCCAGGTACAAACATAGGATTTTTCTGCGCTCCAGTCCCCGTCGTCCAACCTGAAAAACAGAAAGCTACATCTTGCTTTGTGTTTCCCAGAGGATCCCAGTCCAGCAGAGCTCTGGGATACCCCACTGGTCACCTCAGTGTGCTGCTTTGTGTCCCCTCATGAAGGAATCATGAGGGGATGGAACTTCTCTGTGGGCTGGTTTATACAGGATCTGCCAGGGCACATGTCTGTGCTTACAACAAAGTCCCAGCCAGTAAATTTTGGGTACAATTTCCCTGTTCCAAGGCCTACTCACCATTCAAATAATGGGAACAATCAAAAGGGTGAATATGGAAAGTTCATGGAAGGAATTCTGCTGAGGGTACCCACAGACACAGAAACCACATCCTCATCTGCAAACTGTTGTAGACTGGGAGAGCAGAAGGAGCAACTAACATACAGGTTTGCCCTGTTTTACTCTTCTCTACACATTCCCTCATGGATACTCTTTTTGCTGGGGCTTTTAATCTAAGGAAAGGGGAACATAAAAAGAGTAAGGGCAGCAGTAGGGCCAAGAAAGAGGGGGCTGCTACAGACATTAACGGATTAGATAAATGATTTGTGCAACCCTTATTTCAGAAATCCTTAAACATGTGTTGTTACATGTCCATGGCACCAAGTACATGCATGAACAGGTGCCAAGTTCATCCAGGGTGCTCAGAGACCACATTAAACATCACGATCTCAGTGAAGATAAAGCACATTCTCCCAAACCTCACCTACAGATATTTGCAAGTCCATCTGCTCATTACATTTTTCAAACAGAATCTACCTAGAAACAAATCAGTAAGATCATGTATCCATTTTCAGGGTGGAGGGAAGGTAGAAGAAATAAAAGATATAATTCAGGACTTGCCTGAGATTTTGTTACTTTGGAGATTAATTATTTAACTTGCATAAGGGGTGTGTATATATAGATATAGATATATGTCAAGTTTATTACTGCGGAGAAAGCAAACATATCCAGACCTCAGGTCAGCCTGAGACATCACATCAGCCTCAGCTGCACTCCCAAATCCATCCGGATACTCACCGGCCATAGGAACATGCAATGACAGATCCCGTGGCATTCCATGAAACACTGGTGACCTGCAGGTTTTGATCCTGAGCCTCTGGGTATGACAATGTATGCAAACACAACACCTGGAAGAGATCAAATCCAAGCACTGAAGCGACAATCTCCGAACAGAGAGAAATGAGATTTGTGCCCACCCCTGATGTGATTGTGTGATTACAGTGTGGGCTTTCCTCAGTCCAAGAATTTATGTGAAAAGGTTGTTGAATTCCTGTTGGGAAACAAACCCACAACACAACTGTCACTCAAACACAACCTCTCAGAGAGTGCACATCTCTGGAAGGCTGTGCCTAAGAATTTACAGCAGCCGCCAGGTGTGAGTCTGGCACTCGCTGAGCTCCACAAGTAACAGTTTGAAAGTGCCAGTCCCAACATGTACTGTCTGATACAAATTGCTTCCATTCCTGAGCACCACGCACTAAACAAACATAATCTAAGCAGGAAGAGCTGCCAACTCACTGACTGCAACTGTTCCTAGATCCCTGCTAGGCTGGAGTGCTCGGAAGGGGCTGAAGAAAAGCCTACACCAACTGCAGGCTTCCTCCTCTCACTGCTGCTGCAGCTCAGTCACCAGCAGGAAGAACAGTTTTACCAAGCAAGGAGAAAGTTGAAAAAAAAACCAAGGCAACTCAACTGGTAATGTTTAATTATTAGAACCTGGCAAGAACAATCACAGCAGTAAGGATTAGAACTAACAGAGTAACTGCAACCAACTCTGCTTGGTCAGTGACCTGAATTCTGTCACTTACTGTTTCATCCTGATCTGTCCAGTTCACTTCAAAGCCATCAAAGGCATGACTTTTCCAGTTTTTATTTAGCTCTTTGATAACAGCATCCTCCACTCTCCGAAGGAATGACAGAAGCCCAGTGTAATCCACTTGGACTTCTTGCTGGAAGTCTTGGACAGCATCTTTGCTCTGTTCTGTCTGCACTGCAGTGTCTCGGGCTGTATGAGACTGTGCTGCAGCTTCTGCTGTTGAAATTTTCCCAGTCTGGCAAGTTTTCTAGTAAAAGAAGACAGGCAGTCTATAACCCAAGCAGAAGAACAAGTGTTGCACAAAGCATTCAAAGCACCTTCCCTGTCCTGCCGTTTCACTGAGACATTCCAGCCCCTCTGCACAGCTCTGGTTCATGGTTAAACACAGGGTACCTTCGTACCTGCCGAGGAGTTGGTGATGCGTTTGTGACTTTCCCATGATCTGATCTGAGGCAGAGATGCCCGAATGCCAGTCAGATTCAGGCCCTCTCTACAGCATGGTCACTGAAGGACGGGAGAAGGCAAGAAGGCAGCGAGCTCCAGAGTAAGGAGCGAGCAGCGCACACGGTGACAGCGCAGCATTATCAGTTCTCAAACTGCGGGGCGGCAGCCGCACGGGCTGTTCTTTGCCAGTTCGCACACAGGGGCTAAATCAGCAAAACGCTGCAGGGACAGAGCCGGCGGGCAGACACCGGCCCCGTTGCCCCGGCCCCTGCACGGTGGCAACAACTCCCTGAGAGGGAGGTCTCGATCCCGGGCCGCGCCGGAGCCGCGGGACCTGCGGGGGGGTCACGGACGAACACGGAGGCGGCAAGTCGGGGCACGATCCCAGGAGGTCCGTGGAAGGCGGAGCCCCGACAGCCGCCCCCTGCCCGGCCCGGTGGTACAAGAGCGCGGAGCGGGGCCGCCCCGGGGGTCTCTCACCGCCTCGCAGCGCGCGCTCCGGGCGCTCCTCCACAGCGACTGCACGTCGGCACCGGGTTCCGTCCTGTCCGCGAACATGCCGGGACCGGAGCGGGCCCGGCGATCCCTGGGGGGATCGGGGGTCACTCACGGCCGTCGCGGCCCGTCGCGCTCCCACCGCCCGCGCCTCCGGTTCCCATGGAAACCGGCCCTGCACGATGGCGTCACCCGAGCGACAATCCCGCCGGCCTGCGAGCGGTAAACTGATCTGGGCGGGGCCATGTTGGGGAAGGGCACGGCGGCGCTGTGCTGGGCGGGTGGTGGCTCTATGCGGGAGAGGGGTGCGGACTATCCCGGCACCTTTGTTAGAGCTCTGGGTCCGGCGGAGGAGGTTTCTTCTTCCCCTTCGATCGCTCCCGCCGTACCTGTGCCGTGGCCCGGCTCGTCCCGCCGCGCCGCCGGGGCCACGAGTGGCAGCGCGGGAAGGGCGCGGGGGTGCCAGGAGTTAAGATGGCGGCGGGGAGGGGGCGACAAAGCCGAGCGCGGTGGGGAGCGGGGATCGGGCCGCCTTTGAGGGCAGCTCTAGCTGGCTATCACCGTGTGTTTGCCCTGGGAGTGAGGCCGGGGGCTGGCTCAGTGCACACTCAGTGCCCCGGCTGTGCTCTGGCTCGGTGCTTTGCTCTCTACCTTCGTTGGTTTTGAGGGGTGAATTGCTGTGTGAGCGAGCTGGCTGCACGCCCGCGGGGCAGCTCTCCGGGACTCACCCTGGTCCCTGCGAACAGCCCCTGGAGCTGGATAACCTGTGCTGTTCCCGTCCGCAGGGACAGTGACTGGTGTTGCAGCTTCTTTAAGTGATTGTTACTAACAGGTATGACTCTGCTTGGAGATTTTTTCTAACTAACTCATTGGAACAACTTGATGATGAATGCACAGGCTAAATTTAGTGCTGGCATAAGCAGGCACAGATGCACCAACTTAAGTGGAGTTATTCCGGCTGTTGCTGGGAAGGAGTCTGGCCTGTGTGTAGGAACCAAGATTGCAGAATACAGAGTAGGAGCTCAGCAGAACGGTCGTAGTGCTTTCACCTCAAGCACATGTGAGTCCATTTATATCACAGCTGAGTGCAATGGTTCTTCTGAGGAATTTAGAGTACTACACAATTAATAGTGAAGTAAGAGTCCCTAAAACGCCTGGTAAAGGACTCTTATAGCCATTTTACAGACAGTGAAACTGGAGCAGAAAGAGGTTCGGTGGCACTTCCTTCAAAAGCAAAAAGCCTCAATGGAACTGAATCCTCCAGAATTTCAAATCCTGGCTGGGTATTTGCTGTGATTCTTCCCCTGGCTGGTGTGGACCATCATGATACCCCATGGAAGAGCCAAGAACATAAAAGCATAAACACTCCTGGGCTGGACTGATGGCCCTTTTAGCCCTGTCATCGTTCTCTGGTTAGCACAGGAGTTATTCTGAATTTCCAAAGTTCAACTTAGGCATCTCCAGCAGCAGCTAGTTCATGTGGAAGTGCAAGCAATGGCAGTCGAAGACTGTCCAGATGTAATGCTGGGGACTTTCCCAGCCTGCTCCTCCTGAAGACAGGTTCCTTGCTTTGGGTCACTGCATGGGGCAGCTTTTCATGTGTTGAAAAACTGATACTAAATATTTGAACCCAATAGCAGAGTGGTTTTCTTAAGAGGGTCTTCATATTTAAGATTTATCCTCTATAAATAGATAATCCTCAGTCATCATTAAATTATCTTTAATTGGCATGATTAGAACTGCCAAGGCATATTATTCTTTAATAGAAGAGTAAATATTATGAGTGTGAATTAATATACAGGCTGCATCATCATAAAAATGCTAAGCACAAACTGCAATTTAAAAACTTTAAATAACTTGTTGGGGGAACTTAAGGAGAAAAGTTTGAGGTTTTTTGAGATGGCAAAGAGATAAGAAAACTGGAATTTAAGTATGTGAAACAGACCAAAATAAATCAATTTTTTTAGAGAGTAGCATGCAAAGTTACTGCAAATGTACAACACTTTCCCTGTATCGTGGTGCATGTCTGGGCTTTTTCTTCCCTGAGGATGAGAAAGGAGCAAACAGCTCCAGACAAGGACTGCTCTAAGCCCTTTGATCCTTTATTCCAATTTCTCTGATTTGCTGGGGTTTCAATATATCAAAGGTAATTCAAGAAATGTTACACTGATTTTTTTTTCCTGGCCTGTCAGGATCAGATATATGGATGGTTTTGTCTTGACATAATAACAGATCAGAAATAAGGCAAAATCGGGGATAAGTGGGGGAGGGCTGTTACTTGCCTGAGGCTACGCAGCCTCTCTAAAGTGGCTGCTTTTACAGTGCTGATCGGTGCTTTTTCCTCTGTTTCATGAAACAAAGTGTAGGAAGTTTTAACTTTCACATAATGGAGCAAATCAGCATCAGAAAACAACAAGAGAAGGTTGAGGTAAAGAGAAAACAAAAACAAAAGCGAGGGGGAAAGCATCAGAAAAAAGACTGAGCCGTAACAAGAAGCTGCACGCTAGCGTGTGATCGCTGTGACCTGAGCAAAAGAAATACTCTGAGCGGCATCTCAGTAAAAATTCCCCCACTAGTGGGTGCAGTCGCTGCCCTCGATTTGTCATAAATGCAACTATTCCGTTCTGTTGAGGCTCCAGGCAGGCGAAACAGCAGATTGTACCCAAAAATGGGGAGACGTAACTGAGCCTTCTCCTTTTACTGTTACACTGACATTCCTTCCACCCCAAACAGATGCACGTAAAGATGAATAAAACAACATGCACAGATCAATCCGGCCATGAGAAGGAGTTCTTGGATTTAGTCTGGCAGGGAGTGGCTTGACAGGGGATCGAAGGCATTGCCTCTGTACAGAGGAACAGAACTTTTTACGAATTCTCGTTTATTCAAAGCAAATCACAGCCAAACAATAAAACTCTTTAACCAAGAGCAAGGATTTGTTTCAAAGAACTGTCACTCCAGAACCTACTTGTTTCTCCAGCTTGTATAACCAGCAAGACCTAATTCTGTTCCCTAATTGTTCCCTTCCTACCTGTGCCCTGCTGAACAGCCCAAGGTGACAGATGTGGTCTGGCTGAGGTGTGGGTTCTGAACTATTGCCTTTGCATTAACCAAAGGATGTAATCTGGAGTTTGAACTGGCTTTATGCTGACATCTTGTGCTTGTTATTTGGGTATGGACAATATCTGATCAATTATTCCCATGTTTCTTTTTTGTTAGAAATTAATGAATTTAAAATTCACCAAACCTTGAGGGAAGTGAGGTCCCCACAACTGTCAGTGTTGAACCCATGTCCACGTACCCCACCAGGTGCTCAGTAGCTTGATGAGGGTTCAGGTCCTTGTGTGGACTCTGTGTTACCTCAAGCTGTGTGCATCCCCCAGCTATTTGTATACTGTATATACCAATGCCATCTGTAACAGGCTCATGCATTTTCTCTGATTTGTTACCTCCTTTCCGCTGTTCCCCTCCCAGATGTCCCTGCAAAGGCCATGCCTTTTTTGCTTTGGAAACCTATTTTTTCCATCTCAACATAAAACATCAGCTCGCTTCTGAAGGCCTGTTACACCAAAAGACATGATACATTATCAAAAGAACCCATCTCCATTAAAATCATGATCTACCGTGCTTTGCAGAATTAATCGGGGGTTCCTTATAAATATGGGTGTGGTTTCTTGCCCTGTACAGGTATTGTTTATCCCCTATTCATTCCTTCATGATTAATAATAAGACAAAGATTTCAGTCAAGTGTAACCAGACCAGGAAGGAGCAGGGGGGAAGCTCTGTGGCAGGTGGCAGCAAGTTACAGCCACAGGGGCACAAAGGCACTGCTGGCAGGGTTGGAATGGCAAGCAGAGCTGGCACGGGGCCGAGTGCCATGGATTGTCCAAAGAGGCATCTGTGAAAGGCTCAGGATCCTGAATCCTGGCTGCCACGGTGCTCTGAATTTGGTGGCAGCTGGGAGTCTCTGCCTTGGGCAGGGGCTTGCTGCTGTCAACAAGGTGATTGGCAGTGTCTCTCTCCTTTTGGTCTCAGCAGCCTCTAGTTCCTGCTGAGTTCTTAGCAGCACGTCCAGCATCTCATCTCAGAAATAAAGGTACAATCTGCTGTGCCACTCCTGAAAGGTACCTGACCCTTTGCAGTGCTGACAGCATGAAAGAAAAAAGAGATCCCTTAAATTAATCCCATATTCAGTAACCATGCATGACTAAAAATTAGTTATCTGTTCTGTACATCACTTCATCAACTCGTACTGTGTCTGTAGTATCTCAAACAGTTGTTGGAATATTAACTGCTACATCTAAAGCCAGTGGCTATCTCAGAAAGCAATGAGGAAAGATATTAATCTTCTAAACAGAACTGGCTCTCCTTTGTAAAAGTGTGGTTTCAAAAAAGGACATTCAGAAATCAGTTGTTACATTCCAATTGGTACCATCAGATTTGTGCTTGTGTAAAGCAAGCCAGCAGAATTTGCATGTTAGTTCTGGGTTACTCTTCAGAAATCTATGTATTTATTTAATTTCAAGCATGCCACTTTCATTTCTTAGACATTATTTCTATGAACACTCAATGTTCAATAAGTACATCTTCGTTTTACTGGAATATGGGTATGCAATTTAAGAGTGGAGAACAACATAACATTCCTACCATGTTAGCCAATGCAGCAGGAAAGACAGATTTGCAAGAACTCCTTTTACTGATATAAATTTTACCTCCATTTAGAGAGTTTGCATATTGCCAGGTTAGTTAGACCAGCAAAAGCACTTACTGTGAAAGACATTTCTTAAATGGCAAATAAAAATATCTCATTTGATTTTTTTTTTATCCCAAGTATAACAGGGATTACAAAGAATCCTGGAGAACATATTATACAAGCACACAGAGATAACTTTACAAAATTATGCACTGCAGAAAGATTATCACCTTCTCAAAAGCACATGGAAGATGAAGGCAAGCAGAGTATCTTGTATAGACAAATTGGATATGTCAGCGTGAGTATTTTAACTTCTTGCAGAAAATGCCAAGTGATTTGTAATGATCACTTTCTTTTTATCGCCTCCCTTTATCTTGTAGCACAGTGACAGTCTGGTACTGAGAAATAACAGAATGAACCACCCATACAGCCGTTTCTGTACCTTCTTTCTTCTGTATGTATGTAGGGTTTCCAACACAAGTACTGATCCCAGTCCAACTTGAAAAAAAAAAAGAGGGAAAACATGACAAAACAGGGCTTAAGCAGCATGAATGTGGCTTTCTCTGGAGAAGTGTAAAAGACAATTGCACCACTTACATGCTGGTTTTGGAACTCCATGCAGCCTAAGCCTATTGAAATATATATTTGTGAGCGGGAGTGGAGGGGAAGGAAGATGCTCTGGAATGAGGCCTGGAGCTGGAATGCTGTCGTAAAGGCAGCAGTAGGAGGGAGAGCTATAAACTGGCTGCAATCCTCAAATTTAAAAAAAGGTCTGGAAACATTTTAATGCCAAATTATGTGACACCTTTCATTCCTGCTTTTTCTTTTGTCCTTAGTTTTCCATTTAATTGACTGAAACTTTTCCTATTTATGCCACCAACTGTGTAAGCTGGGCTGACTAAAACTTTATTTTTCTGTACTCTAGCCTGACAAACTGCTTATGCAACAGCTTACACCTTTAATAACACCAATAAAACTGCATCAGAATTTAAAAAAACCCCTAGATTTCTTAGGATCAAGGTCCGAGAGAACTTGCTGCAGTGCTGGGATGTGACAGGAGGCAATTTATAAGGAATTAACTCTGACAGTCACTTTATACAGCTGATTTTCAAAGATCTAGGCACTAAAGATGTGTTAATGAGGGTACTGAGGCTTCATAATTAATTACATTACCATTCTTTGTTACTCTCTACAACAGTAGTGCCTGTTTGACATTTCAATGGGAGTTTGGTGGTGTTCTTTTGTGATTATTATCCAGGAGTACAGTTATACCTTAGCTCCCAGGGAGAAACGTTGCATATAAATGCTGCTGTGAATCGCAGGGGCCTTTGGAGCTCAGTAAAAGCCCTTGAAGGAGACCCCGCTGGAAACTGAATGGATGTCAGTAAAATTTCTCTAGTCTGGAGTCTCTCTTCAGATATGGACTCTCCTCCCCCTTCCTTTCCCTCCCCCCTTCCTTCCACTGAGCTGGTCCTTCTCACAAGGCTTAAGAACAGCAACATCCAGCCCTTGCTGAATGTTGAGTTCCAGGCCCCTGAAGGAAGGAATACTGACCTGAACAAAGCAGTGAACAAAGTAACCTGAAAATAGGGAATATTTTCACAGGCTTGAATTTTCAGTGCAATAAAACCAGAGCTGCCAGAAGGAGTCCCAGAAGTGGTGAGTCAGATAATAGATGTACAGCTGTGGTGGGAGGGAAATGGTCTCTACTTTGTTTAATACCACCCCACCCCCATTAACAAAGGCAGATGAAATTATTTTCCAGTCATACCACTGCAAAAACAAACATGGAGTCTAAAGGTTATTTCCTTTGTGTATTTCTGAGAGACATTAGTTTTGACTCCAAAGGGGAAAGGAAGATGTTTTGTCAATGACCTCAAATTCTCCTCTGAAAATTTTTACAGTATCACCTGAGGTGGCAGAGTTGCTCTTTTGTTTACTGATATATTCCACTTGTTTGTGTTAATTTAAAAAAACTTACAAACACAAATTGCTGTTTTTTCACATGAGTTGCAGTTAGAACCTTGTCATGGTTGGGCTCAGTTAAGGGCAAGTTAAGTTTGACAAACACCTCTGCTAAGTGAAACTTGTGCAATGTGTTCCTCACTCTTTCATTCCTGCCTTCATGGGTCTGTCTTTCTTGTAACATTGTTCGTGCATCTGCACCAGGGAACCAGATCAGAGTACTAGTCTGAGTTTTAAAAAAGGGGTTGTGGGGACTATTCCTAATTGAAATCAGATTCAGATTCAATTTAACATGGGGCTATACACACACAAAAAAAAAATCACTGGCACAATGCAGGAACAGTGTAAAGGGGAAGAGGGGAGGAATGCGTGGTGGGGAATGCATAAGTAGGAACTTTTACCAAAAAAATAGTTTTTCAAACTATATCCTGCAAGACTTAACATTCTTCCAAGCCAGAGCCACTCTTTTCTGTGTGTGCAGGTAGAACCTCATACACCGGGATATCACAGCTGCAGGACCCTCAGAGCTATTGTAATACTGAAAAATAATAACTGTTCCCACACACTGACACAATTAACCAAATTCCACTCACAGATCATTGTTGGCAACTCGTGCAGCATTTTATGTAGCTGAAGTTGGAGACCAGTTCTGTTCCTGAGTTCCATCTCCGGCTCTAATGAGCAATAACTGTGAATAACTCTGGCATTCGGTTCACCTACCAGTAAAAGAATTACTTCCTCACAGAGCTTTTTACATTTAACCAGATTTTTTTAATGAGCTTTGACATTCTCAGATGAAAAGAATAATGTGCACAATGTATTATTATAGCAAAAACTGTATATGACAGATTCCTACATGTTTTCCTGTCTTTTGTCTCACCTTTCCTGTCACCATACTCCTACACGGAACTCAATACACACCGTAAATGTTTCAGTAATGACAACTTCAAACTAGTGAATTGTAATTAACGTACTTGTTCTTTGCTGAGCAATGTTGTGTGTGTTTATTTTTATCTGACACTTTTTGGGTAGAGACAGAGGTTACTCCCCCTGAGAGTTCAAATATCAATAGTGCTCTACGTAACAAGGGAAGTTTTTAATGATTCCCACAAAAACCGCTGCCACTTGGTAACAAGACAATGGATGAAATACACAGAGTGTAAAATTTTTGCCTCTAGTGCTATTCCTAAGGGACCAAATCTAGAAGTGATATTCAACTTTGCCTAGGACTCAGCAAGAGTTTTCCGGCTTTAGGACTGAGGAGATGATAAATAAGAGTTTAAAGAATTGGCCAGAGTTAAAATCCTGGAAAGCAAACATTTATAAATTGACTCTGTAGAAATGTAGTCTCCCTTTTAATTTCCCTATGAGTAGAGAAGATGGAGAAGATCTTCTGTATATCTCCTTGCAGAAGCACAAAGTATAGTTTCATCTAGTCCTCACCATATATCTGAAAAGCTTATGCCTCATGTTCAGAAGTGTCTAAGGTTTCACTGACTTCCAATTTAATATTTTAAAGAGTATTTTGACTGCCTCTTTACTATCTGGGAACAAGCACAGGTGTTATGGACCATACGTCTCTTCATGGATTAGAAGCAGGTGCTCTGGTAAGTTAAAGATGTTGGTGTAGGAAAAAATAAAAGTCAGGTTTAGCAACCATATCTAACGGAAATTTAATAAAAAATAAAAATAAAAACTAATACAAATAGGATCACTGGATTTATTCAATGACATATTGTTAGTCACTGCCTGTTGTCTGTCTTAACTGAATTGCTGTCCTGTTTCAAGGCAATTATCAGCCCCAAAATATTTTCATCCAAAGGTTTAAACTGCAACAACTGTGAGGACATGTGGAAGATTCTTCTGTCATTATCTCACCCTTCAGTTCTAACATGAATCCTTGACTGGGAAGCTCTGTGACTAGTGGAGATGAATAAACACTTGGAGCTGGTATTTGACTGGTTAATATATGTGCCAAACTGTGTGTGTAGTGCCGGGGAGGCTCAGCAGTTCCTGGGGGCTGTCAGACTGATCACACACAGCAAACCAGTCCCGTGTCTCTGCCTGTGGCTTCCAGCAAGCCCTGATGTGCCAGTCAGGCTTTGCTATCAAGTACAAGCTTGTGTGTTCTTGAAATGTGCCTTCAACTCACTGGCGTACTCAGTAACTTGAAAGCTTTCATATACTCTAAAAATGTCTTGCACTCCAAGGGGGAATCTTTGTTCTTAATACAGAGCCCAAGCCTGCAAGTTCTCTGTGGAAAACCAGGCTCCCAGCATAGATGTACAATTGTTAAGCCGTTGGTTGCATTTCAGCAATGGTAAAATGATCCTTGTTTTGTATTTCTCTACAATAATTTCTGATTCTTTGGGATGGAAAGCTGTGAAACCATGAGTTGCTATTAATTACATTAACTTGCATGATCGTATATATGCCCATTTTGCCTTGCAGAAATGGTTAGGGCAAGATGTACTCTCCTTTTTCTCACACATCACTGCATTGTATTGGAGAGGATTTAGCACATTTTCGGATTTCATTTGCCAGACTGGGGGTCTGAGTTTAACATTTACAGCTGACTTGACATTCCAGAAAGTAAGCACGATTACCAGTTATGTCTCTGTCTTGTAGTAACATAGCTAACCAAGGAAAGAAATACTGGAGATATGAACTTTAACTTCAAGGAGCAAATATGAGATTTCCTTTACAAAGAAGCTCTGTTTAGTCAATTCTTGAGGAAAATGTGCAGTTATAACTATACTTTTAACCTCTCAACAGTTATTCAAGGACTGAAACTGCTTTAGAGGTTAGTTACATGCCATGAAAACATTAGAAAGATGTGAAGGGAGGTAACTGAATATTTATCAATAAACCCTCCAAGTTTTTGGGGCTTCTTTTATTACTATCTCTTTCTTTTAATATTAAACTCTTTCTTTCAATATTTATATGTATTTATATTCTCTTTAATATAATTTAATATTATATAATGAATATATCCTTTTTTGTTGATAATAGCTAGTTTTAGGGTAGTAAAAGCAGATCATGGAAATGTTTTTTTAACAGTACAGCAGTTAAAATTAATGATCACTTGGTCTTAGATACATCTGTGTATCACCATAATCATGTACTCCAGGAACACCTGGTAATTTATAGACTAAAAAAGGGGGTCTAGGAGGGAACTGACAGGTGCCACTTGTTCCTGCTTGGAACTAGCTCTCAAACTTGCCACCTGTATTTCAAATTATAGCCCTTCAAAGACTAATCTGGAGAAAGACAATATAGTAAATTACAGGTGAGAAAAGAACCCAAACAGATACAACTGCATAGTCAAGAGACCCAAACAAAACAGAAGGAAGAAAACCAAGGTACACACGCGAGTTTACCTTGTCTGAATTGGAAGATATCCATATTAATCAATCTTGGGAGATGCAGACAGAATATGAGAAGAATTATCTCGCTGTGATGGGTTTCAGGAAGGCCTTGAGACATCCCTCCCCTTGGGAACGATTTAATAATCTTGCATTTATATAAAGTTGTGATGCTTTGCTTACCTTTTATGCCCAGCAGTTACAGCTGCTGCATGTGAAACCAGAGAAGTAGGGGATGGATGGCAGCTCCTCTCTCCTGCTGTTTGCACAGGGAAGCCCAAAACAAAACCCACACATGTGGCAGCCGTTGTGGGTGGCAGTGGAAATAAGGACATAGCTGGTGGGAAGTGACAGCTGGGAATACAAAAGAAAAAACAATTGGGATTTGGAAGCAACAGGTGGGAACAGGATTCAGAAAACTATAGTCAAGACTTCTGAGGAGGCAGGAACTAATCCAGGCCTCACTGACTAGGTCCAGTAGAAGAGCAACTTGAAGAGGCAAAACAGGAAAAGAATAGGAAGAATATGCTTATGTTGTATGACTGGGAAGAAAATACAGACAGCAAATTCCTACTTCATCAAAGCTGTACTTGTTTCTTAGCCCGATCTCTAGCCTAACACTCATCTGTGAATGACATGCTGCTGCTTTTGATAGAAAAGAGAGACTCGGCTATTCCTTTAAGAGCAAATGCAGGCGAGCTGTAGCTGTGGAGCTGCACTGAGCTCTTCCATGACAGGTGGACAGGAAAGGGACAAAAAGGGTTATTTAAAGTCTGCCTGCTCTCGGTGCAGTGGCAGGTGTGCTGGCAGGCAGCTCTGTGACCTTCTGGAGTCGAGCTCCCCAGTAACCGAGCTGGATGTGACTGACAGGGCTCTGTGCCCTCAACACAGAATGTCCCAAGTTATTTATATGGGTTTGTTTAGTCTCGAGGAGGCTCAGGGGGCACCTCATTGCTCTCCACAGCCACCTGAAAGGAGGTTGCAGTGAGGTGGGGGCCGGTCTCTTCAGCCTTGCCTGCAGCGAGAGGACAAGAGGAGATGCCCTTAAGCAGAGATGCGAGATTCTGATATTTGAGATAGATTTTTCCCGGCTAGGGTGACCATGCATTGGGATAGGTGGAGTCACCATCCCTGGAGGTGTTCAAGAGGTGTCTGGATCTGGCACTTGGTGATGTGCTTTAATGGTTTGAGGGTTACAGTGGCAGTACTGGGTGGACATTGGACATGATGTTCGTAAAGGTCTCTTCCAACCTTCCAACCTTGGTGATTCCATGATTAGTTTGCGCCACGTCCCAGGTAAGGTAGGCAGTGCAGGGAGACGTGGATGCCACACCCCCAGAGAACGGCAGGCTGGAAACGCGACCTCACCCCCAGCACGGGAAGGGCTCAGGCTAGTCCCGGAGGAACGCCTCAGGCAGCGGGACCGCAGCCTTCTGAGGACCGTTTGTGGATCGGTGGTCCCGACATCCATTCCTGCCCCTCGATCTCCCCCGGTCAGGGGAGGGGATGTGCCCTGTCCCCGCCCGCACCGAGGGGTCGGTGCCTCCACGGGTCGTGAGGGGTCGGGACGGATTTG
>VZRQ01009337.1:139309-197358 GCA_013397975.1 Machaerirhynchus nigripectus | reverse complement strand
ATGATGCGCCGCCGCCTCCCGCGCCGGCCGCGGCCGCGTGGTGCTGCCGGGCCGCGCGGGGATGGAGCGGCGGAGACACGCGGTGCTAGGGCCGCCCGCGCCGGCCCCACGTGCGATCTCGGCTTTTAAAGGTCGGGGTTGCCCCCGGCCGCAGCGCCTTCCCCACGTGCGTCCCCCGCGCCCGCGAAGGGAGAGGTAGAGCTGTCCCCCAGCGCGGGCCGGGCCGTGCGGGACGCGCACCGGCCGCTGCTGCGCTCCAGCCTCTTCCCGCTGCCGCTCATTCATCTCCCGGTGGGTAAACAGCGCTCCGTAACCCAGGCTTCGGCCAAACTTGGTCCACGGGAAGTGCCCTTTAGAAAATATCTCCCAAACGGCGGCTTTCGCGTCTCTTCAATTTGTAACCGTCCCTTCGAACGTTCTTTTCGGTTTTCGGAAGGTGACATGTGCCCAGATAGGCTATTTCTATTGATACTCAGTGCTCTGTAAATTACTTCACGTTCCGTCAAATGTGTTGGTCTTAGCAAATGTGGCTTCCAGCTTTTTGATTAAGTTATTATTGACTTATGATTTAAGTTGGCTTGTGAAACTGTGTAGTGGGTTGTGAGCTGTGGTTTCTAGGGGTGAACTCGCTTTAAGGGCTGTTTTGTCAAACTTTGGTGCACTTCAGCTGCAGCACACCCTGTAAAGCTGGAGCTTTGAGGCCTTGTAACTCTTGTGACATTTAATAGAAAATCCTGAGAACTCCTACAGTAGATTACTAGAGAATGTCTCAAAGAGAAACTCCAGGTGATTTGTGTGGGGCTTGTGAATGGAGGGATATTGACACGTTTTCATTTGTTTTTCAGAAAAAGAGCAACAGGAAGCAATTGAACACATTGATGAAGTACAGAATGAAATAGACAGGTAAACATTATCTAACTTTTAAAATGTTTTAGCAGAAATTGAAATGTAACTGACAGAACTGAAACTGTTTAGTAAAGTGAGCACTCAGTAGTACTTACTGTCTTTGAACTCCGCCAAGATATACCTGTGTTCTGACTTGATTAGAGGCATTAAAATAACAAAGAAGTGTCCTGGTTTCTTGCTTAATTGTGTATAATTAAAGAGGGAGAACTTGAGTTAAAAATGTTAAATTAATTGTGGTATTTTTGATAATAGAATTGTATTTCGCACTGGCTTCTCAAGTTAATGTGTAAGCTATTTGGCTAAAGTATTTCCCTGTTAGCAAGCAGAACCAAACACTTGGCTGAAAAGTTGGCTTTCATTATATACTTTTATTATAATATTCATGTGCTTGTGCAATAAGACACAGAAAATGTCTCTGAGATGTTAATTTTGTATGCCAAAGCTCTTGGGGCTGTGGGTTCTTTGTCAGTCCCTGCCTGCATGTTCTCTCCATGCCCACAAGTCCTACAAGGACTGCAGGTGACTGTTGGGGCTGTGACCATGTGACACTTGCAGTATCAGGGCTTTGCCTTTTTACAACAACAATTCAGTTTTAAGTCTTCAGATTTTACTTGCACAGGGTGCAGAATTGCTTTGCTGTAGCTTCGTTGCCTGCCCAAAAGTTACAGGGGGCAGGTGATAGGGCTGTGTTACCCATCTGCAGGTTTTATGCAGACAAAATGTTCAAGAGTTTAAACACTGCTTTGCTTTGCATAAATAAAGGTCCATCCCTGCAAAATGTTCAAGGTGTTTAAAAGGTTCCATTTAGACCAGTGAGATTGTTTCTGGCGGAATGTTTTCATAACAGTTGTTACAGCTCTGAGCTTTGGGGTTTTTGGGATACTTCATCTGCAGAATATGGCAGACTGGTCTTATCAAACCCTTTCAACTTTTGGTGAACTGCTCTGATGTGTCCTTAAATCCCAGTTCTCTCCCTGTGGTTAACATGGCTCTTTCTATTACAGACTGAATGAACAAGCCAGTGAGGAAATTTTGAAAGTAGAACAGAAATACAACAAACTCCGCCAACCATTCTTCCAGAAGAGGTCAGAATTGATCGCCAAAATCCCGAATTTCTGGGTAACAACATTTGTCAACCACCCACAAGGTATATTCTTAATAGCCCTCTTCTTTTCCCCTGTAAATTCAGTGTTTGCTTGCTTGTTATGTGTCTTAAAGCTCTGAGGGTCTTGTAGAGTTGTTACTAAGCATACAAAACACTTCCTTTCTGTCCTAGATTGCATTTTTAAAGCTTTTTCTGTCTTGCACTTGTTGACCAAAGGAACATTTTGTTTACTAAAATACTTCAATCCTAAAATTTCTTTCTGCATTTTAAATTGCAAGTTTCCCACTTTATTCAGTTCATGGGGAACTTTAAGCAAAAAAAAAACCAAAAAAAATTGTTCTAGTTTGTTTGGAAGTGAGATCCTTGGGACTCTTGACAATAAACTTTCTACAAAACAAGTTTGTGGACTGCTTAGATTGGGCAAACTACATGCATGAAAGTCTTATTTCAGAGGGAAGGGTGGGTATGTGTGGGTAGGCTGTTGGCTGGTAACTTGGAAAGAAAGAGCCATGAGCAGTTGGCTTGTACAGATGTGTTGCCTTTTAGATCTTCCTGGCTATCAGTTTGCTGTGTTTTGCCTGCCTGACACGTTTCATGGCTTTGCTAATGTGGGATTCCTCCTTCTCTCTCAGTATCTGCACTGCTGGGAGAAGAAGATGAGGAAGCACTGCATTACTTGACCAGAGTTGAGGTGACAGAATTTGAAGACATCAAATCAGGTTACAGAATAGATTTTGTAAGTACTTTAAATGATTCAATCGCTTGTGATTTTACTGTCATTTTTTAAATGTAATTGCATGTTGGGTTGTAGTTTATAACTTAAGTCTTTGCAGTTACCCCTTTAGTGCCAGGTTTGACTTGATATGTGTGTTTCCATTCCGTGGGTTCTAACTCTTTGCTTTCCACTCTGCAGTATTTTGATGAGAATCCCTACTTTGAAAATAAAGTTCTCTCCAAAGAGTTTCACCTCAATGAAAGTGGAGACCCATCTTCAAAATCAACTGAGATCAAATGGAAATCTGGAAAGGTGTGTATTGCATCTTGGAGAGCACAAGTGTGACCAAGTGAAAACATTACCAAGTGCATTAGCTTGTCTTGTCCTTGGCCAGGATCTATACTGTGTTGTGTTGTTTACTTAAAATAACTATTAAATGAGGAATTCCAAGGACAACAGGTTTTGGGGGATCAGATAGCAGTGCATGATCTTGTTTTACTTTTTCCTCTGTTTCCTCAGCTTCGTTTCCAGATGCCACATCTTTTGTAAAATTTGCGGCCACAATAATGTGGGCATACCTGTCACCCAGGCAGTGTTCAAGCATTATTAATTTACTGCTGCTCATTCCTGTAAAAGTTAGAAGTACTTCAGTTTTATCCTGAAGATTCTGAACTGAGTATTTAGAAGTAGAGCTGAGGGTTGTAGTTAAATTGCTGCTTGTTTTATCACTCTCAGATCAAGGAGAAAATGTAATGTTTTTCACAATGAGAAGTAGAACTTTCCCTCTTCTACCAAAAATTGCATTCCTGTACAGACCAGTCAAGTCATCTTTACAATACACCACAAAATCAGTGTGAATTCTGCTGTTCTTCCTTAAACAGTCTAAACCTATAAATGTTGTCATTCTGTCAGGAGAAAAAAACACCAGAAGTGGGGTGTAACCATATGGTCAAAGAAATAGTTTATTTAATTTCAGACTTAACAAAAAGATTGTTGCAAACTTACTACACTTCTTTTCTAGGGCAAGGTGATAAATACAGACCTTACATGTGTTCTTGTGACCACGTGTTTTAGGGGTTTGTGTGGGGTTTTTTTCCACTTACTACAGAGAGTGGCCTGAAGACTTCAAAGTGGGAAATCTTAGGCAAAAAGGCCTAGGCAGGTCTTTATTTCAAAATTAATACAGAGCTTAGAGGTGCGGAGAATTTCTTAACTTGGGTGTATGTAGTAGCTGCTGCAATTACAGAGATTCTGTGTGGCATTTAGGCCTTGTGAGTTCAGCGTGTCAGTAAACACTTGTCATACTTGTGTTTCCCTGAGATAGGGAAACGTAAATCAGATGTGAATTTTCAGTGTTCCAGTGGAGGACATTTTTTCCAGTTGAAAGAAACAAGCAGGTTTACTGTTCTCTCATGTTCACAAGAAATGCAGTATCTTATGTCAGTTGTTTGGGTTTGAGATGTGTTTTACAGATTTACCCTTGAAGAGGGATGGGAAAGTGACTTCTTAGGGTTGTTTAGACAAGTACATTTTTAAACGGTGCTTACAGGAAAAAAATGCCATAGGAAGATGACTTTAGGGGACCTCTTAACTTTCTTTTCAGGACCTGACAAAACGTTCAAGCCAGACACAGAACAAAGCCAGTAGGAAGAGGCAGCATGAAGAGCCAGAAAGCTTCTTCACCTGGTTCACTGACCACTCTGATGCAGGGGCTGATGAACTAGGAGAAGTCATCAAGGATGACATCTGGCCAAATCCCCTACAGTACTACTTGGTAGGTACAGCCCTGAGCAGGGCATCTGCACCCACAACAGCACTGTAAAAGTAAGAGTGAATTTGATCACTGTAGTTGATGTTGCAAATGTGTCTTTAAGGTTCCTGATATGGATGATGAAGAAGGGGAGGGAGAGGAGGATGATGATGATGATGAAGAGGAGGAAGGATTAGAGGATATTGATGAAGAAGGAGATGAAGATGAGGGGGAGGAAGATGAAGATGATGATGAGGGAGAGGAAGGAGAGGTGAGTAATCTTGCCCTTCATTGCATTAATCTGGTGTTTGAGAGGGATCTTGTAAGAATACCAAGCCATTGTGACAAAGGTGAACTGGTTCTTTTCTGCACCCCAAGGTGTTTGGAGGGGAGAAAGAGAACTGTTGCTACCTTAACTTGAGTGGTTTCAGGGTAGTAATAAGTATGTTTGTGTATATGAGAGACAGTGGAAATACATAGTTTCAGTAAATTTGTAAGGGAGGTGCTCTAGAAGAGCTAGGGTATTAATGTGACAAAATTCTTACTTAATTACTGAGCATTCTAGCAATACTTTACATATAAATGGCTTTTGTTGATGCATCCAGTCATCCTTCCTACTTGTTGGTTTATTTCTGCTTCCTAGCTAAGACTTTCTCTTGGGTTCAGGAATTAGAAATTTGCTTTAGTACTAGGTGGGATTCCGGGGTCAGCATCCAGAGTGTTGGGAACTTAGTTCAGAATGTCTTTGTTTCTCAGAACTGGGTATGGTGTGTCTGACTTCCAGCAGCACAGACTACTTGCAGTGAGAGGAGGGCTGCTCTGGGCTCTATTTTGTAACCTAGAATTTGGCATGTGAAAGTTGAAGCATTTTGTTCTTCAGAGTTTAAAATGAGGGGGAAAAAGATGACCCCTTCACTTTCCACATGTTAAACTCATGTCAGTGCTTGTAGTGATTCTAAGTCACGGTTTCTCAAACCTCTGATGTGTTTTCCTTGGGACACCAAGGTTAGTGAGTGATTTCTGTGTGGTCAGTATCTGGGCACTCAGGGCAAGTGTTACCATCAGTTAGTGAAGAGGGGAAGAGATGATCATATAGCACCATGAGTAACCCTGTAAAAAGTTCTGGTCAGTGCATTTTCTATCTGAAGTTTAGTGATTAGATTTATTTAATTGTTGCTTATCTTTCAACAGGAGGACGAAGGAGAAGATGACTAAATGAACACTGATGGATTCCAAACCCCCTTTTTACCTTTTTAATTTTTCTCCAGTCCCTGGGAGCAAGTTGCTGTCTTTTTTTTCTTGTGCTCAGTCGCCTTGTTCTCTTGAGGTCTCTTTTTCTCTCCTCTACACCATGAATTCACGATTTATTTTGGGGAAATACCTTGAGCAGAATACAGTGGAAGAGAATCTACCAGTTTCTGTTTCAAGTTCATTTTTATCCCTTTCTGTCTCAAAACAAAAACTGTTTATGAATTCAACACACCATGTTCTGTGGGAAAAAAGAAAACCTTCTGCTCCCTTCACTCTGCTGGAAGCTGAAGAGTGCTAGGCCCCTGTGTAGTAGTGCATAGAATCTAGCTTTTTTCCTTCTTTCTCTGTATATTGGGCTCAGAGATTACACTGTGTCTCTATGTGAATATGGACAGTTAGCATTTACCAACATGTATCTGTCTACTTTCTCTTGTTTAAAAAAAAGGAAAAAACTAAAAAAAAAAATAAAAATAAAAATGGGGTTATAGAAGGTCAGCCGGGGTGGGTTTCAGATGTTTGGGTGGGTTAAGTGGGCATTTTGACAACATGGCTTCTTCTCCTTTGGCATGTTTAATTGTGATGTTTAACAAACATCCTTGCAGTTTAAGATGACACTTTTAAAATAAAATCTTCTCCTAATGATGACTTTGAGCCCTGCCACTTGATGGAGAATCAGCAGAACCTGTAGGATCTTATTTGGAATTGACATTCTCTATTGTAATTTTGTTCTTGTTTATTTTTAAATTCTTTTTTTTGTTTGGGGTTTTTTTTTTGTTTTGTTTTTTTCTTTTGTTTTTTGTTTTTTTGGGTTTTTTTGTTTCACTGGAAAGGAAAGAAAGATGCTCAGTTTTAAACGTTAAAGTGTACAAGTTGCTTTGTTACAATAAAACTAAATGTGTACACAAAGGGGCTGGTTGGTCTTCACTGAAAGAAACAGTTTTTATATCCTATTTAGAAGTTGCTGGGAGTTTCTTGGCATTTTTGGGGGCATTTGGTCAGTATTTCAGTAGTGCAATGCAGCCTTGTGGTTGCGTGGACTGAAGCAGTTCACGTAGTTTCCACTATTTCAGTACCTGTAAAGTGTTTCCTTTGGCAGTTCTTACTGCACACTGACTTTTGAGTTCCTTTGTAGGGCTGTATGGCCATGTGCTGTGTGTGAAGGCACAGGTGTATATTCATGTTTTGCAAAAAGGAAAGTCACTTGATTTGTAGAATTTTTAGTAATTTGCAGTGCTGTATCTCCATTATATCATTTTGCATGAAAATACCATGCAAGCTCAGAATAAAAAGACCAAGGGGTTGTCTTAAAATATTTGGGTGGTTTTGTAAGTCTTTCCAGTTGAAAACAAATCTTAATTGCAAGCTAATTTGGGGGCTATTTCAAAGAGCAAGATTCTTAGTAAAGTTCATGTATAAAAAGTTGCTACTTCACTGCTTTTTTCCCTTGGTAGCAGCATGTATATGTGCTTCAGATACACTGTACTCTCATTTTAAGAGACTGCATTTGAGAAACTTGTAACAATTTCACATAAGAGGTTGTTGGAACTGGTATTCCACAAAATGTAATGGAAGTTGTTTTAACATGCTTTGCTTTTGAAATATTTAAAAAAAAATGTTGTATCAGCTCATCTGAAATTCAAACAGCTCTTTGGATGTGTAGAAAAGACTGTCTTCTGGGAAGACTTGTTATCTGATTCCTTTTCCTCACAGAATTTGCTGTAGTCAAATTCAGCTTTTTTTCATGCTTAAGAATACACTTGGCAGAACAAGATCAATGTCTGGTTGAGACGTGCACAAATAACGTGTGAGGGAAAACATTCTGTAAGTGTGTGGTCCAGCTTGGATTCAATCCAGTTATCAGAGACAATGCAACATCCAGTCTCATGTAATCAATGCAAAAATAAGACAACCATGTACTTTATTCCATCTTAACAAAAGCTTCTGCCCTCATCCTGCTTTGCAGAGCCAAGTACAGCATTGACCAGTAATGGTTTCTTGCCATCTAGAGAGAGAAGGAACAAAACCTACGAAGTCCTATAAATTTTAGTGTCGTTAATTTGATTCCTTTTTTTTGTAAGATTGAAAATAGCTTCCTGTTGTGATAGAGGGTCGATGTGCTGTTACTTGCCATGATGCCTCATTACTTAATTTTTATGTAGTCCTAATTGTAGTTTCTCAAGGAAAATAATCTTCTGCTAGTCTTGAATGCTTTAGGAAAAATATTGTGCCATTTTTGTTCCATTCCTGTTGGTTACTAGCAGAAAACCTATAAAAACTGTTTTGAAAGTAATCAAAGCTTCAGGCTCTGTAAAGTCCAATACCAGGAACAAGAAATGAGAAGTCTGGATAATTAAATGCTACTTAAGAGATTTTTCTTGTGCATTCTTTAGGATTTTACAGGGTGCCAAAATACTCCTGCTACTGTACTGATAATAATGAATTTGCTGTGAAACTTGAGGGTTTACTCCTGGCAATTGCTAAAGAGTAAACTGACATGGTAAAAGAATAAACCATATTAGTTAAGTGTTATTTTAATTTTTTTTCTAGCATGGAAATGATTAGGGATTAACACATTTCTCTGCAATGCTGAAGAAATACTACAGCTGGCCATCGTATGCTCTGACTGTTCACTTAATGTCTAATTTGGCTGAATATATGTAATGGGTGTCCATTTTTTACTGTTTATTTTATATGTGTATAAAGAGCTTTTAAAGAGACAGCCACTTTGGATAATAATGGAAGATTCATTCTTATTAAATATCTGTCTATCATTAATTCCCCACTGCTTGAGCTCCTTGTATCCAGTTAATCCTGCCATGTGAAATTTTTCACAGGTGGAAGCTGACTTCAGGTTTTTTGGCCTGAATTTCCAGGGTTAGAACATAGAGTTGGCAGCAATTTAATAAAGGTGAAGCTGCTGTGCTGGGGCTATATGACCTAACTATCTCAAAGATTATTTTTAAGTTTAAAGTTTAATTGCTATAAAATGCAATCTTTTGTCTGTAATTTCTAGTGCCAAAGGAAACAAATAGAACCGTGTGTGTAAATACAGTTAGAAAGGTTTGGAGTTTTTAAAGAGATTATCTGTGTACTTATTCATACTTGTCAACATAGTTTCTGTCCCTGTAAACAAGCATTATCTGAATCGATTTCTCAGTCATTTATGACATTCATTTGAATCTGTAAGCTCTTTGTACCACACTAAACCAGGTGCATAAGGATATAGTACTTTGTTTATTGGATACTGTTCCTGAATTTTGAAGCCATGTTGATTTTGGTTTTTTGGGTTTTTTTAAAAGAGAATGAAATCAATGAAATAATTTCTCTGCTGTACCTTCAAGCTATCCTTCTGTTTGAAGGAATTAAAGTACATTTAACTGTTACTTGATGTTACTATTTCTAAGAGTCTTTTTCAAAACAATCAGTTTTTTAGTCCCAAACTCGGCACAATCTTTCACGGGTGAGGTGGACAGTGTTTGCTTCTCATTTATGGAGAAGAGTGAGGGGATGTCACAAGTGACTAGTACACGACACTTCGGGAAACAGATACATGCTTAATGTCCCTCTCCTGGATTAAAAATTCAAACTTTTAAGACTTTTTCTTGATCATCACCTTCTCCGCGTGAATGTGCTCGAGGGCCGTGTCCTTTCTCGGCTGTGGCGGAGGACAGGGGCTGCCGGTTCAAGGTCGGAACGCACCCGAAGTCCCCGCCCCGCTCCGGGAACCCCCAAAGAGTCCGCCCAGCTCTCGGGCCGGTGCCACTGCCCCTTGCCGGCTCCTGGGCAGGACCTGCGCCGGGATCATCCCCAGCACCAGGGGATGGTGCATTGCGGGATCCTGGAAGGGCTGGAGTTGCGACATTTATCTTCCCGTGGGTAGGGGTTTGCCGAATGGGCAGGAACTGCTGATCCCACGTACCGGCTCCCTCTCTTCCCGCAGGATTTGCGGGACACAGCTGAACCACGCCCGGGGAATGGGCTGGACTCCTGCGTAGCCACTGCCATGTCCTCTGGGATCACCCGGGAGCTGAGAGCCAGCCCTTTCCCTCCAGGCTGGGGAACTCCAGCTCCCCACCATCCCTGAACTGCCTCCTGCCCTCCCTCTATCTCCCCTGGAGGGTCTGAGACCTGAAGAAATTAGGGGGGAGCCGCTGTGTGAACTCCGAGTCCATGGTGGGCAAAGGACCCCTGGAGCCACCGTCCCAGCCAGAGCCCCCCAAGCACCTCCCCAGTGACAGAGCCAAACACAGCCCTGATCTCGCCTGCTGCGCCGGATCTGCTGAAGGTGTGGAAAGTGGCCCTGCTCCTCTGGAACTCGGTCTACACTTACTAGTTTGATTTTCCCCTTTCCAGTATTTCCACTGAATGAACAGTCAAATTAAAATAATTGCTTAAACACTAAACAGGGCCTGGACCATGTTCTAAATAGCATCAGGTTTCCTGAAGGGTTTATATTCATCAAATGCTGTTGCTTTATTAACAACAGGGGCATATTCAAAGATTTTGTATTAGTTTAAGGCTTTATTAACTCAAGTCAGTTAAGGGAGGTCCGAATTTTTAATTTTCTGATGAGTTCTTTTTATTAATTACACAGTTGCTTACAACATGTTTGAGCTAGGAAAACTGTTCTAATTAAGTAAAAGGAACACACTTATGTTTATTAGTATATTTCTAAATTTGTATGTGGGAATACTATCACCTCCAAATGCCTTCTGATTCACAGTTGTGTACTGCTCCATGACTGAAAAGCATATTAGTAGGGTAATAACATTATGTAAAACTGCTGAGGAACATCTTTAAACACCTGAAAGCAATAAGTATCTTTTTAATTTGTTATAAGCACTGGGCCTGTGACACACTGTCGGCTCTGTGTGATGCTGTGGCGGCAGTACTGCAGCACGGTGTTTTTTCACCACAGTAGCTGGGGGGTTGCTGCCAGCCTCGCCGATGCATGTGGGATGTTTTTGTCACTCAAATATCCATCTGATAGCCCAGATCCTGCGTGCGGAGGGGCAGTTCTTCAGGGGAAAATTTCCCCAGAGCCCAGCACTGTGACCGGCATCGCCCCGTTCCAGGGATGGGATCCAGGGATGCCGTCCCAAGGATAGCTGCACTTCGCTGGCTCCCCTATGAACAAACGCCGGTCATGAGCCCATCTGGAGAACTGGAACTGGGAACCACCCGATGGCCCCAGCACAAAGGGCCCCGGCTGGGGCCACCCGCGGGGGTTTCTGCTCAGGGCTTCCAAAAGGACGGGGCGGGGGCTCGGCCACTCTGCGTCCCGTCCCCTCCCTTCGGCACGGACCCGCAGCCTCTGTGCCACCGCGGGCACTGACCCCTCCAGCCTCCTTCCCCGGCGGGCGATGTCCGGTACCTCCGCGTCCGCAGCGTCCTCGCTCCTTCCCGCCGCCTCACGGGACCTCGGCCGCGCGTTTCCCCTCGGGGCGGGCGGAGGCGGTGGCACCACCTCAGCCGGGGACTGCAGCGGCGGCTGCCCCGGGGCCGTGTGGGGAAGGGCGGCTCCCGCTCCCGAGGGCCGCCCGCCGNCCGCCGAGTTTGAAAAGTGCCGGTCCGGGCGGAGCAATGGCGGCAATGGCGACCCCGCAGGTGAGCGCTGAGGGCTTGGGGGTGGCAGCGGGGCGAGCCGCGCCTTGGGGGAGGGCGGTCCCCGCGCCCTTTGGGATTCCCTGTGCCCTTTGGAGGTCCCTCCATCCATCCCCCGCCGTGAAAGCACCGCACCCTGCTCCGCCCTTCGGGGGTCCTTCACCGGGAAAGCACCGCTCCGCCTTTCGGAGGTCCCTCCATCCATCCATCCCCCCGCCAGGAAAGCACTGCGGTCCAGCGCCCTTTGGGAGTCCCTGTGCCCTTTGGGGGTCCCTCCCTCCATCCCCCGCCGGGAAAATCCTGTGTCCCGCTCCGCCGGGAGCCCCCGCAGAAGCGGCTGCGGTGAGGGGCTTCACGCCGCTCCCCCTCCGCTCGCATGGCCTCGCCCCAAGGAGGTGGGAGAGGGTGTGGGAAGCTGGTGAGAACCCCTAAAAATGTTCCTCTTCGCCTCAGGGAAATGGAGTTCGGGCCAAGCTGGTGTCCGCTGAGGAAATCTCTCGGTGTCGAGGAGGTGTGGGAGGCGAGGCGGCTGCTGGGGCTGGCGCGGGGCCGGGAGGGCAGCCAGGCTCCGTGCTGGGAAAACATTCGTGTCTGGAACAAGCTCCCCGGAGAGGGGGAGATGTCCTGTCCTCTTCCCTTGAGACGAAAGTTTCAAGCCTAATCTGGGAAAGAAGGGACAGAGAGCCCGACACAAAGAGCGCTGGCTGCCGCCCGACTGGGTCCTTCCCCATTCCCGTGCTTCCTGGGCTCGCTGCTTCCCACCCTCAGCCTTGGAGTTGGGAAGGCTCCAGGCAGGACCCCAAGTGCCTTTTTCCTAAGTTAGCCGTGGCTTCTTTTTGTAAGGCATGAGTGTGGCTGGCATGAGGCTCCCCGACGTGGGCCTCATCTCTACGGCACAAACTTGCTGTGAAAGATGGGATTTAAGATGTCCTGGGAATGTTTGGGCTGCAGGGAGGATGGCATACTCACCACTGGCTTTTAAAATCAAATTATAAATCAATTTCTGTGTTAGTGGTTAAAGTGTAAAGGCCAGGTCTGCTCTGGGTTTTGTGCAGGTGAAACTCATTTCCAAGCTGGGTATAATTGATGGGATGGGATCTCCCTGGCTGCAGTCCAGAGGATTAAGTGTAGCTCTGATACTGCTGAAATTTCTGCTAGTTAGAAAGCAGTCTGGACACTTCGGTATGACACAAGCCTGGCAGGAGCCCTGGGTGAGCTCCAGCAGCCCCACTACAAATGCCAGAAGCAAGCCACTTTCAGCTAATTTGGGTATTTCTCTGCAAGCTGTAAATGCATTTCAGGATTGTGTTGGAGAATGACCTTCCCAGGGAACCCAAGAACAGCTGCAGCACAGGCTGTGGCAGTGTCCTGACACCCCACTGAAATTACTGAGCCAGAAGGCAAAATGGATCAACCCAAATACAAGTTTGTCTTTCCCATGCTTCTCAAAAATGGAGTATTTTATCTTCCTGGTGCAAACAACGTTGATGTTATGGCACCCTCTGATCCACAGAGGGGAAGATGGGGAAGTGAAACATGTCATGGTTACATTAACCATATTTAGAAATTTAGCCTGCATTAACTGGTATTCAGATTAGCTTTTGGCAGAGACTGATGGGGAGGAAGACTGACCTGAGGACTGCTGAGACTGTACCTGTTCTATGAATCTATACCCAGAGCTTCACATTCAGCACGTTTTATTGGTATTACTGTTGTACCACTGCTCATTCCTTTGCTCTGAGTGGATCTGGGGGGGAATCTCTTACATCCATTTGCATAGTTTGAAAAGAAGGTGAATTTATGTGCTTTTATTAGTTATTTAAATGAGAACTGTACCCATCAAACTCCTTTTAGTAACTTGCTACAGACTGGATAAAGAGCTTTTTGATTTTCCAACTTAGGGCTGGTAAAGGTTGCCTGTGACTCAGGAACTCCATGATTCAAGTTCTTCCTCACAAAACTTTGGATGTTTTTCAAAGCTCTGGCTTAGTTCCTGGCTTTACTAATTGGGCGAGAACTTCCTGGAATCAGGATGTTAATCTGAACCTTTTTGTTTTGTTACCAATCTGAACAACTCCTATTTTGGCTATTGCAGCCAAAGCTTGGATTTAGGCCAACTTTTAAAATTGACTTTTTCCCTTTTTCTATGTACTATTGGACTGAAATTGTAGCGAAAACTAATCAAGGATGTTTGGTTGGGTCTTCGATTAAGTAATTGTTTCTGGAGGAGGCTTTGGATGCATAGCACACTCTGGAAGTGTATTAAGGTACATGAGTAACACAAAACCAGTGTGGTTTGTTGTTGGAACTGTGGTCAACCAGTGACAGAGTATGAAAGCAAGTTGGGATTCTTGAACCCTGTCTTTAGGCACTGATGTGCTCTGTGATGTTAAGCCAGGTACTGTAGCAGTGCTTGACCATTTCTTTTGCATTTAAGCAATGGGTGTGAGTCATTAATGTGAGGTTATGAATGCATTCATTGCTTTGGATGCCTTGGAGCTCTCTTCCTGTTGAAGAGAGAAGCACAAACTCTTGCTTGGATCTGTTCTGGTGTTGGGTAGCACCCTTAGGGATGCTTTGCAGCTCCTGTCTGAATCCAATGTTTATTTGGGCAGTGAGATAAACCTCTGCTCTGCCCAAACTGGGTATGCCCAGAGTCTGTGACAGAGCAGCTCTGTCCAGAGCTCTTGCTGAGCCACATACCACTAGAACAAGTAGTATTGGAAATGATGTAAAACAAAGCCCAGGACAAGTGTGAATGCCACTAATGCTACTCAAAATAATCAGTGTGTAACGTGGCCTTTAGAGAACAGAGATCGAGACACTAGTCTGCTCACCTTTCCAGGCACAGCAGACAGTCAAACTTATTCTTTCGCTTGTTCATTTGTAGAAACAGCTGTAGGGCTTGCATTTTTCTTCTTCAGGGACAACAGCAGGGTGTTAACACATGCTTGTGGCATTCCTAAGAGCTCTAACAGATTAGCCGAGATGTGTCTTTGAGCAGTCAGCATCAAGGCATAATCAGATATAAATCTGCGTCTACAACATCATACTGGTAAAAGTTAATGTTGATCAGAACAAGAGCAAATATTGGCTGGGCTTTGATACTTGAAGAACAAAGATGTGTGTAGACATTAAATAACAAGGGACGAGTAAGATGAAGATTTTTCTCCATTATGGTTTAAAACCAAATAGGACATGTTAAGATCAAAGTTGTCTTCTGTCCTCTGCAATTGAAATGTAGGTTTGTCTTCTTGAAAAATTGGTGAAAAGATTGGCTTCAGAATTTCTGAGTGAAATGAAGGAGTGGAATCTTACGAGGGTATTGCTGCTGTGTCCTAAAAATGGTTGGACCATATTCTCTCTGAACTCCTCTTGCTCCATGCTCTTGGGCTGCAGGGCAGCTCTCTCTTGCAGCTGGGCAATGGTGTGAACTTAATGGATCCGAGCTTCCAGCAGAAACTGGAGGGTGAGAAGGAACTGCTTCGCCGGGCCATACAGAAAGAACTGAAGATTAAAGAGGGAGCAGAAAACCTGCGCAAAGCGACAACAGACAGAAAGAATCTCGTTCACATCGAGCACGTGCTGAAATCTTCCAACCGAAAACTGGAGAAGCTGCATTGGGAGCTTCAGGAGCTCAATGCAAGGATTGTGATAACAGACAAAGAGGAGGGTACAACAGGTAGGTCTTGGGTCATGGTTGACTGGAAAATTCTGTTAGACTACTTCAATATCTATAGATATTGAATTGATATAGTCTTCTATCGAGGGCTCATGAGTAGTGGGAGCTTCTTGGTATTTAGCTGATGAAATTATCTGTGGTGTAAAAAGTTCAGAACGGGGCAATAAAGGTGAAAGGAGATGTAGGGAGAAAACCAGCTGAGAGTAGTGGGCATGGACAATACTCAGGAGTAGGTTGCAGGTGGAATTGAAGAGATTTGAGTAGAGTTTCTGGGCAGTTGAACATCCAAGTATTTTACAGCATGAATGAGTATAACATTGGAAGAGTGCTTTTTAGGACAGGTCCATTGATAAATTAAGAAATATTTACAGATATGAGATTGAGCTTCATTTGAAAGTGTTTCCCAGTCAGTTTTGTAGACAAGATCTTTTTGTACCTTATTTTATAGCCTAACTTTCCTTTCCAGAGTCACCCATCTATAACCCAGTGAAATGAAATGAGACAAGATGATTAATGGTATTGATTGTGTTGTTTGTGCAGATGGATCTGTATCTCCAGATCCCTGTCTCTGGGAAAGAAACCCAGATCCCATGGCAAGGAAGGTGGAAGCTTTGAAAAAGCAGCTGCATGTTGAAATGAAAGTGAAACAAGGAGCTGAGAACATGATCCAAATGTATTCAACATCCAAGGTAAGCAGGAATAAAGAGCCATTTGGGAGCATGGATTGCTGGATCAAAATTTGTATTTGAAGTCCACACACAAATCTATCTCTGATAATTGATGTGGGAGAGAAATTAATTTGCAAAGCTTGCTTGCCTGAATCCTAGCTCTGTACTTTGAGTGTCAGCATAACGACCACACGTAAGGGTGGTATAAGAGGTACATTAAGTCACTGACGAGGAAAGAAAGCAAAAATACATACTCAGTTGTAACTGAGTTAGTTGGTGTGATGTTTTGATATCACTGAGTTGTTAAGGATAAAGCACAGCATGTGGTATCTCTTTATGTGAGAAAAATTTTCAGAGATTTACTGGATTCATATTCATCTCATTTTTTGAGTTTGGCATTATCGTATTTAAAAGTCAAAAGATAATTTAAAACATTTCAAATCCAAGCTTATTATGAAGCATAATTCAGTAAGACCAGCAGTGTAAGAAGGCTGTGATATTTTTATATGTTCAAAACCTCTGCTCACAGAACACCGTAAGCACAGTTAACCAGGGAACAACAAGTCTCAGTGACTGCAGGGTTTGGTATTAACTGGGCACGTCCTTGACCTGTCCTTTCCCTCTGCAAATGGAGATCGTGATCTCAGAGTCCTTGATCCTCAGTGGTGCCTCTTTTACATAACCACGTGTGTATTCCATTTCAGAGTCAGTTATGACCCTTCGTGCAAGTACCACCTCACCCTCATATGTGAGCACATCATCATCACCCATTTTTAATGATCATGGTTCTCTCTCTGCATCTGATTCCTTCTGGCAGGAGCGGAAGCTGTTGGCTACAGCTCAGCAGATGCTCCAGGACAGCAAGACAAAGATTGAAATAATCCGCATGCACATTGTGAAAGTCTCTCAGTCAGCAGGAGGGACGGAAGATGCAGTGGATCCAGCAGGTAACATGCTTTAAGTAGCTGATACAGCCCAAAACAGATGCAGACTGAGCCCTAAGATCCACAGTACGTGGCTGATTTTCATCCCTGCCATGTTTTACCTCCCAAATGGCCAGTGAGGATGGGGACCACCATCAGTGCTTTGGAGCTGCGGATTGAGGAGCTGAGGCATCACCTGCGCATTGAAGCTGCTGTAGCAGAGGGGGCAAAAAACGTGCTGAAGATCCTGGGGGGCAGTCGGGTTCAGGATCGCAAGTTTTTGGCTGAGGTAAGCAGACATTGCTCAGGCCTTCCTGAGAGGGTGGTTTCATGCCCTCACATTAGTGATTTAGCATGAATGAGCAGGGTTAATCAAGTTACTAATTTGGGAATTTCATGTCTCTCTGTGGAGACAGACTGATTGGGATCACTTTCCCTTCTAGGGATAGCATTCCTTGCTTTGGTGAAATTTCTCAGGAACATCAGAAGTGATACTGATGGGGGTTCAAGCTCTATGGGAAAATATTTCGTCTTTGTCCTGTATTAGCAAGATATTGGGGTTTTTCTAAGCTTACTCTAGTTCATAAAGGATTAATAATACCTGGTCTGAGGCTCTACATGAAAAATTTCTGCCTGCTTTCTGTTCTCCTTCACATTGGTAGGCTCAGGGTCGTTTGCAAGAGTCCTCTCAGAAGATTGATCTGCTGCGCTTCTCCCTGGAACGCCAGCTCAGTGAGCTTTCTCCTGATCACCCAAAACGAGCACTCATCAAACAGGAACTAGTAAACACTTCCTCCCTGGGAGCCCGGCATGGCAGTATCCAACCCACTTCAGTCATCAAACCTACAGCCCTTACAGGTAAAGAGATCCTGCATGACATGTTGTTGTGAGGAGGAGAGAGGGGAAAGTGAATTCTATTTTTTCTCATTGTTGTTACATGGACACTGGATGTTCTAGGAGCTGTACTTATGTCTTCTAGGCCAGGCAGAGCTTTCTGAGCTCACGGATTTGCAGTCTATTCATCTGGAGTCAATTTAAACTATTAACCAAGAAATCATGAATCTGAGAAATTCTGGGATCTCTTTGAGGGCAGGCTGACTGGAATCACTTTATCTTTTACATAATAATATTCCTTATTCTCCTCAAATTCCTCAGGAACACTGGAAGTGAGACTGATGGGGTGTCAGGATTTATTGGAAAATGTTCCAGGACGTTCCCGAATGACCAGTTCTTCTCCCATCTGTGGCAGCCCAAGTGATTTGAGGTCCCTTTCCCGGACACGAGTTGGCCGGGGCATCCCTGGCCGTGGTGTTGCAGGAAAATACCGGAATGAAGAGCCATGTAGTGAGTACAGGGTTCCCTGTTGACCTGCCAGTGGCATATGGGAGCAAGGGGGCTTCTCACTGGGTCAGCCTGGTGTGAGTGTTGTTATAAGAAACCTGATGCTGCAAAACTAAGAGAGAGAATGAATTGCATTATGCCTGGTCCTCCTAGGACTCTCCTGGAAATTGGTTGGGATGTCCACCTTCAGCATGAGAGATTTTCGTTGGTAAAAGGTTATAATCCATGTTTCCTCCTTTGTCCAGATGAGGTCCTTGCTGTGCTCAAAGTGGACAATAAAGTGGTTGGCCAAACAAACTGGGGACCAGTTAATAACCAGGCGTGGGACCAGAGCTTTGTCATTGAGCTGGACCGGGTAAGTCTGCCCCAGATTCATGTGCTGTTTGTTTTTCCGTTTAACCTTACCTGATTTGCTTGTTTAGCTGCCATTCCACTTAGCTCAACCCTGTATTGCTGCTGTCCCCATGTCCTTTGATGTGCCAGTTAGCTCAGCCTTCCCCTGAAGGCAGAGCATCTCTGCCAGAGATTCAGCTTGAGCAGCATCTGTTGCCCTTCTCGCCTTATCTGAGCAGTTTTATTTCATCTTATCAGCAAAATGGCTCTTAGGGATTTCAAAATGGGGAGTCAAGACAGCAACCTCCAAGAGGGTCTGTAGCTAAGAAGATCTAAAAACATCAAAAGCAGGGAACAGAAGGACTGAAGAAGTTTTCTATGCATACTCTTTAGTTTACTGTTTTGTTTTTTTTTTTAACCAATGCATGAGCTGTTTGCAGAGCATGGAAGCAGTATGTAACTATTCTGCCTTTATTTTCTCCCCCACCATTCACTCATCCCACCAGTCTCGTGAGCTAGAAATTGCAATTTATTGGAGAGATTGGAGAGAACTCTGTGCAGTGAAGTTTTTACGTTTGGATGATTTTCTTGATAATGAACGTCATGGGATGTGTCTCTTGCTGGAGCCCCAAGGAATGCTTTTTGCAGAGGTATAAATGTAAGCTTTGTTTCTTTTTCAGAGAATTCTTTCTGTTTAGGGTGTCTGCCCTGAAAGCAGTTGTTCAACCCAGAATACAAGGAATGGAAGGAGCAATAATCTAGAAGGGTAGAATGATACCTGAAACCCTCTTGCATCAGTAGTCCATATAAGAATAAGGAACAACACCATGTAATAGATGTGCACGTGCTATAGCCTGGAGTGACTCTTCAGCTGCTCCACTGTAATTATGTGTGTGTGCTGTGAAATCAGTTCATTTTTATTTGCTTTCATTATGAGTCATCCGTGGCATTTTAATTAAACATATGGCTTAATGGTCAGGATTGAATCAGAGATCCAAACTCCCTCTGGCTATGCTTATTTTATCTTCTTTCTGAGGCTAATAATAGTTTGAAGTACCATCAATGTAGAGATCATCTCGATAATCCCTTAAAAGCCGCAGTATTTGCTCCTTTGTGTTGTGATGAAAGTTCCTGTGGTTAACATTCCAAAGTAGGATCTGGACCTCGTGTACCAAAATTTGCCTCCTCTCCCTGCCTTCTTGTTTTTTGTGGTTGGTTTTGGTTGTTTTTTTTTTGTTTTTACTTCTGTCCCATGAACCACTGTGTCTGTTATCCTACAAATGGGTCTGTTCTTTATGTATGGCTTCACAAATTAGATAAAGTTTTGGGGGGATACAAATCGGTCCTAATTCTGGGAGTTTTCTGAATTTCAGGTAGCAGATAATTCCAACCTCTAAACCCACAACTGAAGTAGCAGCTGATTAGAGGGTGAATGTGGAATAACAGAGTCTGTAGTCTGGGAGTGACTTGAAACTTACCAAACAGATAGGAATGAATAGGAGAATTTGATGAGAAAACAGGCATGTGTGAAAATCTGGGTTTACAATTTAAATGGAGAATCATGACAAATCCCTTTTGCTTCTCTGACAGGTGATGTTCTGTAATCCTGTCATTGAGAGGAAGCCAAAACTGCAGCGACAGAAGCGCATTTTCCCCAAACAGAAAGGTGAGGTGCTGGACTGTCCAGGGTGAGAGCAGGGGTTTGCACAAGCAGGTTCTCCTGTCCTACTCAATCTGAGAGATGTTAAAACTCTTGCTAATTACTGTGTATGTGAAAGTTTGTTCAGTCACGAGGGCCAGGCAGCCTGGCTGCAGCACCATCTGTAATGCGGTATTGTCGTGGTGTTGTTACTCACAATTAACATTGCTAGGAGGATTTGATTGCTAATTATTTAACAGACTTCTTAGCTCTGGGGCTTCCAGCATAAGAAGGACATGGACTTCTTGCAGCAGGGAGGGCCACCAAGATGCTGAGAGGGCTGGAGCCCCTCTGCTCTGGAGACAGGTTGAGAGAACGGGGGCCGCTCAGCTCAGAGAAGGCTCTGGGGAGACCTTGGAGCCCCTCCCAGTGCCTTAAAGAGGGTGATGAGGCACAGGTTGCCCAGAGAAGCTGTGGCTGCCCCATCCCTGGAAGTGTCAAAGGCCAGGTTGGACGGGGCTTGGAGTGATAGTGGAAGGTGTTCCTGCCCATGGCAAGGGGATGGAATTAGATGGTCATTAAGGTCCCTTCCAGCCCAAACCATTCCACAGTTCTGTGAGAAGATCCAGGACTCAAACTGTACTATTTTAACCAGCCGTGCTGTTACTGATGAACAGATGTGGAAGGTTTTCTGGAAAACTCTGACTTGCAGAACACTGTGGCATGAACAGGCTACTGAGTATCAAGTCTCTAGAGCTGGCATTTCAGATTTAAGAGATTTATGGACTGGAATAGCTTGCATACTTTCCTATTTCTCTGCAAATTCTTTCTTGTGAGGCTGAATAAGGTGAAACTTTACATACTGAGCTTTTGTGGCAGTAGGGATAAATGAGATTTTATATTTCTACTCTTCAGGATGTAGTAAAAATAATTAAAATATCCCAAATGTTTTACTCTTTTAAACACATTTTCAGAAACTTCCTGTTAACAGGCTACAAAATTAAAATGTAGTGTTGAAAGAGAAGAAAACCTCACTTGCAGTAAAATAAATTTTTAAAGTTCTATTCAATTTTAACTTGAGGATTGTTATGATATTATATGGAGCTGAACTTAGGTGAAATAGCAGATCTGTTTTATCATCATTAATCTTTATTCCCTGAAGAAAAGCCCATTCGCCCAAGGGTGAGTTACCCTTTTGGGGTAACCCACGGGTATTTGGTTGAAAACTATAGTTTAACACTACATGAGACTGTAATTTGTGTGTTGTAATCTCACTGGTGTTTTGACTCTGACTCCTCCAGGGAAGGAATTTCTCCGAGCTCCTCAAATGAACATGAACGTTGCAGCTTGGGGTCGCTTGATGATGAGTTTCCTCCCTCCCTGCAGTTCCATCAGCTCTCTGAGTCCCCCACTTAATGACCCCAATCACACAGACTTTCCTCCAGTTTCCCCACAGAGTCATGGTGATTCAGTGTCCAAATTGAGTAGGTAAGTGATGTCCTGAGTGTTGTTGTGTAACACTCTGGAATAGGTGTAGGGTAGATCTTAAAATTCTGTTGCACCTTACTGAGGTGGAGGAAGACACTGATGAGAAAAATGTATCTGTCTAAAAAAAGATGTACAGTTTCTGTGCTCTAAAGGAAAGAAAATTCCATTCATTGGTGAAGACATTAAATGTCTTCACCAGTACAGAGCTGATCTATGCCAGGTCACCAGGTGATTGTTGTGATAAAAATGCACTCTGCTTTCATGAGTAATGTAGCACTCAGAATGGACATAGCTGAGTTTTTGAATGTGCTAGAGAAGAAAATTTTCCCCCAAATAATATTTTTTTTAAATTGAATCAGTTGATCTGTAAAGAGATTATTCCCACTGATGCACAGGACCTAGGAAAGAAAAAAAAAGACTCAGCTACTGTGTTGCTATTAAAATCAAGATTTCCTTTAAATTCTTGATTTATTTCTACATATGTGTGTTTCATGAATTTTGTAGCATCCGAGAGTCAGTGTTGGAATGTGAGTCTAACCAACTTTTAATTAATTTAGGAGAGAATATGTCTTGGTGCTTTACAGACTCTTGGTGTGAGTCAGGGAGTCCTTTTGTCCAGTGATTTGGACTGAGCTAACACAGCAGAGGTGATGCAAAGGTGTCTGTATACAATGCTCTGCCCTAAGTCAAAATCTCCTTCACCTCTGTTTTACAAATGCAGTGACTTCCCCGTGGCTAAGCTTACATTTATTGATGAAGCACCACCCAAGCCCCCACGCCTTTTTCTGATGGCCAACTCCAAGGAATCAACACCATCTCCTGCAGATTCTCCGGTAACCATCTGGGCTAAGTGGGAGAGTTGTCTTTGCTGGTTGGTGTTCTTTCAAGGCTCTGTTCTTATTTGTTTATTACTGAAGAAATTCACTATACTTTAGGCAGGTGCCTCTTTAGCAGGCTGATCTCTAGGGATTCAGAATCCAGTGAGCCATTTTGGCATAGAGTCCTCAAAAAGAGTTGCACTTTTTTTTTTCCTCTTTTCTTTAAATTGTAACTTGCTTTTCTTGGAGAAGCAAAATGGGAGGTAGGTCAGCATTGGGAGTTCAGGGCAAGAGTACAGAACAGACTGCACAGAGAAAGCAGGGAAGGAGGGTCAGCAGGCTTTCAGGAGCAGATGAGGTTCATTGTCATTAAAGAAACTGGGCAAAACCAAGAGCAGCTCTACTTTTCTGACAGGAAGGAGCAGGAACATTGCTTTGAGCAGTAAAATGACCTGTTCTACTACATTTTACCCTTTCTCATTTGGCTTTTGTGATAGAGGAAACTACATTCTTTGATCATTGTGACTCTTGACATGAGATGCCATTTTCTAGGAAGGAAATGTTCTATCCTAGACTTTCAGAAGTGTTTGTTTTAAAAGGTTTGACCTTATAAAAATTACTGTATATGGGAATAGTTTTGTGTGCTCATAGATAATCTCTTTTTATGCTACTTACCTCCAAGCAGAGGCAATGACCATCTGCAAGAACTTGTCTATGGTTATGCTGGATCCTGACAGAGGAGGAAAGTTGGATATGGGTGTTCAGGTTAGACTTAGTGACTTCAGAGGATGACTCACTCTATTTTTCTTTCTCCTCCTAGTGCTTGAAGAGGCTACATGTTGAGGAGAAGTCTTGCAGCTCTCCTGCAGCAGGATTTCCAATCCCAGTGTCTCCAAGGTAACTGTGGATAGCATGGGCTGTCTCAGGTCACAGATTAAAGAGTCACTGGGTTGAAATTTTTGAGCATGAAGTCTAAAATTCTGCTCAAGGTGTGCTTTGGTTTCTCAGCAGCAAATTCTTAATGCTGAGTGTGGACAACACAAAGAAAAATCTGTTCTGAACTTCACTTGTCTAAATGTCTGCCATATCTTACCTGCTCATTAACCCAAATAGTGAGCCTGTTGATAGACTGTGCACTGCAGTGTAAGAGGTCATTTAGTAGAAGGCAAAGTCATTTAGTTGTCTTCAAGTGCTTCCTTGTGTTTGAAGTGTTATGGTGTAGTATATTTAGTCGTGTCTGTGTTCTAAGTAATACATTCCAGAACTACTTTTGGCATCCCTCACACTCTTCTTTTTCTATTGATTTGCAATACATTGTCCATCATTATGATGGGAGGCATAAAACAGGAAGTTGATGTCTATGGCACATATCCAGATGCATTTTGTATATAACAGGGATACACAGCAGTAAATATACCCAAGACAAGTAAAAAACAAGTTTACTATTGGTTGAACAAAGACTGACTGAAAAAGCAGAAATAGCAAAATCTTCATGGACAGATACTCAGCTCTTCATTTCACTTACTGGAGGAGTATGGAGTGTCTGTTGCCTTTCAAAAATGATCCTGGACTAAAGCATTAAGGGTGTAGATAGTTTTGGTTTTTTTTTTAAAAAAATATTTACGAGCAATTCTGTAGCCTGAGTTTCCTTGGTAACACCTTGTGGCTGACATTACATTCTATGGCATCTCTTCATTCAGCTGTTTTCTTCCAAGAACATGTTGTCTGTTGTCCCAGTGTGTTTTATTTCCAGTTCCTGCTTGAGAACTTCTTACGCCCTTGTCCTCTTAGCACTGTAGACATGCTCATGTCTGATTGCAGTTGCTGCTGAGCCTGCTGAAAGGAGTGTAGGTGAAACTGAGTTTTACTACCTCAAGGATGGGGGTGGAGAGGAACTAATCCTGTTATGAAAAGTAACAGAGAGAACAAGCCTAGAAGAGTCAGATTTGTTTCTCCTGTTGCCAGTACAGATGGAAGTCAGACTGCTGCCACTGGGAGCACTTCCCTTAGTCAGGGTTACCACCTTCTTTCTTAAGTGGCAGAACAGCATCACAAGGCTTTAGTTGTCAGGATTAGGTGAGGAGTGGTTGGCACAGCTGTTTGCTTTCCTTTTTGCTATGCAGAGCTTCTTCCCTTGACACAAACACACACTCCTTTGTTATCTGCTCATGCATCTCTTGGGTACTGTCTCTTCTCTGTTTTTCTGCAGGAAAAGGACAGTTCAGCTCGAGGATTTTCACTTCATCGCTATGTTGGGCCGTGGCCACTTTGGGAAGGTAGTAGAGAAGTACACTGTGGAGGAGGGCAGTGGTTGTGACAGTGGGGCTCTGCCTGGGGTCTGAATAGAAACATTGCAGTACAGGAGAGATTTGTTGCAGTGCAGATACAGAACAAACCCAGCCCAGCCACATAAGCAGCTGATAACTGTTGTTAACAGTCAAAATTCCTGAAGATTTGTGACTTCAAAACCTGGAGAAAGCTGTCCTGAGAGTGCTAAATCAAAGCACACCATTACCATTCCTTTCATGAGGATCACTAGTGGAAGAGCTCCATTCCCAAAACTGTGCATAGCTCCTTCTGTGAGAACTCTGAGGTGCTCCTAAAGCACTGGGCCGGCTGTGATAATACTGTTTGGGAGCAGGACATATCTTACACTGACATCCTTCTGGACTGCTGCAGCACAAGGAGCAAAACAGAAGTGCTCTGTTTTTTGAGTTCCTTGAGTTTGGTTTTGAGGATGACTGGAGTGGATGGAAATAGTTGGCATCAATTGGAATTAAAGTAATCCAATAAGGAAATACGAGATTGCTTTTCTGTTGTCTTTCAGGTACTGCTGGCCCAATACAAAGCAAGTGGGAAGCTGTATGCCATCAAAGCCTTAAAGAAAAAAGACATTATTAGGAGAGATGAAATTGATAGGTGAGCTTTGTTTAGAAATGGTACTATTGCCAGAGGCTACACTACTACAGCTGTAATCAAATGTTAGCAGGTATGGTGTGTACTGGCTGTGGTACTCATAAGGTTAAATGTGACCTTAAGACTTGGGTAACTAAAATCAGAAATAAGGAAACTTAGAATGGTGTCTAACATTTTAAAGAATGACACCTGAAGAACACTCTAAAACTCAAGGTTTGGAAGTATATAAGATAAATATTATTAGGCTTCACTTTTTATTTCTCTGACTTAAGATGTAAAGATTTTCTTCTTCATCCTCTCTTTCTCAAAACAGGCTTTTCTTTTCTGCTGAGTCTGTTTAATGCTGATGTTTTTGTTCTTTGAATCCTGGCAGCTTGAACTGTGAGAAGCGAATATTTGAGGTGGTCAATTCTTCTGATCATCCCTTCCTTGTGAACATGTTTGCGTGTTTCCAGACCCCTCACCATGCCTGTTTTGTGATGGAATACACTCCAGGTGGGGATCTGATGATGCGCATACATGAAGATGTCTTTCCAGAGCATATGGCACAGTGAGTTAGAATTAGTCTTGTCTCCAGGCACTATAAATTTTTAACTTGAATCTCATATATTTCCTGATAACTATTTCTGTCTTTTAGGTTTTATACAGCCTGTGTAGTCTTGGGGCTCCAGTTCTTGCATGAGAAGAAAATTGTTTATAGGTAATGCTGCAGAGACTCAAGTGTAAGACAGTTCAGAAACTTGAAAGTTGATTTTTCCTGTAGCTGTGTCTGGAGCTCACTCTCTCGCTGGGGTTTCTAATCTTTCTGCCTGCCTTTATTTTCTCTGTCACTATCAGCATGTTCATCGTGCTCACAGTAGAGGAAGTCACCTAGAAGCTATTCATCTGGCATGTTGCAGGTGATTAATCCTCTGTGACATGTCAATACATTCTGGGGGCCACCTGTAAGTCACTGCTTTCTTTTTCACTGGGATAGTCAGGTAATTTGTCATGCTGCTGTGGGAGCTCTTTTCCAGATGAATAAGCCCCACCCAGCTCCAAGCTGCTTTGTGAGCCTTTCGTTTAGGGGAAAATATCAGTCAGTTAAGGGGAATCTTCCAAATAATGCACTATTAAACCAAATGTAGACTTCACTCAATCTAGACTTTATTCTCTTTATTAATATCTACCTTCTGCCTGTTGCAATAAAACATGTTGGGTGGCACTCCTCAGTCTTCATCCACGGTTCTCTCTCATCTCCTTTGCCTGCAGGGACTTGAAATTGGATAATCTCCTTTTAGATGCTGAAGGATTTGTGAAGATCGCAGATTTTGGATTGTGTAAGGAAGGTGAGTAACTACAGAAGCTGAAATTGAGCCGTCAGGATTAGTTTAGGATCTGGGCTTTAGTAGGTGGTTATGTGTAACTTGTATTAATCCCCATTTTAAAAATTAAAACAAAACCAAAAAAGCTGAACAACAAAAAAACTCCTCACCTCTCTGGCCATGATGGATTCGGGAAGAATACCTTGTCATGTAATCTTCAGGAGACGTATGAAAGCATTTAAAATGTGCTTGTTTGCTCAAAGGAGCCAGAATATAGGATAGTATAAAACATGTAGATGAGTAAATGAGCAAGGGAATGTGCAGGAAGTTCCCTTGGTTTTGCGGTTTATTTAAGCATTCTCTGTGTATTTGTTACTTGGAGTTGTTGGGGACCTCAGGTTTCACACTTCTCACTGGCAAGTCCCCTAGATCAGGTAACAACATCAGGTGACAAACTACAGCTTTCAGGAGGTGAGGCTGCATCAGATCCATTCAGGGACGTGCGCTGGATTTTACCAAAGTGTCCTTTTCCTACAGGAATAGGTTTTGGAGACCGGACAAACACCTTCTGTGGCACCCCTGAGTTTCTGGCCCCAGAAGTGCTGACGGACATCTCGTACACGCGGGCAGTGGACTGGTGGGGCCTGGGTGTGCTCATTTATGAGATGCTTGTTGGTGAGGTAAGGCCACCTTCCCCCAGGGGATCTCACTAACCAGGCTTGGGGACCTGACCACCTGAGGTAAAATTTTGCTAAATGTAGCCAACTATTTATTAGTACTTTCAGTTACATTTTTCTCATTCATGGTGTTTGCCAAACAGTAATTAATCCATGCAACTCCCTGCTGTTCTCATGCCTATTTAATAGTGAGGAATGGGTGCTATGTGGATTAAATAATAGAATGTCCCAATTGCAGTCACCATTCCCTGGAGATGACGAGGAGGAAGTCTTTGACAGCATTGTCAATGATGAAGTCCGGTATCCACGATTCCTTTCAACTGAAGCACTTGCCATAATCCGTAAGGTAAAGGGCTTGGTGGGTCTCTGGGAGCCTGAGGAATTTGCATTTACTGTGTAAGTGGATCCAGAGGGACTTAGGATTGTATAGCATTTGTGTGTGTAATCTGGAGCTGCCTACATAGGCTAAGGAAATATTTAAAATTTGCACATATTTTCCCTTCCTTCTCTTTACATAAATGCAATCCTTCTGTGTAAGGATGACTAAGCAGGCTGCTTACTGTTACTGTTAAGTATGGCACAGAGAAGTGTTGATTCAAGGGCAGGAATGTCAGAGCCATCCAGTGGAGATGCCTGGATTCAGTTTTTGAATGTGATCCCATAGTCACAGGTGCACAATTAAGCTGAGATGCTCCATGCAGTTTATGGCAGGTATCTTAATGCTCTTGGCAAATTGTTTACAAGGAGCTAGGTCAGAGCTGTTCCTGGAAAATGATGACCGTGGTGCACAGTGAGAATGAGAAACACCGAGGGATCAGTCCACCCCCTGTCTTTTGTTTTTCTCTCTGGAACATTATTTCTGTCCATCCTTGTTCCTGCTGTTTAATTTTGAGCTGATATTTCTGCAGCTGCTTCGGAAATGTCCAGAGCGCAGACTGGGAGCAGGGGAAAAAGATGCAGAAGAGATTAAAATTCAGCCTTTTTTTAAGGTAGGAACTTGCTTTTTACCTCTCCCTTACTTCTTATGTTTGAGCTGAGAGCGATTTGCTCTCTGTTAGTATTGAGGCTTATTTCCCTTTGTTATCAAGGTGATCTTAGTGATAGTTTCTGTTGCACCTCATTGCTCCATTCAGGAATATGTGTTTCAAGTCTTGCTTGAAATGATATCCCCCAAGTCTGTTTTCTGGGATCTGTACACTTCCAGAGCCAGGTTATTTCTGATCGTGCTGCTTCTATGTACAAATGTACCTAACTTTAGAGACATGAACAAATATTCCTTTTAAAATCAAACTGCAACATCAAAGATGTTATCTAGTAATGACAGCAGTTGTCAGTCTTATTTGATACCTGCATTTGCACGATACACATGACTCTTAAGAGAAATGGAGGCTAAATTGCTTTGTGTCAGGGGTGTGTGTCTGTTCCAGGTAAAGGTGTTGCCATCCCTCCTCATTATTGCTCATCTGCCGAAAGTTTTTAGCCTTATAACCCTTGTCTGGCTTTGCAATGGAGCAAGAAAAGAACTTGGATGTCAGCAGAAATTGCTGGGATCCCCAGATCCACCTGGCCACAGCTGAGCTGTAGTTTTGTCCCTCCTAAATGTATTTGTAGCTGTAAAATTCACTGCGTGGCATCTCTGCAGTACCTCCTGTGCTGTTTGTTTTGGGCCTTTTTTCAGTTCTCTTTTTTTAATTAGTAGAAGTAAGACATGTTGCAAACGATCTGTAAGGGAGGCTGCAATTCTCCCTCTGACTTTCACATTTCATAAATAATCTTTGTGTCAATCTGGCCTGTTCCCTTCCGTCTCTTACAGGGAATTGATTGGGATGCCTTGTTTGCCAGGAGGCTGAAGCCCCCCTTTGTGCCCACCTTAAGAGATCCAACCGACATCAGCAACTTTGATGAAGAGTTCACTTCCCAAAAGCCAGTCCTTACACCTCCTGAGGAGGTTTCTCTCCTAACCCGTAAGGAGCAGACTGTCTTCAAGGGCTTTGACTTTGTTTCCAGACACCTTTTAGATGCGTGATTCCTGTGCTGTAAAAACAGGAAGAGGTTGTTACCACCTTGAGAGAGCACAGAGAAGCCTTTGCAGGGCCAGTGGAAAAGCCAACAGGATTTGTAGTACAAGTAGTGCTGATGGCCCCAGGATGAGGTGCCCTGCAAGCTGATTTAACCTGCTGTGGGTTTTCCAGCCTCATTTGTTGGAAGGATACTGGATGTCAATTACCTTTACGGAATAATTAAAGTTTGACCGGATGTATCTTCTATCATTGAATGTAGATGAAATTTGGAAAATAAGCTGGACTTGATGAAATCAAATCTTCTCTGCAACCCAGGTTAATCTTTGCAAAAGGCCTAATTAGCAAGTAGTGTGACTTTTTAAAGTTGTAGCATAGCAGGGGAATGGCTACTTCTCACTGATTTTCTAGAGATGCAGCATTCCCTCCTGGTAATGATTTTATGCCATTTTCCCACTCATAAAAATGTGTATGCCAGACAAGGAACGGATTTTAACACTACCAAGACAATGATGTTTGATAATGATCCAAGTGATTTATTGGAAGGAAAATGAGTCTTTCTGCCTAAGGATGCCAACTCTTAGCTATTGTTTTTAATGATATCAAACCCCACCGCTTTGCACATATTTTTTCTTTTTTGAAAATAAAGATACCTTTCCATATAATAAATATTCAGCTTTTCATCTCCTTTGTGTCAGCTGAATCTTTCAGATCAGGGCTAACCAAAATGCTTAACAGGCAGGATTTTAGTTTTCTCCATAAATACAAGTAGTAATATTTTCTTTCTTTCTTCCTTCTCACTCAGGCTCTCTGTGTACATATTGCACGGTGTCATCAGCTGTCAGATACCAATGACTGCAGTCAGGTTATCTCTCCACTGATTTTATCAGTGTATATATCCTGTATCATTTTTGGGGACAGCTAAGCAATGACAGTCAGTATTGGAAAATCAGTGAGTTAAAGGTGATTTCATTGCCTTGTAATCTATCTTGTAATTATACTTTTTCTTGTAAAGATACATTTTCATCTCTTAAATTCATAATGTTAGCTCACTGGGCAAAAAGGGAAGGGTTTTTAGAGATAAGGCATCTGATGCAAACAAGGACACAATCATTGCTCTTTCAGTTTGTCTTCACCAGACGGAGACAGGAGTGGGACTAAGGCAGCTGTGCTGTAGCTGGAGACAAGGATCTAGGGAATTATTAAGCCAAGGCTGGTCCCAGTGCTTCAGGATTCAGGGAGGTAAGAGCTCTGTGCAAACCAGGGATATTTCACACTCAACCTAGATATCCTATTTTCAGAGCCAAGTATTGCTGCTTCTGAAAATTCCTGTGTATAAAGATCCTTTCAACCTCCCGCTCACCCTGGCAGTGCACTGGGGTGTTTGGAGCAGGACACACATTTTCCTCCCTGTTTGAGTGGCAGCAGTTGCTGTTGGCCCTGTGTTTTGTGGCTTTAGTTCAAGGCCACTGTGAAGTGGGAGGTAGCACAGTGGATTGTTAGCACAGGTGAAACATAGAGCTTGGGTTCAGAGAGAGAGGCATTTGAAATTTAAAAATGCCTATTTAATATTTTATTTTATAATTTAAGGTTGAGTAAAAAAAAAGGTAAATTAACACCCAGGTACATTTAAAATACCAAACAGAGCAAAACTGCTTTGAGCTGTTTCACCTGCTGATGAACTTTCACTTGACTGATACCTGAAGAACCAGGAACTGCAATGTAACACGTGATCCACGCTTCAGCAGGTACCACAGCAACACAAACAAACTGCAGAACCCTTCTGAATGGTGTAGCAGTGTTACAAAAACAATCCTTAGCGTTCTGATATCCCTCTGATAGAGCTTCTACCCCGAACAAACCAGACTGTGCACAGGTGACAAACTCTGGAGCCGGTCAAAAAAGGGATCTTTTGCTGCGTTTAAACTGCTTTAGGACCGTTGTGTGGTGTTAACAACTACACTGTCTTTTCATGAGTATTCATCAGCTTTAAATGCTGAGTGCCTCTGAGTTAATTCCTGAGTTAATTCAGGTGTTAATTCCTGAGCCAAGATAATTAAGGCACAAGATAATTTTAACTAACATTTTGTTGTGGTGGGTTTTACATGTTTTGTTTGGTTGTATTTTAACAGAAAAGGGTCAGGACTAAAATTTACACCTCAGCCTTTTTTGTTTTAAAGCTAAGATCGGTCATCCCAAACTTGCTTTTAGTTTCCCATGGAAATCTGAAGTATGACCTTTTATTTCAATGGAAAACAGGCCCTCTTGCTGCTGTCCTGAAAGCTGTCAGCATCTCTCACTTCAGTTAATCAACCAGGACCTGGCAGCTTTCCTCTTGCATTGAAATTGTATTCTTTTATTAAAATGTCACTAATGAGCTGAGGTAGCAGTAGTTTTACCAACAGTGTTACTTGAGTTAAGCATGAGGTACCCATCTCTGCTACTGCTTCTCTCCTAGCTACAGCAAAGGCCTGAGCATGATGTTATCTGCAGAAGTAACTCGGTAGCCAAGGATTACTTTTCTGTCCAAAGAAAAGTGATGGTATCATTCTTCACTGACTTGATTCAAAACAGGGACGTGTTAGCAGCAGCATCAACTTAAAAAGCTGTAAGTAAGCTGCTCGGGGCATCACAAAGTACAGGTTAATTATCTCATACAATTAACTGGGTGTCTTACAGCTCTTTCTCATGCACATTAACAGTATTAAGCCTTTGTGGAAAGCACTAAGTTGAGGCATGTGGACAAAATAAATATGCTTTTGACTCTCCAAATATTTACTCAAGTATTTCTCTTACATGCCTGATGCTACTGCCAAAAGGCACTGCAGTTCTCACAGTCAGAACTAGGCTGAAAAAAGGCCACAGGAATTACACTGATCCTGGCTGGTTTTGTCTGTAATTGCTGCTGTTCCCTAGCAGCAAAAGGCGAGGGAGACCTTGGAAAAGAGAAGTGAACATGAATACTCACGCTAATCTTGCATTTCTTCTGGGGAGATGTGGATGCACTTAACAAAAAGAAACAAATTTAGAGAGATACTTTCCTCAGTCTGGAAATCAGCTCTGCTGGCTTTGGCCTTCCCAGAACTGGATTCTTGCCTTTAACAGTGTTATTTGTATATAAAAAATACCCCTGACTCTCCCTGAAATGTAGTTTGCAGATGAACAGGTTGTGGAGCAGGTTGCACAGTCCATGATGTATTAAAGTTCAGTGCAAGGAAACAGGAGCCATTGCCCTAGCAAAGCTTTACCCAGCAGCCTGCCAGGTGTGTTGGCACAGTGGGACTAGACAGGCTCACTGTTCTTGTGAAAATAGATTTTCTCCCATGCAGTGAGGTGGCGTGAACAGAAGAATCTCCAGAGATTGAGGATTATCCCTTGGTCAAAGGGGTGCTCCAGCTCCGAGTGCCGCAGGTACGAGATGTGGTGGTGTGACATGAACTCCCAGGTCGTGGTGTTGCATGAGATCAGGTACAGGTGGGAAACAAGCAGCAGCAGGACCACAACGGTGAATATGAATATCAGGAGGAAGGACACAAGGAGGAAAATGTTGTGCTGCAGCCACTCCCCAGATTGTTCAAAGTAGAGGCCTGACCTTTCAATTCAAACAGAAATAAATCTGCAGTTAAAGAAGCAGAACTAGTTTCATAAACTAAGCAAACCTGATGACACATTTGATTCATAACTAATCAGCTCTTCTGACAGTCCTCCACTACAGAGAGCTAATATACTATGAAGTCCTGAGAGACTGTGCCATAGGGATTGGAATCTAAGTTTAGAAGATGCTGGTTCCCCTGACAGCTGTGAGACACAATCACCCTGGGTTAACTCCTCTCCTGAACAGCTGGAACCCTGTTGGAGTTTCCAGCACTTGAATGTGTAAACAAAGATTGTGTTACAGTGACTGAAGCAAAATGAACAATGAAACCTAAATTATCAGATTCTGCTCAAGATTTGGGGGCTCCAGGATGCACAAGAGGGTGAAGATCCAAAGCCAGTCCAGCCACTGCTATGTTCTATGCCAGCCTGAGGAGCACCACAACTTCCAGCAATCTCAGAGGTCCAAATGCCATCTCCCAGCCTTACCAAGCAACATGGCCTCCCCACAGTAGAACCAGAAGCTGTACACTCAAGTAGACTATGAAGAGGGGGTGATTCCTTTCTCCTACACAGTTCTCAAGCCAGGGGCAGTGATGGTCGTAGCGCCGCACGCAGTGCTGGCACAGCTGGCAGTGCTTGGCTCGCATGGGTTGCTGCAAAACACAACCAGAAAAAGAAAAAACCCACTGGCTATAGTTCATGGCTGTCCCCCTCCTGTTTGGTAGAAGAGAACATCATGCAAATCTGTCTTTCTCCACAATATTGTCCCTAAAACACTCCCTTGTGAGACAACAGCACATCAATATTGCTAAGACCAATCAAAGGGATTGTGATTCTCCTGGTCAAGACCCCAATGGGTGGGATTCAAATTAAGTGACTCTCCCACACTCCTCCTATCTACACATTTTCTTTATTATCTACCTATTATAGGAAGTCCAGCATGCCAAGGAGGGAGACAAAGTCAATCAGTGTAGTCAGGAAAGCATGAGCAGAGTATTGAGGTGAAAAACTAGGACCAGTTCTATCAAATAGAGTGGGCAGGGATGGGATGTTTCTTGGGGATGCACAGATGCTGCCTCTAAGTGAGTACAAGACACTTGCACAGAAAACAGCTCAATTATCAGGCAAAGAGAAGGTGAAAGACCTGGCTGAGAAAAGTAGTGCTTCCTAGGATTCGTCCCCTGCAGCAGATAAATGCTTTGCCAGCTTTTCCTCTTGCAATAAGCTCTGCCTGATAGATACTCTTCAGGAATTTATGGAAGCTGGCGTAATGCTTAATTTCATTAAACTGATAAGGATCACTCTGAAAACAAGCCTTTCTAGGCTTTAAGCACACTGTTTTAAGAGCTAATTTCACCGCTGTAATTTCTCCTTCATGCTGTCTTTTACCATTCAGGCCAATGTTTTGTTGTTTTAAGGCCTCTGAACAAGTTCACAACAATGAGCAGCAATGTCACACTCAGCTGCCTTTCTGACTGTCAAGGTATTTTCAAAATAACTTCTTTGACAGTACTGCAAGGTCTGGCTGACATGGCAGTAAGAATGTGGAATACAGTTTTCTCACAGCAAAAAAGGATCCTAGTTTCTATAAGCCAGCAGGGACTTGTTTCAGCCTTGGCAAACTGGCCTACGTGCCAGTGTCCATCACTACTGCTTGTGTAGCTACACAATCTGCCCAGCCTCCTCTGAGCAGCAATGACAGATCAGAAAAACACCAGCAACAGCAGCTGAAGAACAATATAAGCTTTCAAATCACTCATCCCTTCCTCCTCCAGCGTGTTCTGGATGCCCACCTTCACCAGGCAGTAACCACAGCGCCGCAGCTTAATGTCACCTGGAATCTGAGGGATCACCACACCTTGTCCTTTATCCTCACCTTCCTACAAAAAAGAGAAAGGGAGGGACTGAGGAGAGTTCCTGGGCTGCTGTCTCGGCATGACTGAGATGTCTTGCTGCATCCTTTTACTTGACAGTTACACAGTGCTTGTTATCTCTATCATTAGTTAGGTTAAACAAAATAATTCCTTAGAATTCCTACAGAAGCTGCAGACAGTTATGGTACAGTGAGAGAGAACAGGTTACTGTAACCCTCCAAAGAATGTCTGCACAGAGGCAGAAGTAACTGTGGACAAGATACACTCTAGGACAAAAACAAGCTTAGATTTCACTTCTAAACACAGTAACAATGTCTTTTCAGTATGAGTAGTGCTACTTAGTCACACACAGCCAACACTGACATCAATGATGGATGATTAAGATTGATACTGCCTATTGTCCTACACAGTCTGTAAGGCAGTGAACCTCGAGCAGACTATCAGTTAGTGAAACTTTGCATCTCCCTTTACTTCACTGTAACTTGTTTGTGGACATGTCCTCTGAGAGGGCAACAAATCCATAGAGAGTTCAATAAATAGAGCTGCAGAGACCACTGTCTGCCAAACCTGCCCTTCAGTGCGGGGCTTTTATTGCACTTGTACCACTTAGCAGTGGTTATCATAAAATAGGTCATGTACACATTCCACAGGGCACTGCAGCCTCTGCTCTAGGAGAGGACTTGGGCTCAAATGGCACAGTCACGTACAAGGGCAGTGTGGTGTGAAAGGCACATTTAAAGCCTGTAAACCCTATTGCTGTTACAAAATACCAGCGTGAGAGAGTCTTCCTCATCTCCAGCGGTCTGTGCATGTGTCCTTCATGCCAGCACAACAGAAACTGTGTCAGATTGCTCCTATCTACCAGAGTGGAAAAAGTAGAAAAGCCTATAGACTTTACAGCTACTCCACTTTTTTCTATTCATGAAGGGATTTACCTTCTCTTCCTCTTCAGGCTTAACAAAACCCGGATCCATGAGAGACACCTTGAAGTACAGCAGGACGGAGCATAAAACCAGCAAAACGAAGATCAGCGGCTGCAGCAGCTCCCCGCGCTCCTCCTGCTTTTGCAGATCTGAAAGGTACCCAAAAAAGACAGAGCGCAGCAGCTCCTTGTGAAGCGTCCGGGATTTTTCTCTCTGGCCTCAGCAAATGGGTCCCGAATCTATGAAGAGGAAACGGGGAGAGACCAGGCAGAGAGAGGGCGCGGGGCGAGGGAGGAGAGGCTGAGAAAGGGCTCCCCAGAACCCCCCGCCCTCGGGGCACCCCCGCGTCGCGGCCGGGCGCGGATCGCCCGTGTCCCGCAGGGGCCGCACGGCCCGGCCGCGATCCCCGCCCTCCGCCGGGGACGGAGCNTCCGCCGGCCCGGAAGGCCTCCGGGCAGCGCTGGCAGGGCCGGACGGGACACGGGCGGCGCCCCGAGGCGGGGCCAGGGCGGCCCGGCCCTGCGGGGGAGGCTGCGCTGGGGTGTGNAGGCACGGATTGCGCTGTGTGGGGTTGGCACACACCGTGAACCGGGGTCACCTGGCTCCCTTCGTCCCCCACACCGCCCCGGCTTTGTTGTGCCTCGCCAGCCGGCCCTGCGGGGCCTTTCCCCGAGGAATGTGTTTTCCCTGAGCCCTTCCCGCATGTCCTTCCGCCCTCACCCCGGGCTCTGGAGCGCAGAGCTGGGCAAACTGTTCGGAACCTCCGTCACACCGGGGCAGACACCGCTGGGTGTACAGAGCACGGAAGGGTCGGGCAGCAGGTGCCGTTCAGAGGCTCCTCGAGGCGGTTCCCGAAGTGCTGCACTGCGTTAACTCTGCTCTCGCCAACGTGGATATTCCATGTGTGGGTTTCCAGCCCCCGGGAAGAAGCGCAGAGAGGCTGTGCCTGGCTGGAAGCGGCTACACGGCCCCATTAAACAAACACAGCCTGGGGAACGTCTGACATAATTCGAGGAGGGATTTGATCTGGTTGGGATGTCTGCAGTCAAGAGGCTTCTGGCTGGGTGAGGTCACTGAACTCGCCCGAGGGCTGCCGAGGGAAGCAGGTGTGTATAGACTCTTCTCAGCTGGAACAGACACCTAAAAGCAATTGAATTGCACCTGAGATGCGTTTTTCTCTCTTGCTAACAATAAAAAAAAAGGCCAAGGTGCCTATAGCACATACATATTTACACTTTGAGAGTCCAAGGGAGATGAATGTCACCACAGGTCTGTAAAAGTTCCAAAATCAGTGCTTTCTCTTTTAACTCCTTCCAGTTTTAACACAGATATACCTTGCTGCTTTTGTTACTTTCTTTCCCAATAAATATATTTGCGAAAAAAATCATATTCTTTATAAATTTACCCTCCAGCACTTGACAAGCAGTTGATTCCTTGGTATTGTTTGCCCACAAATTGATTATTTTAGTCTCTTCACATGAGCCAGTGGCCACCTGCTGATGCCTGAAAGCACCTGGCTGTGTGGGTCACTTGAATGGTTTACCTGAGATAGCTGGGTTGAAATGTTAATAAAATTGAAAACTACATTTCCAGCAATCATTCTAACCGTTTTGTTTTGTTTTTTAATTCTAGGTAAATGCAGAGCCTATGGCTCTCTTCCCTCAGACACCTCAGGCTGTACTGGTGTTCGGAAAAAGGTGGGTAGTGTCTTTCCTTCTTCACAGAGAGGAGTAAATTTTAAAGCTTAATGAAAGCAATATGAGTAGTAATAATATTCTCCACCTGAAAGTAGAAACATTTTGATGTTCTAGAATAATCTGTCCTAAGGAATGTATTCTCACTCTTTGTGATTAAAATAATTTGGTGCATGATACTCTTTTTATCTTCTCCTTCAGCTTTGAAACCTATCTTGCAGAGATCAGAGTTTATCTCTTTCTCAAGGGTTTCAGCCTCAGTGACTGGCTGAAATTAGGCTCAGTTCCAGAAAGTCTCTACTAGCAAGTTTCTGAATGGAGAATCTTGGTTCCTATGGCATTCCAGCTAGGAATCCCACACTGCTGGAAGGCTAAGGTATCTCTCTGTACTCTTACAACAGGGCATGTTCTCAGAGGCAGTTCAGTTTCATACAAATGCTCCTCCCATCCTGTTCACTTCACTCCTTTAGACTCCTCAGTGACCACTCAATTAACTGGCACTGAGCCCTTCCAGGACTATGGTCTTAAGAAGAAAGTCACACTGGCCTTAAAGCAGATTGGCTTTTTTTAAGTGCTCAGATCCTGCCCCTTACAAAGCCCAAGCTGTGGACTGTGAGCTGCAGATACATTACAGAGTTCAGAGCAATCTGGACACTCAAATATTGTCCTAATTTTTTTTTCCTCTCACACAATTTCCTAACAATGCTCTTTTTCTCCATGGCTTTCTTCTGTTGACAAGCAGTATTGTATCTTTTGGAGTGATGAAAGGCAAAGGCACTGAATGGCATCATCAACACGTGGCAGTTCCTTTCATTTTTAATTAAATATGGGACAGCCAATGGACCAGTAATGTACCTAAACAAACCACATTCACAGAACAAAGGAAGAAGACACTCTTGAGCGCTAGGTTTAATACACAGAGGGTATCCAATGGATACAACAGAGACGTTAATTCATTCAGAATTGTAAGGAAACAACAGTTGTGTATTTTGATTTTTTTGCTCAGTTTCACCAGGTACAAACATTTGAACCAGGCCTCAGCATCAGGCAGGTCCATGGACAGAATAAAAGGAGACACTTGCTCATTATAACTGAGGGTATTTTCATTGCAAAACAAGGAAATACATATTTAGCTTAAAAACTTTTTTTAAAACAAGAAAAGAGTTACAGAGAGAATCAGTGACAATTATGTGAAATCAAAACAGTCTGCTAAAGCAGAAGTGTTTCAGTTCAGCAGAATATGTCCCTCATTCCTTAAGTGCTCTCTTCTCCTTCAGCCCCCATGTTGCTTTGCATCCATTCCTGATGACAATTGCCCTCTGTGCTTCATACACATGGTTGTCGTGGAGACCAGCTTTTAATTCTCTACTTTTAATTCTCTTTTTCCAGCACAAGCTGTCCTCTAACACCTGAGCTGTGGAAGACTCCTCCCTAAACAGTCTCAAGGAAATGTCTTTTCTATGGATAGTACCTGTCTGCAGTGCCCTCTAGCTCTTGCCCTACTGGTAATTAATTGCCTTCTTCAGGTAATGAGAGGGAATTGACTCACAGCTCCAAGACTTTTCTTCCCACTCATCTTTTGCAGACACCAGAGTGACAGCAGCAGAAGCCCAGCCAAGGTGACAAGCTGGGTAGGATTCAGTGCTGAAGAGAATAATTTCAGTAGGAAGGTGCAGGGAAACAGCAGCCGTGGTGCAGATGAATTATCTGCAGTGTTCTGATTGCCACAAATATCAGTGCTAAACTTTCTTGGCCTGATCTAGATGAGAAAGTCTGGTGCTGCTGGGTGTTAAACATCATCCAAGTAGATGCCAATCCTTATGAGCAATTCCTCCCACAGATTTTGTAAAATGGAAGCACTGGTGGGAAGTTGCTCACCAATTTGCTCTTATCTGCTCCAGAGAACACGGACACCTGGCACTGCTGGGTCACTGAAAAGGGCCACTGAAGGACAGGGCAGCCTCCAGCCAGGAAGGAAACCACACACAGTTCAGATAGAGCATTCCTTTGTGGGCACAGTCTCTGCAGGGAGCTACTGAGTTGTGTTCGTGCTCTGCTTGCCAAGCTTTGGAATATTAAAGGAAATGTAGTAGTGAAAACATGAAGAGTCTGAGTGGGCCAACAGCTACTGAGCACAAGGAGCCCTTCTGCAATATCCTTACATGCTATGAACTTCTATCCAGCTGGATTTTCATTTGAAAAATAGAACCCCATTCTGGTTTTCTGAGCAAGGTTGGTCACTGGCTGTATAATTTTGTGTGAAGTTTCCTGGTTTGTTCCTTTGATCCAGCAAAGCTGGAAGGCCTGAGAGGCATCCCTGGAGCAGTAAGCATTTTAGGGTATCCAACTTCCCCTCTGACTTAAACCTCCATAAAAAATCTGCCACTTTGCCCTCCCCTCCTGTGCAGAGCAGTGATATGATGTCTGCAGGCAACTCTCCTGTTCTGTCCTCAGCTCTGGATCTATGGCACCAGTTAAATCCTTGGCACCAAAAAGTGCTTTCAGGTCATGCATTATGCCTGTTGTTTCAGTTAGGGAAACTGAGGCCCAAACTAGTTTCAAACTTCCAATTACAGGAATTCTTGGATTTTGATCAGGTGCTCAGAGGATACTTTTCCCTCTTCGCTCCTTCCTGAAGGGAAAATGTTATTTTTCAGCTCACAAAATGTTGAAGACACTGGAGCTTGTAGGCAAAGCTCATGTTACTCTAACAGGGATGTTATTCCTTTTAATGTGCTGCCTCAGGCATTTACCTTGCTGGTGGCCTGACTCAAAATCTTACGTGAGGCTTTCTGCAACAGCCTAGTTATAGCCAGTTCCCTCTTTCCCCTGGGACTGGTGACAGATTTCAGCAAGCTGAGCTTTTCTGGCAGCCTGGCCTGGTTACATTCATCTCCTTATTGCTGGGAAATTGAAGTCTTTTTATCCTGGTTCAGGCCGAGGTGCAGCTTGCTGAGGGTCTGTGAGCAGTGAGGACAGAGGTTACCTTTACAGTGTGAAATAGCTTTGATGCAGTGTGGATCTTGTTAGTTTGGGATGCAGGAGGTGAGACTCCAGTAACTGCTCAACTTGTGGAAGCACTGGTTTGGAAAACCCCAAACCTTTGGGGTCTCAAGGCAGATAAAACCAAGCCATTGGTTGTTCATTAGCCTTGAGGTAGTTGTGCCAAAATCTCAGAGTAGAGCCCAAGTGTTTGGCTTGGATTGCAATGAGAGGCTGGGATCTGCTCCTGCTGAGATGGGAGCTCCTCAGCTCCATTGTCTCCCCAGCGTGGCAGCTGCTTTCTGGGCACAAGGGTTTCTGATACCTCACATCCGTGATGTGTCCCCTTCTGCTCCACTCCCACCTTGCCAACACGGCCAGAATCTCGAGTGCTTTTTGTCAGGTGGTTCAAGATTTTAGTGGCAGGAGCTTTGACTACCATGGGCATTGGAAAGGAAGCAAACGTGGTGGGTGGCACTGCCATGTGAAACAACTTCCCAAGGAAAACAGCATTAAATGGGGAATTAAAGAACAAAGCCTGACTCCCCTAACAACCAAGGCTGTATTTGCAGCCTCTCTTAGTTTTGCATCTAGAAGGAAGATTAGCAAATGTTACAGAGAAAACAGATCTTGAAATAAGCTTCCCCATCGCAAAGCTCATAGGGACACAAATTCTTGGGAAACAGGAATAAGTGAGAGAGAAAAATACATTTCAAACGACTGCAAAAAAAGTATAATTTGTCAAGTTTTGCAAATCTTATGAAAACAATTTAAAAGTGACACAAAAATATATATAAGTTTGAAAAATACTTAAAAGAAAAAAGTACAGATCTCACAATACCAAAACAAATGACGTATGGTTAAAAAAAAAAAAAAAAAAAGACATTGAATAACACCGTATTGGCAGTAAAAGTAAACCTCTCCAGGCAGTTGTGTTCTGTCAGTTAAAGTGTCAGTTTGTGGATCAAGGATCTGTCTCTAATGTGCTCACAAGGACAACATGAACTCTGAGCATTAGCAGAACCTCATAGCAGCGACTCAAATCCGAGAGCAAAGTGTACAAGGGGAGAGAGCAGCGAGTTACTGTGCTCTGAGGCCTGAAATGTCCCAGCCTGCATGGCCATGGGCTCATCTTCCTTCTACCAGGCACAAAGTCTTTTCTGAACCCCTTCTAAGGGAAGATTTGTGAATTGTCCAAGAACTGTGGTGAGCAGTGGGCTATGACATGGACAACTGTGCTGTTGAGTGCCTGGCTGTGAGGCAAACCTTGGCCTTCAGTTTCTTGAGCCACTGCAGGTCTGGAGTGTTAGAGGTGAAGACCAGCTCAGGGGGACTCTCCTCTCACCTGTGTCACAGAGACTGGAGTAATGCTGCTGATGGGAGTGGGACTGCACTGGCAAGTGCTTCTGGGAGTCAGATTGGAATAGGGCCTTCTGCTTCTGAGAAAAAGGGGAAGATGTTGGGGTGGAACAAAAGGTGCTATTTCCTGGGATTGCCCTTCAGAGGGTGACTGGAGACTCCCCACCTCCAATTCCAGCAGTTGTGCTGCAGTGAGCTTCCTGTGAAGGGAGATTATGATGCTACTGAGCACAGCTTGTGATGACACAGACTGAGAGAGAACAGAACAGCTCCAGTCCCTTCTGGGACTTGCACAAGGGGGTACAGCTGCTCTGGACTAGGGCCTAGCAGAGTATAATACGCAGAGGGAAATACTCTGTTTGTCTTTGTAACCCTTCCCCACAAAAGAGAACACAACTAAAAAAGGTGGTGAAGGACTGGAATGCAGATGTGTAGCCCTTTGTGAACAAACCTCGTGCCTTGTTGCACAGGCTCCCTTTGAGAGAGAAGCTCTGTGTGGCCAAGAACGTGTAACTGGTTTTACTGGTCACCCCTGACCTTCTGAGGCTGGGTGGGCTGGCAGACCCTACTGTACTGCCAATGGGGACAAAACAGACCTCTTGACTTTACTGGGAATGTATGACCCACATAGAATTAGCAATGCTTCCATTAATGTGAGCCTCCTATTAAAAAGCCCTTAAGGGAGTGAATTAGCTTGAAAGGTCTTCTCTAGTTTCTCCATTCATACGTCTCAGTAAAAGGTCAGTTCTTTTGGTCTGTCCCTCTGGTATTGTGTCCCCCAACCTCACTAACCAAATAAATAACTCATCACTGCCTGTTGCCCCACTGAGCAGCCAGTGCTGATTCAGGACTGGTGTTCTTGCAGACATCACAGGACCTCATGCAGTACAGCAAAAGGGAATTTTCTAAAAAGTGGGAAATAAACATGTCACACTAGTGATCACACAACTAGGTCTTCAAGCTCATGGTCATTTGAGGCTCTCTGTGTGGTCTAAAATAAAAAGGTTAAAAGATACATAATGTAGTTGTCTTTGTTTTTTGTTTTCTTTTTATACAGAAATCATACACACGGAACTTCAACCTGAAACTTCATAACAAAAAAGTCCACTAAGTTAAGGAAAGCATTTTGTTGTGCAAAAAGTCCCTCCCCCCTCCCCTATTCACCTTCATCTACTGAGGGTCTCACACACACACATAAAGTTTCCTTCCAACAGGCGAGTTGGTAAGAAAGAGTCCTCCCTATGTACAGTGGGTTAGAGAGAAGCTGGATACAGTGCTGGCAAGAGGCATTGGGTGATTGCCTCTATCTGGAAGTGTCCATGTTCTCCTCCTTAAAGTTACTGCAGTGCTCTATAACTTTCCTATGGATAAAACAAGGACAAGGAGAGAGGATTTAGTTTAAATCTTATTGCATCTCAGCTGTGGGACAGTAAGGTAAAAACTGTCCCAGAGTTGATTTCTGTGTAACTGTGTCCTGTTTGTATCTGAGACACAAACTGTGTCAAAACCAGTAAACTCCACAAAAGCAGTTCCCAGTTTGGAATGTCAAGTTAAGGTAGTGCACATCCAGATTCAGTTGTGACCATTCATTCATCACCCCCATATTCAAAACCTCAGATGCCTTTAAATCCTACCAGGAAACAGATGAATACAAATGTTTGTCATTCACTGTGCTGTCACCTGTCCCATCCCACACACTGTGTGTAACTGTGACTGTCTTCTGCAGGCTCCAGTCCCCTCCAGCATTTAGCAACCCTTCATCTGTGGGAATACCTGCTGCCCACTCACCAGGAACATATTCCCTGATCTCTACCTCTCTCTGCTATTCAGCCTGCAGGTAGGAGATTACAGCTCTCACTTTGCCAATGATCAGAAACTGCAGCTGGCTTTTACAACTCTGAAAAGATGACTCTAAAGAAAGGTGTCATTGCAAGGGTGATGGACTCAACCTTCTGAAAAATGCTCTCATTTTAACTGTGCAGTTGGCAGTTCAATGACAGGCCAGTATGATTCTGAAGACAGGGAGCCCACCCAAGTATGGGAAAAAGTGATAACTGGAGACTATTGGCCTAAGAACTGCAATTAGCCATGTGGCTCCCTTGCTCAACAAGCCAATCTACAACCCAGTTGCCTGGCAATAATCTCTGTGTACTGCCCACCTATAAACATCTCTAGTCTTCTGTTTTCATCCTCTTTTTCCTCTGCTTCTCCTGTGTTCAATTCATACCTCTCACACACATTACTACAGGCCTTGCTTTGGTAGCCTCACTTCATATGGAAGAATTAAAAACTAAATTAAGGCTAAACTGAGAGTTTGTGATGGTGCACTGGTGTCCTACCGGGCCATTTCCTTGGTCTCTTGTCGTGCTGAGGCCATTTTAATCATGTCCTTCAGGAGCGGAATCCCACCTTCTTTGATCAGCAGTGGGCAGTACTTGTCAGCTGCAGAGAAAAGAATAAAGCAGGTCCTTGTGAACCCTCACAACAGTGGTACAAAGGGTGGCAGGAGGGGAAGGAGAAGGATCAAGACAGTGAAGGAATTTCTTACACACCAAGTCTAATTAGCTTTGTTTGGTTGTGCTGCCTGGACATTCCTGCATCATTCAAAGAGGGTTTTCTCTACCTACACAGTTGATCTGGGAAGGCTTTTTCTGCTGACAGCCTCAGGTCCACCCCCTCAAGTTCTCCAGTGCAGGGAATATAATTTCAAAAACAACTTACGATAGACAGAGACCAAGTTATAGAGTGCCCAGGTGGCCCAGTGCTGGCTGACTGGGGAGATCCCTTGTGGAAGAAGTCGAAGGATTGGTTCAAATGACCTGCACAGAAATATTACAGAAGTTGTTAAGAATCCAAGAGCTAATTCTTTCAGCACCTTTGCCACTCATAGCAATACAAACTCTCTGCTCATAGATACCACAGCAGTAAATCCATTGGCGTGTCAAAGATTTTGGCACCAAGGCTAAGTCTGTGTCCCAGGGCTGTGCTGGCAGGATTACAGGCCCCACCACACTCCCCAGAGAAATAGCTGCAATGAAGGCAACTGAGCCCAGGAACTGATTTCCATCCTCCATTAGGCATTTCCTCACAAGAGCTGAAATCCAGCAGCACTGATCAGTTTGAGGAGGGACAAAGCCAAACCATACCCAGCCAAAGCTGGCTGCACACGTGCAAGGGTTGCTGTATTTCTTCTGACAACAATACCATACTGTCTATACTGCAAACAGGCACTGGAATGGCAGCTTTGGATCCCTGCCAAGCACTAAAGGAATTCTGAGTACCTGATACCTTCTTACAGGAAGGGGTTTAGAGGATTCCAGCAGTTGTATTAACCTTTGAAGGGATTTCTGGTAATTGTGTCTAAATATGCCCCAGAGAAGAGTGAAAGCATGTGACTTTGGGAAGCAAACAGACTTAAAAGGACAGACTGCAAAGGACAGCAGTATCAGAGGAAAATGCTTAGGCAGTCCCAGACAGATCATGGTTTTCCTGAACTACTCAATTTCAGCAGAAACATACAGGAGAAATTCTGCTCGGCTGCCAAACTTCTCCCATAGGAATTGTCAGGTAAGGTGTCTCATTTCAGCATCTTATGTAACATGTTTCAAAGGAAGATGTAAAACCCTCACTAAAGAATATGTCCATGAGGATGTTTCTCCTTCACTCAGAACAGAGCCTCCATACTGGGCTCTCTCTCTTCCTTTCTCTCAGTTGGTATTTCCTTCCTGTGACAATCCTGGCTCCTGGGTGAGTGGGCCAATCTTTTCCATTCCTCACCTGTAATTGATATTTCTCCTGGAGTTGATATCCCAGCTCTGGATAGCTGCCCACATCCTCTTCACAACTTCCTCTCTGTGAGGCTCACAGATCCCCCAAGCCTCTGGACCGTCAAACATGATATGGGAGAGCACTCCACAGGCATTATATGACACCTCAATCCCATCGGCTTTGCTCTCCAGCAGGTTGCTGCCAAGAGAGAAGAGATTACTTAGAGCTGCTGATGCAGCAAAGATTCACAAGTCTCCAGAGGGTTCAGGAGAAGAGATCAGAGCCCAGCTGGTCACCAGCCAGCCACTCACCTGAACACACTGATGAACTGGGAGGTCATGAGCTGTGGGCGGAGCTCTTTCACCTCTGCCACATTGCCCAGGAGGCCCAGCATGTTGCGGTGCAGCTCCTGTTTCTCTGGGAACTCCTAGCCAGGCAAGGAACAGGATTATACACAGGTAGGACTCTGGTGATGCTGAGAACAAGCAACCCTGGGAGAAGGTTGTACAGCGCATCTAGGAAAGCTCAGCATTTTTGGGTAGTCGGTAATGGCTCCTTGGCAGGTGCCAAATAGTGCTGAAGGTATGTGTGAAAAGAGAGGATCAAAACCAGGCCCACTGTTCACTCCTGCTCTGCTTGAGGGGGCTGAGCAAAGATGGGGAAAGGGGAAGATGTGTTCACTGGAAGTTTCTCTGTTCTACTGGCTGGGTGGAATGATGTGAGAAAGAAGAACTTGCACAAGCTTTTACTTTCCTGTTTGTGCAGTGTAGGAAGTAATGCTTGGAGAGGAGCAGAGCCAGGGATCCTGCCCAGGCACCTGCATTGCCACTGCTCCTGTCAACATCTCTCCAGAGACAGTCAGGCACTTACTTTCAAGCACTCCAAGAACAGTTTCATGCCACTGTAGTTAAGGAACATCTCGCAGTTATCTGGGGTCTCATCAGTGATGTTCCAGAGGGCACTCCAGGAGAACTCCATCACCTGATCACACTATAGGAAAAGGGACAGAATCAGAGCTTTGCTAATGCAGGAGCCTGGTGCAAACCAATCACCTGCTTCCTCTCTGGCATCACCCTAGATGACTTCAGAGGTAAGAAAACCTTGTTGTTCACTTTCAACTTGTCACTAACTGGGTTTTTTGTTTAATATTTCTGCCTCCTTGTCACATTCCCCCACCCTCACCCTGGGACAGGAAATTCTGCAGTGTCAGCTGAGATGTCTTGTGTTTGGTAGAGAAGCTGAGCTGGCACTCTGGGCTGATCTCCATACCTAAGTCAGACTGAAAAGAAAATACTCTATGTATATGGGGGTTTTTTGGGAAACACTCACCGTTTTATCAGCCAACTTCTTCTGAATCAACTTTAGCATTGTCTGTGGGCAAAGAAAGGGGAAGAGTGAGAAACAGTTCAAAAATCACAGAGCTAAAACTTTGTAGTATCACAGCAGTTACGGCCAATTTTGATCTTTTGCAGAAAACCTACTTGGTATCTCTTTCTCTAAACCAGTGGGACTGGGTTATGTTCCAGTTGCATGTATTCACAGAGCTGAACTATGCCACAGTCCCTGAGCTGTTGAGTTTGCAATTCAGTCAGTTTTGATCTGTATGACAAGGTCTGGGATGTGGCACAACTGCACCAAAACAACAGCCTCTGCAGTTCTTGGAAAAGGTGAGGGGTATGGTTTGAGCTGGGAAGCTGATGCGAACTTGGGGAGAAGCAGAAGGAGCCAGTCACGAGATGGCACCAGATCTGGAAATAAGCTGATGTGGTGAGGTCGGGTGTAAGGTTACAGTGCCTTTCTGCCCTCACACCAGCCTGTCTCTGGGATCGTAACTTCCAGTGTTGGCAAGCAAGTAAAGGGGTAGCTTCCAGGAGAGGTCAGCATTGCTGGGACACTGGTTCCCTCCTGTGATGCTGCGGGGCTGGATCATGGCTGGAAGCACTTGATGGACAGCTGCAAGGGAATTGTACTAGCCTGGGTTACGGATAAGTAGACACCTTGGGACCATACCAACCATGACAAACCCCATCTTGCCCACAGCTTCTTTGTGGTCGTTGTCCACCTGGCAGACCAGTGCATTGCAGAGGTGCACAGCGATGCGCTGGATGGACTCGTCCTGCCGGCTCTGGTTGAGAATGTTCAGCAGCAGCTCGTTCACTCGGCGGTACTGGAACTCCAGCTCCTCGGGAATGCTGAAGTTACACAGTGTCAGGCAGCAGTTCCGCTGTACCTGGGTCAGAAGGAAGCAAACACTGGGCCAAGTGGCTACAAAATCACAGACCCCACCACCTCATGTACCCTTGCTGCTTGGTACTGAAACCATCTTCTTGCCTGACTACAGCTACTGAGATTTCTGTTACCCTCTGATCTAGTGCTGTGCTTTAGACATGCTCCATGACTGTCACTCCACTCTCACAAGACCACCCAATTATCCAGGGCCCATTGCTTTCCAAGCCAGTTCCTCACAGCCTGTGGGCTCTCTACACAGCTGACTTCCAGTACAGAGATTTGTTTCTTTCCATTGACTCGATACCCCCTTTATCCACAACCATTTCACCCCACAGTCAGTGCTGGGTGTCTGTGTGTCACATACACCCTTTGACCACTGTCCATGGATAAAAAGGAGCACCCTTCATCTAATCCCCATTGCTGAGTGAAGGCCAGGAGCAGACCTGGGCAGTAACTTCTCTGCCTTGTTTAAATCCCTGCAGGCAGGGATTAACCCAAATGCTGACACCAGGCTAAAGAATTGATACAGGGAAAGAGGACTATGGGAACCAAAGAAGCCTGGGCTGCTCTTACTGTGACCTCCTGGTAGGACTCCATGCCGTTCAGCACCACCTGGATGACCTGGCGCCGCAGCTTCACGCTCTGCTCCATGCGGTACTCGGAGTTGGTCAAGTAGAACAGTGCTGCGCTGCCTGTCACCTGGATGTTTTTGTCATCCTTGTGACACTTGAGGGCTGTGATCACCAGCTGCAGAGAAGCAACAGGGAGCTTTAGTGCCACAGACTCGCTGCTAATTCTTGGAGTGACTGTTAGAAGCCCACAAAGAATGTGTGGCCCAGGCATTGCAGGAACGTGCTTAGGAAATGAAGGTACCCAGTTCCACTGCGGTACTGGAACTTTCTCTGGAATGGCCTGATACAGTGTCCCAGGGTGGAAAAAAAGACTGGGAGTGCAAAACTCCCCCTGTCAGGGTGAGGCCAAGGCTTACCTGCAGGGCTCTCAGAAGCTGGCTGCAGCGCTCGATACGGGCAATGTCAAAAAGCAGGTTGATGGCCCGGGAAGTGATTTCTGGCCGGTGCTCGGTGTAAGCCTCGATAGCATTCAAGACTTGCTCTTCATTCTTGTCTCCACTCACCTGATGTGGAGGAGCAAAAAGAGTCAGGGGAGAAATGATGAAGGAGGAAAACCAACCTGAGGAGGAAACTCTGAAAGGTCAAAGGGTATACCTTCCCTCTGCCCTGAGAGTAGATTCAGCCCAGGATGGGACAGAGGTTGAGTCACTTTTCAGTTGAGAGGGCATCTTTGGGGCAGGAGGATGCTATTCAAAAGTAGGACTCCTACTGTCTTAAATCCTTTTCTGTAATCACAGACATCCTTCAGGCAGGATGATTTTTCCATGCTTTTCTCCAAGAGGCATGTTTTTCAACCCTTATAAAAACTATGTGGGGTACAGGTCTTGCTTTCTGGAAGTTTTCTGGCATTATGAAGTAGCTATTGAATGGTCAGAGCTCAGTTGCCACACCCAAGACCCAAAGAACTCCACTCTACTGGCAGCCAGTATTTTCACATTCTTTCAACTTCTAACAAGTTCCTACTGCCAATATTCCTGCAGCCTCCTTACCTTGTAGGCTGGAATATGGGTCAGGCGGCAGAGGGATGTTTCAAAAAGGCCCAAGAACTGGAGTGGTCGTTTCAGACCCCGGAAGGGAGCAATGCTGCTCTTTGCTGGCTCAATGCTGGGGTGAAAAAAAGAAAGAGATTGCTCATGTTGGTACCATGTTTCTCCAAGTGTCTCCTGCCACAAAGGTGGTTGTCAGCCCTCCATTCACTCTGACTGTACTGCTTCATACCCAGAGTGGTAAAAGCTACACTTCATTTTGTATCAGTCAGCTGCTTATGAACATAACTCTAAATATTCATCCCAGGTGATCCTGAGTGAAAGGTGAACATGTTGAATGGAACCAGCAGTAAGAATTCCTGCAGACAGGATGCAGCTTTCCCAGGTAAAATTTGTCCTGGAAATTCACTAGCTGGGGTGAAAATTTTCTCTTAAAGGGATGTGGATTTCACTCATCCAATGTATTTGCAATGTGATTGACATGCTAAGTCTGCTTCTGTGAGCATGCAGGAACACTGTTTTTGCTGCCATGTTCCTTATTGACCAAGAGCCAGTGCATTTTCACCAGCTCTGGTGAAAAGGAGCCAGTACTGTCTCACTTTTTGCTTCTGTTCAGTAAGTGCTTTATAGGAGGGCAGAGTTCTTAGCTGATCTGGAAAATCAGACCTCTAGGTATGCCTCTACTGAGGGGCACCAGGATTTCCAAGGGTTGATCTGCCCAGTATCCAGGTCAAATCTGAAAACAGGCCTTTAGATTCCAAGTTCCTAAAACACTCAGCCCTCCTATGAATGCTGTTGTAGTGACTCAGTGTATAAATGTTCTGTCAGAAGAGCCTGGATTTCGGCACGGGTAAGAGTACTTTGTGTAGGAAATGTGTAAAGGGCTTTGGAGTCCTTTCAGAAAAAAATCCTGCAGGAGATCCCTGGGAGAATGTGTGTGGAAAAGAAATGAAATACTTCAGATATGCATGGCAGGCAGATGGGATGAATTCTTTATTACTCTTACAAGTCCTTACATGTGTTGCATACAGCAATCACAGCTGATTTTCACACCAGTCTTTACTGTCGGGGGAAGCTGGCAAGAGTTGTACCCTGCTTTTTAGTACTAATTAGACTTACAGAATTTGGGAACTTAGAAGAGGGAATTGTTCTTAATTCATCTTTGACTGATCTATCCATCCAAAGAGACCTCAGTAATTGCTGTTCCCTTACCTTGTCTGGCCCATCTTCTCCTCCATGCTGGGGATAGTGCAGTTCTCCAGCATGGTGTGCCCTGAGATGTCAAGCGAAGTGAGGTTGACCAGGTTTTCCACAAACAAGTTTAGAACCCGCCGGGTCAGCTTGAACTTGTAATAACTGGACAGATGGTCTCGGGAGATATCCAGGTGCCTGCAAGTGATAGACAGCATCTCACAGCCTGGAAAGCATTAGCTGGGGCTTCTGCCTCCCTACCAGAGCCAAGTGTGGTTATTATTTATCACTATTTCCTTCCCAAGATACAGGAATGTGGTTCTGAGGCTCTGGCAGCAGCAGCTGGCCCTGTGTTCAACCAAAGCACGCAGGTATCTGGTAGAGGGCTACTTGGAATGGACCACAGTGAATCATCTGGCCACACATCACAAAGGAAATTGCTCCAGGCTCAGAAACTGCCTTTTCCAAACTCCATCACAGCAGCCACCTGAGCATTTCTACCTGGAGATTAAGATGCACCAGATGATCTGTGTATCCCCAGAAACATATCTTGCCTCATCCCACAAATTAAGTTACACAGGTTTTTGTCTGCCTCCCCAATCTTATAATTTTTCCACCCCAGGCTATTACATTATCCTGATTTCTTTCAGGTATTTAAATGCTTAAGCTTTGGGGAAATCTTGCTGCTAAGGGAGTGGTGGGACAAACTGACCAGCCATTGTGTGCAGGTGAGGTCCTTTACAGGGCAGAGAGACTTTGCTGGCTCTTGCCTAAGACTGGAGCCAACATCCTACTCGCTTAAGTGTCTTCTACCTGTTGTACACCAAGTGGGGCGATGAGGTCATGTGTGTGTTGTTTTTTGTTTTTCAAAACCTCAGTGGGAAGTTTCTGCTAAGTGGTGTCTTCTTACAAGCGAAATTCAGGCTGGCTTTACACGTTCAAGTTATGTACAGTGAGTCAATGAATGAGCCTGTTCACAGGAAGGTTAATAAGCTGAACCCAGCAGTGGGTGCCTCTTTGATAGCAGGCAGGAAGACCATTCGTGAAAGACCTTTCCCTATCACAACAGATCTGCTGACCTGAGCTTGCGAAGCTGTGCAATTACTTGGATGTGCTCCTCTGAAAGGTCCATGTTGTAAAGCACTAAGGAAACCAGACTGTCCTTCCACTGGGTCAGGAATCCCACATCATTCAGCTGGATCCCAGAAAGGTCGAGAGCTGCGAGGGAGGCCAGGGGCCGCAGCAGTGTCTCCACGTTTACCCCCTCGATCAGGCGGCCCAGGTTCAGGAAGCGCAGGCGGCTGAAGCCTTCAAAAGTAAAGTCCTTGACCAAGACCTGGCGAGTGGGGTTCACCAGGCAGTCATCCTCACAGCCCCCGGGGTTCTCCTCCTCGTAGAAGATATTGCAGCAGCCAAATAGGCTCAGGGAGATCAGTGTGTGGCTGAAGCTCACCAAGGTTTGCAGGCTCTTGGCTGTCAGCTTCTCACAGTTAGTCAGGTAGAGCTCAATAAGATCCTGAAAAAAGGGAAATCAAGGTTAGAGATATTTCACAGGTGAAGTGCCCACCCAGTTTGCTCCACACCTCCCACTGGGACAGCCTGAGACCACGTATCACCCAATTTGACCGGTGTCCTATGTCATTCCCAACAGTGGCTTTGGGAGCTGAGAAGGGAGAAGCTGAGGTTCGTCCAAAGAGAGCTTGGACAGTGAAGGATGGAGCCTTGGGAATCTCTGCATGTCTGGGATTCTAGTTGGTGCCCGTGCAGCAATGCTGCTGTGTGATGTGGCAGCTGTCAGTGCAACACCACCTGCTTCCTGATGGCCTCCAGGTCCTGGTCCTGCACAATGTGTTCCCGCAGGTGGATCCGAGCTAGCCTGGTGCTCCGTGGGTCTGAGAAGAGGGTGAAGAAGCTCTCATGGGGTTCAAAGATGCTGTCTGTTTTCACCAGCTCCACGTACCTGTGTGGGGCAATGGTGTTAGCACAGCACAGGCTCAGCCACAGCTCTGGCACCCGCACTGGTGACAAGGAAAAGTGACTGAGGTGTGAACACACACCAACTCCCCCTGCCTCCAATCACCCAGATCAGCCTTTGGGGCAAAGGAGCTTACCCACCTCTTCTGGCACAGAACTAACAATCCCTAAGAAAATCTTGGGCAAAGATTTGTGCAAGACTCTGTGTGTGTGGCAAGCAGAGACTCCAGGAATTTTTCTGTAGCTGTTTAAACTTAGTAATTTGATTTTTCTTTTTTTTTTTCATTTTTCAGAAAATTAGCTGGCCAAAATTCTCTGCCAGACTTTGTGGGCACAAGTTCAGCCAAGAGAGACTGTGACAGCCAAATTACATAAATCCCTGGAGACAGGTTGCTTTATAAAACTATGGGAGCAGCAGCCTTAAAATTTAACATCTGTTAGCACTCTGCACTCTTATTTCTCTGCTTGGAGAGAGTGTTGTAATGCTTCAGTGGTGGGAAATGGAAAGGCTTCTTTGTTGCTCACTGACATTCTAGGAAGAAGCAGTGACCGCTTCACTCTGGTTTTACTCTTCATTTCCCTTTTAACAGGCTCTCGTTGAGCTCTGACTAACTTGGAAAGGGTGATTACCACAGAAATTAGAATGATAGCAGTACAAAAGGGAACACTTCCTTCTGAAGTTCATGCAAACCCTTATTTGCCAATATGATCAACTGGAAAAACACAGCCCTATGAATTCTTCCCCATAATTCTTTTTTGACAACTATACTCCCACTTCTCTGAGCTCCCAGCTCCTTCCCAAACCAGGCCTGAAACGTACTCGTTGACAAGTTTGTCACAGATCTCGCTTGGCAGGAAGATGTCAGGGTGGAGCCGGAGCGTTTCATTGTCCAGGAGGTAGCAGAGAGTCCCCTCCAGGTTGCGAAGGCAGTAATCGGTGCACAAGGTCATCAGTGACTCGGGACTGTCGGATGCCATTTTGAGGGAAATTATGGGAAGGGGAAGAGCAGAAGGAAGCTTTTGATGCAGGAGATCCTTCCCTCAAATGAAGTTCTGGGATGAAGTTATGGGGCCATCAGGGCAGCTATAAGCAGAGAGGGGAAAAAAGATGCAGTGAGAAAAGCACAACTGCAGGGGTCCCACAGAGCTGCCACACCAGCAGGATGTTTGTTGTATTTACAGCCCATCACCTGCTGACCTCAAAAGGACCTGCAGCAGTTTGGCCTCTCTGGCAGTGTGCCTTTAATTCCTTGGTATTCCCATGCTAAGGGGATAGTGTGAGAATGAGTTAGTGTGATGTGTTTGGAAATGAGGCTACACAGCAAAATGCTTCCTCATTGCAGGGTTATCTGGCTGACAAAGGCCCTCAGAAAGGGAAGTGGCAGAAGCCACATTGCTTGGTTTCCTTCAGAGTGGGTTGGATAAACCAGCAGAACATTTACTGTCAGCGTAATCCTTTGTATGGCACCAGTGGGATCTGTAGCCCTGTATCTCCTGCCTGCAATTCTCTTTGCCAGCATTCCAAGTCAAGTTCCATTTTCAAGCTCAGTGTTTCTCTGTAGTGCCAAGCCAGAAGCTTCATGCAAGTCCTTGAACTAGAGCACGAAGTGGACCAGAAGCCAGAGGGAAACACACGGACTGGTCTGGGATGCCTCTGAGTGCAGTGTAATGCAAGGATTGTGCTTATGCCAGACTCCTCTACATCCAGCTCACCCTCACCATCCCAAACCTGTCACAAAGAAGTACAAGTGATTAAACTGGAAAAGGCAAGGTGCTTTTGCCCTTCTTTATTTTTGGAACAGGATAAAGGATGGGTGAGGCACACAACTGGCAGAATCTATGCCTGTCTGATTTCTGATTTTAAATGATCTGACTCTGGTATCAAGACTTGCTCACTGGGGCCTTAAGGGGCTTAGCAGAAGAGTTAGCTTGAAGACCAACAAGTGACATTTCACTTTCAAAGGGTCAAATCACATTATAAGCAAACCTAAACTTTTCTGAATACTTCCACAGACACAAAAAATTGTGTTGAAATGTTTATTTTTTATATAAAACCTATATCTTATCAATAAGTCTGTCCCTGCTGGCCCTGAGAACACTGGTGCTGTGGAGGCAGTTGTTATTCTCTGCACTACAGCTAAGCAGCCATTGCTGGAGAAGTTGTTGCAAAATGTCCTTAACCATATTCTGTTTCTGATCTTTATCCTGCAGCTGCAAATAGCAGGACACTTGTGTGTCACCAGCTCTCTGCTTTTCTAAAGCCTCTGGTGCTCTCTCTTTCCTTCATTCCAGTAGTACCAATACAAGACAGAAGAGTTTAACTCCCATTCCTCAGCTTAATCACTCCAATCACTCTTAAAGCTAATGCTGAGGCAAAACACCCTAAAACCTCAGCAATCATAAAAATTATACTTTAAACCCTCTCCAGTCATGGTGTTAAGGGTGTAACTCTCTTTTGGTCACGGAGTGCTGAGCTGGGGGTCACAAGAACATCTCAGTAGTGCCACAATAACTCCTTTGAGGTGCATGTGGTCCAATCAATGAGAACTGAGGGGTTGCAACTTTGATAAAGGAGGAGCTCCACAATCCACAGTTCTCTCCTTTGGAGTTAAATAAGGTGAGAAGTCGAGGCTGAAATGGGCCACTGAGTGCAGAATATTGTCTCACTGGCTGGGAAGTCCTGGCAAAGCGAATGCAGGTGGGAGGAAGCTGTCCTGTGTCTGCTTTGGAGATGAATCGGCCTCGCCTCCTGAACAAGTCTCTCTCGTAGATTTTGCCTGAAGCTTGCTGGAGAGAATCTTTCCCGAAAGGCAAGACTGACAGGAAGATCTGAACCAGCTGGGAAGCGTGTTCTGCTGTCCCTACCAGTTCCCCTGTGCCATCAGACAGGAGGTCCCTGCAGCCAGTGTTCTTCCACTGTTTACTACCGACAGCCAGAGAACTCAAAAACAAATTCCCACTGACAATCTATTGTCACGTGCAGCTGGAAACGGCCAGTGCTTGGGACTTGTCCAAGCAGCTCAGAGCACCAGAGGGCAAGGACTGCCTTCCTGTGGCTCTCTGACAAGCCTCTGTTCCCTCTCTGCTGAGACCAGCACAATGCAGCCGGTTGATCTCAGCCCTGAAGAAATCAGCTGCCCTTTAACTTCTGAGCTCCCCGTGATCCACCAACACAGTCCCATGCAGAAGTTTAATATCAAGAATGGTTAAACTGTCCCAGTGAAATAAGACCAAAGAAAAGCTTTCATCCTCCTGATTTATTACAGATATCTGAGCAGCTGCTGTGACCTTTCGTCCAGGACACAACACAAGCTGGCCTCTCCCTCCTTAGACTGAAGATGTGACACCTTGGCAGCAGAGAGGGAAGTAAGAGTGTCAATAGCTGCCCTGATCAATACTGTCTCTAGTTATAACCTCGGTGTGTGACAAAAAGAAATGAACTGGAGAGGCTGAAAAATCATTAACATTTGTCTAATTGTTCTCCTCAGGAAGCTTCACACAGGATCAAGCTGCCTAGTGACTGCCACCAGTGCTCTTACAGCAATGAGCTGCCTGGTGCCATGTGGGTTTTGGTAAAGACAGATGCATGAAAGATGCTGAAAATTCAAGAGCAAGAATTGAAAAGTGACCAGAACTTCAGCTGCCAGTATTTTTCCCAATTTATTTCTCTGACAGATTTGCCTCGATCTTAGTGCACCAAGGAATTGAGTTCCTCAGAACCTTGGGAGCAGGCACACAAAAGCCCTTTCCGAGGGAACACAGCCCTCTCTGTGCAGTAACAGCAACCTCCTGCCATCCACAGACCCAAAACCAGGTGCAGTACAGGCATCTCTACTTACCCCATCCCCAGCATCCAGGACCCACCAGCCTCTTTGCAAGCATTGCTTATTTCCAGGCTGCATATGCATTGTTACAGCATTCCAGGCTGCACTGGCACGTGAGGCTCGGGACCTCTCCTGGCACTCCTGGGGCTGCCAGTGCCAATATCCTCTGTCTTGGACTTCAGACCGACCACCCCTCCCAGCCTCTCTCCAGGCAGTGCCCAGACCCAAGCCTGACTCACTGTGGCTCCATGCCAACCACATAACATTTGTGCTGTTGCTACAAAAATTATTGGCAAAGCTGACTTTTCCAGCATCAGGGACTCATCCAAGGAGAGGGCAAACAATATGCACTGACATGAGCTGATTACAGTGCCTTCAGAATTACGAATGTAATGTAAAGGCAGAGTTTGGCACAGGCTGCACTCTGAAGGGAAACTGCACTGTCACTTCAGCTGGCATCCTGCAGCTGCAAATCACTGTGATCTCATTAATTGATGGGTCATGGCTGCCTGTGTGGGCAAACACCATCCCTTTATACACTAGGGAAAGTGAAGTAGGAGGAGATCGAACTATCCTCTGTCCCAGCAAACCCTGCAACTCCCAAACCTGTCAACCAGCCAGGACTGACATGGTAAATGAGACAGCTCGCACTCGCCGGGGAACGTGCTGATCTTTGTACCTCCCTGCAGTAAAGATGCTCCTTCAGCTCACAGAATTACATCATGGATTTTCATGCCATAGCTTCCTTGCCCAAGAAGACTACCTGGAGCCCCTGATCACGGCTCCCTGGACGCTGGGGCTCCATCAGCCCGAGATGGTCTCTAATCAACCCCGCGGGCAGCGCTGGCCCCGAACCCGAGTCCTCACTCGTCCCCCAGGCACTCAGAGGTCACCTCGCCGGGCAGCGCCGGAGCTGCTGCCTCGGCCCGGAGCCCTGCCCGGCGGGGCCCGGCTGCTCCCGGCAGTCCCTGGGAGGGGATGGGGACTGCGCCGGGGGCACCGTCCGGCACTGCCGGGGGCGGCGAATCCTCCCCCCGCCCGGAGGGGCAGGCCCGGTGCCCCCCGGTCGGGCTGGGGAGGGGGGCACCGGTACTCACCTGGCGCCATAGGGGACTGGTCCTGGCTGGTCCCGGCTCCCCGGGGCGGGCCGGGGTCCGCGTCCTGCTCGGGCCCGCTCCCCCCGCCGCGGCCTCCGCTGTCAACAAACCCGCCGTCACTTCCTCCGCCCGGGCCGGAAGCGCCACCAAGTCCTTCCCCGGAAACACCGGCCCGCCCGGAACGCTCGGTCAGCGGGGACCCGGCGGGGACGGGGACGTTCCGTGACGTCACAAGGCCGTGACGCCACGCGGCTGAGGCACTGACGTCACTGCGCGGGGCAGAGCTTGGCCGCGGCGTCCCGGCAGGGCCTCCCCGGAAGGGTTCGCGCAGCTCGGCCTGTCCCTCGCTCATGGGCCGCGGCTGCCGCCACTGCAGAGCCAGGGTCCCACCGCGCCCCCTCACTGAGGGGCGCCATTCTCGCGGGCCCCGCTCACGGCTGCCATTGGCACGGGCTGGAGCGTGCCCGGGACAGCGCGATCACCCCGGGGGTCTCCTCAGTGCTTGGGGGACCAGCTGCTCCAGCCCGCGGGGTCTCTCCTGGCGCTCGGTGCCTGGGGAGGGACCCACGCCGTGTCCCGCAGCCCGGGGGGCGCGGGAAGCAGGGACAGGGCAGGGACCGGGCCCGCGGGGCTCCGGGAGCGCTCTGAGGCGGCCAGGGGGCGGAGCTTACCCAGCAGGGGCGGGGCTTAGCGGACCGTGAATGCAATTGGGCGGAGTTCAGCGCGAAGGCGGGGCGGGGGCGGGGCTTGGTGCTATGGGCGGGACGCCGTGGGGGCGGAG